>PVIA01000370.1:270795-469520 GCA_004024845.1 Tonatia bakeri | reverse complement strand
GGGGGTTGGGAGGGCTTGATTGGGTGGGAGGTAGGGAGGGGGGGTGGGAGGGCTTGAATGGGAGTAAGGGGGAGAAAACTGTACTTGAACACTCATTTAAATAAAAAAAAAGACTTTATCTATTTATTTCTTAGAGGGGAGGAAGAGAGGGAGAAAAACATAGATCAGTTGCCTTTCACATGCTCCCTACTCTGGCCTATAACCTGGGCATGGGGATCAAACCAGCAACCTTTTGGTTCACAGGACGGCACCCAACCCACTGAGTCACACTAGCCAGCTGATATTATTTCAGTTATCATTAATAACAACAGCATAAAAGTACAAGGAATCTCAAGGACAGCTAAATTCTTATTTCCTGGAAAATAGGCAAAGGATGTCAGATATCTAAATTCTGCCTCTTAATTATTCATTTTGTGATCTATGATAATACTGTAATTATATCCAAATAACCAGAAAATTCAAATGTCCAGGTTTCCATGGTTCAAAGTGAATGTTCTTAAGCATAACCCTAGAATACTGAGAGGTTATTAAGGGCCTCCGAATCACTGAAGGCTAAAGTGTTTCCTCACTTTGCCGGGTATTTGATTGCAGTCTAATTCATCATGAAATTGTAATCCATTTATGATGTGACATTAGAACATTTTACAGTTTTATCACTGAAGCTTAGCCCTTCTGAGATACTTTGACTGTGATTAAAGTAATTTACCAAATCCTCAATTGTAAAACAGTGATTATGCCTGGGTTATGCAGTTGTGGCCTCGTTACCCAGATTTCCTAACGTCACATTATCAACCAGGTTAATGGGGAGACTGCCTTGGTCTTTCATTCAATAGTCATTATTTATCTTAACACTAAGTATGGCAAATTGATCTCTAAAGTGATTTCTAAAAACAGATCATTTCTGGGGATTTGTCTACAGGTTCCTAGTACTCCAGACCAATTTGGCATCAAAAGACTCTCACTTTATTTTCCTAGAGGACAAAGCAACCCACTACCATATACATTTGATTTCTGGTCCTAAACCAACACTCTTGTCATTCTCTGAGGTTTCACCAGTCTTCTCTTTTCTTTCTTTTTTTTTTTAACCTAACTGCAAGGAATGCTAGTATGCTCTTGATATGCAATGTTCTCCAATATTATCATTTTCAAATCAAAATTTCTTCTGCTAAAATTTGAAATAAAATCTCTTTTCCAACTCTTTCTTTCTGCATTTAGGAACTCAGTTCTAAATTGTGTTTACTAGTAATTGGTGTGATCATGTCCTAAATAACCAAGATCTTGCTTGTGACAAAACACTTAGCTAAAAAAAAAACACCTTGATGTACACTAGAGGTTGGGTAGGTGAAGGGGTGGAGAGATTGAACAAAAAATTGAACAAAAAGGAAAATGGACTCATGGACATGGACAGCAGAGTGCTGATTGCTGGGGGGCAGGGGATATAAGGGGACTAAATGGTAATGGAAAACATACAATAAAGATTAAATCAAAAAATAAATAAAGAAAACAATAAAAATGCTACAATGAGAAAATTGCCAAATAATTTCAAAAAGCACCTCATACATGACAGGTGCTCAATAAATATGAAATTATATATGGAATTTATTTGATATTTCTTTTGCTGTCAATCAATAAAAATTTATTAAATTGCAGCATTCTGCACAGAACCCTAGGGAAAAATGACAAAGTATAAAATATTGCCTCTGCCTTTTTTAATTGGCAATGAGCTGAGATTCAAAACCAACACTTGGCCAATAATAAAGAATACAAAATAGTTTATGTTCAGTTGCTTAAATGTATGGCTAAAACTGTACATATGTCAGAATGTAGAAGCATGACTGGTTTCTTGAGACCTGGAATAGACAAGCATGGGTTTTGAAGGAAGATCGGTGGGCCTGGGAGAATCTCGAACACAGGGAATAAGAAAGTGAAGGTATCAGGGCAAGAGCCCATACGAAAACCACCCCAGATCTCCACCATGCTCAATAAAGGTGGGCTAAATTAATTTCATTCAACTAAAAAGAAACATAACACTTGGTTAGGAAGGATTTTGAAAGACTTCCCCGTCATTTCATAGCCCACTCCCAGGCAAATACAAATTGGAGCTATTTTTAAAGACCTAAGCAGATTTTACAACCTTCTTGGCGACCTGGCCTGTTTACAGCTCTTGCTGAGAAGCAAGGTCTCCTGTGGAGATAGTATTATAGTCCCTCTAATCTCCCAGCCTGCTTATTATTTCTTGTTCTGTCCTCTGGGATCTTAAACACAAATACAGGTTACAATTCTTTGGGTCAAATGCCCTGTGTGTAATTAAGACTCTCTTTGGTTTTGTCTTCTTTGCTCCCAAACTGTTTCTGAATTCAAGTATTCCTGTTTCCTTTCCCAATGTGCATTCTGACTTCATGGCAGTGAAAGGCCTACTGAGGAGTGAAGATCAGCCTGAGTGAGGACTGCCCTTTCTCTCCCTGTGACCACACCATGTCAAGCCCTGATGGGCACCTGAGGAGCACAGCCCAGGAAGAGGCAGTCTGGTTTCTAGAGAAGCCTATGAAGGGAACAGATTCTAGCCGCATCTCACTAGCAGCCCTTAGAACATCTAGCGAACCACATCATCATAATTGGAGAGAGGATGGTTACAGAGAAGATGAGAACTGTGAAAAGGGAGGGATTGTCTTCCAATCCCATTTCTGTGCTCTGCATCCAGGCCACAGGGATGATAATTTTCTACCCTAACTGGAAATGATCATTGTTGTTAAATTCTCTGTACAATAGGAGGGAAGTTTCACTTTCTCTAGTGATGACTACTTTCTTTAATTTTTCATTAAATTAAATTTATTGAAGTGACATTGGTTAATAAAATTGTATAGGTCTCAAGTATAAGATTTTATAATACATCATCTGTATATTCCATTGTGTGCTCACCACCCAAAGTCAAATCTCCTCCCATCACCGTATATTTGACCTGTACCCTCTTCTGACCTCTCCCACCCCACCCTTTTCCCTCTGGTAATCACTATACTATTGCCTGTGTCTATGAGTTTTTGTTTGTCTTGTTTGCTTGTTGCTATCAACTTTGTATCCCACGTATAAGTAAAATCACATGGCTCTTGACTTTTTTCATCTGACTTGTTTTGCTTAGCATTATATTCTCAACATCTATCCATGTCATCACAATGGCAATATTTTCTTTTATTATGGCTGAGTATTATTCCATTGAATATACGTACCACATCTTCTTTATCCAGTCACCTATGAAAGGATACTTCGATTGTTTCTATGTCCTGCCCACTGTGAATAACGTTGCAGTGAACATAGGGGTACATATATCTTTATGAATAAATGTTTTTAAAATTTGGGTATAGATATCCAGAAGAGGAATTATTGGATCACAGATTAGAACCCTATTATTAAGTTTTTGAGGAACCTCCTTAACATTTTTCATAGTGGTTGTACCAGTTTATATTCCCATCAGCAAAGTATGAGGGTTCCTTTTTCCTCCATAACCTTTCTAACACTCGTTGTTGTCTTGATGACGATAGCATTCTAAAGGGTGTGAGGTGGTGTCCCACTGTTGTTTTGATTTATGATTTCCTAAGAGCTAGTGAAGCTGAGCATCCTTTTACATATCTGTTGGCCATTTGTATGTCTTCTTAGGAAAGGTGTCTGTTCAGGTCTTATTCTAAAGAAACTATGTTCTTCGTAGTGTTCCCCAACTCAGGATCATGACAAATACTTTGTCTAACTATGGTACCAACCTGGAATTTCTCTGTCAGTTTTTCAAGGCATCCTATAACTCAGCCTACCCATTCAACCACATTTCTTATGGTTTCTAGAATGTTCCCTTTGCTCTCAACCAGAGAGATCACTTCACCCACTCTAGCACAGGCCACTATTGTTCCTACCACAATCCTTCACTAACATGAGTTGGAAAGCTGTCTCTTCTTGTCTCCTCTCTACAAAATCCAGTGAATTCTTCTGGGCCCAATTCAGTTTTCTCTGGGAATTACAGATTCTGAAAATCAGAAGGGATCCTTAAGGCTATCCAATCTAAGACCTAGCTTATAACAGAAAAAAATACTTTATAATTATCTGTGGGTGAATTAACAACCTACACTTCTAGGAGCTCCAGCTAGGATTGTTTTTTATTATACTGTTCAAAATATATCACAAGTCAGAAGTAGAAGCTAATTAGACTCTCCAATACAACTCACCCTAAAAACTTTATTTTCATGACAGTGGGCTAAGGCTGGGGTTGCCGTGGTGAGAGATACTTCCAGTCTGACAAGAGAGTCTGTTGGAAGGTGCACTAGAGACAAGCAGGCAAGCTGCATTGCTCCCTGTTTGGCGCCACCCACACAAGCAGTGCAGCGGAGAGAGTCACCCTGCCTGGGTGAAAAGGCCCCAGACAGGGGCCTATCAGCTGTGCCAAGACAAGGAAATACGGCCCAAGTGAAAGAATACAGCAAAACCTCAGAAACAGAACTAAGCAATGAGGAGACTGCCAACCTATCTGATGGAGAATTTAAAGCCTTGGTAATCAAAATGCCCACAGAACTGACTGAGCTTGGTCAAAAAATGAAAGAACAAATGAAGGAAACCCAAAGTGAAATAAAGCAAAATATTCAAGGAATGAACAGTGACAAGAAGGAAACCAGGATTCAAAGCAACAATTTGGAACAAAAGAAAGAAATAAACATCCAACTGGATGAGAACGAAGAAACAAGGATCCAAAAAAATGAAGAGAGGCTGAGGATTCTCTGGGACAACCTGAAACGTTCCAAGATCCAAATTATAGGGATGCCAGAAGGAGAAGAATAGCAGCAAGAAATTGAAAAGTTATTTGAACAAATAATGAAGGAAAACTTCCCCAATCTGGTGAAGGAAATAGACTTCCAGGAAGTTCAGGAAGCCTAGAGAGTCCCAAAGAAGTGTGACCCAAAGAGGAGCACACCAAGGCACATCATCATTAAGTTACCCAAGATTAAAGACAAAGAGAAAATCCTAAAAGCAGCAAGAAATAAGGAGATAGTTACCTACAAAGGAGTTCCATAAGACTAACAGCTGATTTCTCAAAAGAGAACTTACAGGCAAGAAGGAGCTGGAAAGAAGTATTTGAAGTCATGAAAGACAAGGAACTACATCTAACATTACTCTATCCAGCAAAGCTTTCATTTAGAATGGAAGGGCAGATAAAGTGTTTCCCAGATAAGGTCAAGTTAAAGGAGTTCATCATCACCAAGCCCTTATTATATGAAATGTTAAAGGGACTTAACTAAGAAAAAGAAGATAAAAAATGTGAACAATAAAATGACAACAAACTCACAACTATCAACAAACAAACCTAAGAGAAAAGAAAAACAATGAAAACAAAAACTAAGCAAACAACCAGAATAGGAACAGAACCAGAGAAATAGACATTACACAGAGGAAATTCAGTGGGGAGGGGGAAGGGAGGAATAGGGGAGAAAAGGTACAGGGAAGAAGAAGCATAAGTAGTAAGCATGAAATAGATGGGGAGAGATAGAAAATGGTATAGGAAACAGAGAACTCAAAGAACTTATATGTACAACCCATGGACATGAACTAAGAGGGAGGGGAATGCTGGAGGGTTGAGGGGGCAGGGTGGATGGGGAATAAAGGGGGGAAAATTGGGAAAACTATAATAGCATAATCAATAAAAAATACTTAAAAAGAAGTTTAAAAGAAACATTTTCACTTTTCAAAGATCTGAGATAAGCAATTTGATGACTGGTATTGATTATTATAATTTACTATAATTATGAACATATATTAACTGTTTAAAGTAGTTAGATTGGACCATGGAAGGTGTTTTGGCTCAACAAGACCTCCATCAATGATTTAAAAAGTTTAGACCAGGGATCTCTCTGTTAAAAGTATTCACTCCTGCTAATCCAGTCTTTTAAATTGGCAGAGAGGACAAATAAAGATTAAGGGCTGCCCAGCAAGGATGTGGCTGAATAGATGCCATCTTGTCTTCTAGGGAGGACAAAGAGGACGTACCAGAGCCAGAACTGATAGTGGACACTTACTTGCAGAGTTCTTGATGACTAAGGGAAGCAAGAGAATATGGATTTATGTCCTGTAAAGTTTAGTGGTTAATAGTTTCTGGAGCGAGGCTTCCCAGGTTCAAATCCTGCCTCTATTACCTTGCCTCAGTTTCCTCTTGTGTAAACTGACAAAAATAGTACATGGGAGTACTTTTAGAGAGAAGTAACTGAGTTGCTTCAATAAAGCAGTGAGCACTGCATCTGCCACAATGTAACTTTTCATTAAATGTGTGACAAAAAAATACTACTTATTTTGTAGAAGGGAAATGATAACAGGTAAAAGAAGAATAATAGGATTTTGTCATTTTCTGAAATACAAATATTGCTTACCATTGGTAGGGACTGGGAGTAAGGTTCAGGAAGAGGAATGAGTATTTTTCCAGCTTTCCAGAAGGAAGGGATAAGAATGAATTTAATGATTTTGTGAACCTGGAGACATGAGGTCATGTGAAAGAAGCTGATGAAACTTCACACTGAGAGCTCAGTGTTATACAAACAGCATGGAAGGTTGTGAGTGTGGAGTTAATAAAAAGAAAGAATAGTCCTCTTGGAGGCTGGGCTGAGGGTGCCAGCAGAAAGAACACTAAGTTTGGGAATCCTACGGGTGACTTGTGGAAAGGGGACAACTCCAGGGTATGAAAATGTGGAGGGAAAAAATCAAACATTTTTATAAACAGGCAGCCAGAAAGCATTGAAATCCTCCCAGTGACCATAGTATTGGCCCAGCAAAGATACTTAACCTTCCTGGGTGTAGCCCATGGAAAAGGCGGGGCAAGGAAACGTGCATTGAAGGCAAGCGAAGGAGACATGTGGTTGAGAGGCTGGGCAACACGCAGGTTCAGGGACCTGAGCTATTATAGTGCTCTCCTGGTGAAGTTCAATGTTTGGAACATGATGTCTTAGGAGAGCAGTGGCCCCAGAAAGACCAGTAAAGACAGAATTTGCCAGCCCTCCTTCCAGAAAGTGGTCCTTTTGGGGCACGCTCTAGCAGACATACATGCCTAAGTTCAAGTTTGGGTACTCACATTCTGAAGTCACTGACACCTATTAGTTCATCTTTGCCCTTGAGAAAAGACTCTGCATTGCAAGTGCTGCCTGGGTCATTCCCTGAGAAGCCAGGAGATCAACGGGTGTCAATGTTGGCTCCTTGTGAGAGGTCACTTTGCTTGGTGAGACTATAAGTAAAAATAGAAGCGCAGTGTAGCCTCTTGGGCAAATGACTTATTCATGGGTTCTAAATTATTGAGGTCATTGAAGAGAGTGCTATTTTTAATGTTTCAAAGAAAAAATGGGGTGAACTGGGCTTAAAGAAGGCTTTGTCTTTATAGGGCAAAAGGTAGATGTGTGAACAATGACTGAAAAGAAAGAGGTGCAGGCACTTCTGTGGTAGGCACGTGCTCGGTGGGCGACCGACCCTCAGAAACCTGTGTCTGTCTCTAGACAAGCCTGCCTCACATGTAGCTGCTGGGCATGAGGAAGGGCCCGTTGGAGAGACGAGTTGGCATTGCAGGCAGGTACTTTAGGTAGAGTGATTTGACAGCACTGGGAAGAGCTCTCTGTGGCAACACACTGTCCCCACCTTTCGTCACTCCTCCAGAGCTGGAAGGCGTTGCCTTTTTCTTAAAATGAAAATACTCCCTGGGAAACTTCACACATTGATTGTTCATCAGCTGCCACCCCCTTTTTTGGTGAACACCTTTGTAAGAAAATGAATCAATAGTTGATTAAGAGCAAAAATAAGATGCAGAATAGTTCTTGGGGTAAAGGTAAGAAAGGAGGGTTGTGGTAGGTGAAAGGCATGGAATCTAGGAACTTCTAGATAAGGACCCTGGAAAAGGAGAGACAAACTGCCACAGTCACCTTAGTATTTGTTCTGCACTGTCCCTGCGCTCCGTAAGGAATTTTGGATGATTTCCTCTTCAGTCAATTTTTCATTCCCTTGTGAAAACTCCTCACCCGGATCTGATCAATAAGTACCACAGAGAGTCTACAATGTATTCAGCCTTTTATGTGGATTTGCTGCTGCTTTCACTTACTCTTCTTATAATCCTTTCTTGGTGTTCTCTGCCCATTCAGCTTTCCTTTTCTCTTCTCTGTGTCTGAATTTCATTTCTAAAGTGAGGAAATCTCCAAATTCATTAGACAGAGCGTGTTTTCCACCACAGGAGCTCCCTTGCAGCTATGACATGAGCCCTACCCTATGCCATCCCAGACACGGATCAGAGGCTGATGGCCCAGCAAAGCAGGGATTTTACAGAATCCCTTCTGGGGAGAATGGGAGCAGCACCAACACTGTGGGTCCAGAATTACGGCATCGGCACACTGCAGAGCCTCTGGTGTCTGCGCTTCATGCCGGTGCTGTCTTCATGAGATGGGCTCTGCAACCCGCCCATCTGTTCCTCCTGCACCTCCTGTGACGTAGCCAATATCTTCTTAACCAAGCCTAAGACCACTTAATTGACAAGGGTTGGCTTTTGTTGCATGTAACTTAAGAGTTCCAATTTTTCATTTATTTAACACTACACATTTTACTACATACCAGTACTTTACAAATATTGCATATTTTGCTGTGTATAAAGCACAGCCACATTTTGTGCATGCTATACATTGGATTATTATAACCATTATTATACCCACGGTATGTAATCATCATACCCATGTATAATGCACATCCTTATTTTTCCCTAAAAAATTTGGCCAAAAATTGTGCATTATGCACAGCAAAATATGGTAATTCATTCAATCATGACACTACATCTCTGAAGTAGGGACTATTATACTCCATTTTATAGATAAGGAAACCAAGACACAGAGAGGATTCATAATTTGCCTTAGATATTTCAGCTGTCCGGTGATAGACTAGGGATTGAAACCCAGGCTTTTAATCATTTTGTTCCCCTGCCTCCCAGACAGATCTTTCTCCATTTTCTTCCCTGGCAACCCTCCCTAGCACTCCTACCTGCCTCCATGCTTGGGCCTCCCCACCCTGTAATGATCCATAAGGGCCTGTGTCTCAGGCCTCCCTGGTAACATCACCATTTATAAATCTAAGTGATTTTTAAAAAAGAGTAGGTGTTTTCCTCCTGAAACCTAAAAACACTTCATTACAATTGTGAGAATCTCTTTCTCCTGAGAAATCTTAATGTTTCCCTTAACTAATCCCCTGTAGTAATGCCTAATAACTTTTTGGCATAAGGAGAACATGTTGCTGTCAATTAAGGAAAAACAAAAGAAATATTAATTCAAACCAACTTAGGAGACCTTTCCCTGTGTGCTATAGCCTATGTTGAGATTTGAATAAGGAAGGCTATTTCTATATATGATATCGAGAAGAAGTGTGTGAAAAAGATCACTGCTGGTTCTGATGGGCTCTATGGTCTCTGTTTTTCTCTGACTCTCTTTGTCTTTCTCCTTCCAAGTCCTCTGTGTTCTTATTAATTTGCTCAGGATCCTGAGCACAGCACTGACAGGCATCCAAGAACACACACCTTCACTGGGCGGAGAGCCAAGCAGGGCGACTGTGGTCCCAAAGACCTGTCAGTGCCCTGTTACCATTCATTCCTCCTGGAACTGCCAAAGCCTCTTAACAACTCAATTCCTTCTGCTGGCTCTTGCTAAGTGTCTGTCCTCCCAATTACATTCCACTTAGATCACATACACACTGGAGGTACTTGCCAGAAGCTACCGGAATGTGAAGAGATTTTTCCACAAATGAAAGGTCTGCTTCAGAACTGGATGAGAGAACAGTGGTCATGCTCATCAGCTGTGGTGATATGGATGAAAAATGAGAAGGAATTCTCAGATAGTGAGAGTAGAAAGGCATGAATGCTATATCCAGGGAGACTCTAAGTTCTTCTTGGCTTTTTTTTTTTTTTTTAATTCAGGCAATTGCCAGTTAGCATAGCCCTGCCCAAAGCAGGAGTTAGATATCCCATTATGACACTGGAGTGGGCACTGGCAGGCCGAGAGTATATGGAAATACCAAGAGGACCAGGAAAGAAGAGGAAAAAAAGAGAGAATGGAATTAGGCATATCTGTAATGCTATACTCTTCAAAATCACTGACAAAAGTGTCCATAAAGGGTAGCCAATATAGAAATGAACAAAAACTATAGCTACAAGTAATCTACAAAACAAGAAAAATTATTATTTGACCCCAAGGAGGTTTGCAGTTAACAGCCAGAACCCTGGGTGGCGTCCCTAGGAGTCTCTCCATTTATCTTCCTCAGTTATGTGAAATGTGATTCTATCTTTCCTCAAGCCTCACTCACTCTTTATGACCTGAGCTAAACCCTGAAGCTGTCAATGGTAGCTCTGACCTAGCTGAGCAAATTTTCTCTGAAATCCTATTAGGTTCAGAGTCTATGAGCTCAGTTAAAGAAATTAATTAGATAATTATGGGTGAATGTGGTCTAAAGATACAAATTTGCTGTTATGAAATAAATAAGTCATGGGGATATAATACACAGCACAGTTAATAATACCATGTTGTATATTGAAAGTTGTTAACAAGAGTAGATCTTAAAGTTATCATGACAATAAAAAAATCGAGGTAATGATAGTACGCATAGTGATAAATGTTAACTAAAATTATTGTGGGGATCATTTTCCAATATATACAATATCAAATCATTATGTTGTACCGGTGAAACTAATACAAAGTTATGCCATGTCAAATATATCTAAATATTTAAAAACCCCATACACTTATAACCTGTATTGGATTGTTTGTCCTTGTTTCCTGTGACTTAGTCTCATCTCCCAATCAGGAATTGAACTTCTTGAGAGGTCAATTTACCTCATGTGTTTATATCTTATGCTTTTATATCTCCCAAACTCCTGGCAGAGTAGGAAGCAACTTAGTTTTCAGCTGCAGAAAACTGAAAAGTCCAACTCAAACGAGATTAAACAGTAAGGACATTTATTATCTCATGTAACTAGAGGATCAGCAATAGGTTGGGCTCCAGGTATGGCAATGTTGAGGTTCCCTCTCCACCTCTCTCTGTGAGGCTTATGGTCTTCCTTGTCGTATGAGTTGATTTCACTTCCAGGCTGGTATGAAAAGGCTATGGCCACACCTGAGCCCATTCAGTCGTGACTGCATCTGGAGGAAGGGAAGCACGTCTTCCTGTGCCTCTTTTCTAAGAATGAGGAAACTGCCATTAATCCTTCAGCAGGCTTGACCTCCCACCTTATTAGCCAGAATCTAGTCACATGACCTTTCTTCAACCATGCAAGGGGATCACCATAACAAATTGCAAACTGCCCCCAGAACTGAGGTCGTCTTCCTCTGAGAAATGTTTGGTGCTGGTGAGAGAAGTGAGTTATTTGAACACAAAGGAAAGAAGGGAGAATGAGCGTTGGATAGAAAACCAGTGGTGAAAAGGAGTGTCTTGTGCAGGCTTGTGAGTGCCAACTGTTAATGACAGGAATTTTGAATTCTGATGGTTAAACATAGCCATTATAAAAAATTAAATTATATAAGCTTACAATCAAAGTATACTAAAGCAAAGGAAATACTCAAAAGTCACCAACTCAATTCTTTTTACTACATCATTCTATTAGCTTTGCTTTTGATGTTAGTTATAGTTGTTCACATCAGAAAGTGATTTATTGTTTCACTGTCTAGATTTAAGAAAGAGATGAAGAAAATGTTAATAATGCAGCTTACATACACTTTCTTAAAGCTAGACAATTAGTGAAATAATAAATCAGGCCCTGATTTGTAACACCCGATTATTTCCATGGTTTAAATACTTGCACCACAGCCTCATTTGATTGGCCCAGGTGATGTCAACGAAACACAGAGCTGGGAAGAGGTGTGCTGCAGCCCACCGTTACATGGTATTCCCAACGTTACATGGTATTCCCACCACACAGATACAGGATCTATAGCCACTTTATAGTAAACAGCACAAAAAAATTGAAGAAATATTCTTCCAGTTTTCAAAAGCCATTATTTGAACCAGCAAAGTCATTCACATCATTGAAAAATGAGCGAAGTTCTGACATATTATCTTCCTTGTTTCACTTTTGTATTACTCATCAATGTAATAAAAATATAGACCAATATTCAGATCAGAATTATACTCATTTGTTAACTACAACCATAAAATAATTATGGGTAAAATAGTTCAGAAAAAAATCATCAAAAGTATTCTGTGAAAATTGGCTTTGTTAAATTTATAATAAAAAGTATTATATCATTATCATTATTTATAAGTTGTTGCATATTCTTTATATTAGTAAAATTTATAATAACATATATAAGTACTAATATTTATAGAATTCATGTTATATATAGTGCATATAATTATATATAAAATATACAAATAAAAATATATTATATATAAATGTATATGTTTTCCCCCTACAGAGCTTGCCATTAATTAAACACCAGCACAATACTGGGATTACCAATATGTTTACTACAGCATCCTTGACAACCAACTAATCCAATTTTGTTCCGGTGTCTTTAAAAAAATGTTAATCTGATTTTAGATTTCCTCAGTAAGTAAAATGTAGTTTCAAATGGTTCACTACGTTTGTTTTTGTGTGGTAGGATTTTGCATGGACAGCTTTGCTTTGGTTTAGTTTGCCGGAGTATTCAGCAAGTCAGTGAAGTTTATTTCCCTGTGGAGTCTGTAGTTTAAATCGATTTGATTTCCTGGTGATAATAAGCCGCACTGATAAACAGATTTACCAAAATCACATTGCTCTCTCTGGCCCTGACGAGCCCTCCTGGACTTGTCACATGGAGGCATCCTGACTCCTGCGGAGAGGTGGATGTTCCGTCAGGAGGGAGCTCAGCTTCTCCCGCTGAAAGGATGAACTTCATTCACAAAATGTCTCTGCTTTCTTTCAACTTGCTTTTCCCTGAAGAACAGATTAGCGCTCACCTGCTATTCTATACTTCTATTGTGTTTCCAGTAGTAGGAGGAAAGGAGAGTCTTTGGTCCTTGGGAGTGCGTGTTAAAATTTTATCTCCTCTCAGGCCTTCTTGGAGACGTGCCCTCCTTGTGACAGTTGCCCTCCGGGCCTTAGTCCTGAGTGATGGTTTCTCTTCTCAGCGCAGGTGATATGGGTTGACACGGGGAATGAAACCCAGGCAGTGTGGTTTTCCTCATCATCTTCTGTCTCTGTATTGCTGTCTCAGTGGTGCTTTTCTCTTAGGTTCTCAATGTGGTTAGACAAATCTTGACACCTCCTCTGTGGTTGTTATTATTGCTATTAATATAAGGGCAATGGTAGTTATTCACTGACCCTCTGCTGTGTGTCAGAACTGGGCCAAACGCTTAACCTGTCTCTACTCTAATCCTCAGGATAACTACACAGATAGCAATAATTATTTTCTCTTTACAAATATGGAAACCAAAGCCCAAAGAGATTTAATAACCAAGGTCTTAACCAGCCTGTGTGATGCCAAAGTTTCCATTTTTTCCACTATACCTGGATTCCTCTCCTACCTCAGTAACTCATCAGGACTGAATCCTATTGGAGAAACAGATTGAATGATGAGAAATTTCAAATGTTGCATTTGGGTAATATTAGCCAATAATCCATGTCAAGACATTTTACTTTAAGCTTGACCATTACTTTGCTAATGAGTTCATTAATAGTATTAATATTTTAAAACTGCATTTTTGGTGTCCTCACACATGTACAAATGTCAGGTGGAGACTAGACAATAAGTGCTATGGGACACTTCCTGAAAATTAATGGTTATCTGGGCACACTAGGGTGTGAAGTCCTCTGTTTCATAGCCTGATAGTATTTGAATCCCAGAAAGGGGGCTGATTTCAGTCTCTTGGAATGCACCTCACAGGGTTTTTTTCAGGTTTTGTCATGTAGGTGACACACTGTAGAGGCCCAGCAGTACCAGAATGAGAAGTTCCCTGCCTATAGAACTACAGCTTGTTTTCCTGGTGGAATCCCAGCCTTCAAGACAGAAAAGAGATGCCTTAGGTATAAAGCCAACCAGGTAAAAAAGCTAGCAGCCTTTCAACAAAAATGATCCTTGATTGTTACAGAACTTTGTTATAAACTCTTGCGTTGCACAATCAGAAGCGATAAAAAGGGCCAAAGCATAAATGTGGAACTGTGGCAGCTCCTGGCATCCACAATCAAGTGGCATTCTGCCTAGAGAGAGAAAGGCTATTGCTGGCATCCTTTTACTTTGGTGAATTGCTTCTAAATATCACAATCACAAACAGATGGAAATGCTTTGTATCATAACCATCGTGATGCTCCATGTCATGATGGGTCAGAATAGGCCTGTGCAAGGTTATAAGCTGGACACAGAGCTCAGACACGCAACCAGGTTCAGTCTCCTCCAAGAAGATTCTCTCCAGGCCCCTTCACAGATGGTTGAAACAAGCACCAGGGCAGCCTTAAAATAAAGGAAGAATCACTACAGGGCAACAGAGCCTCTGGCCACTTGTTCAAAACGTTTTCCCCATACACCTGCTATGAAAAATTATATGCCCCTGACATACATTAAATTTACAAGTTTTATCATAATTTTTGTAGTTGCAGAAGGCATAAGTTGTACATGTGCATTCAGATCTTTTCAACAAAACCTCAAAGTTATGGATTTAGTACATTCAATTTATTGAAAGCACCTACCATAGAATCTAATTGACAAAGGCAGTTTTCATTGTCAAATCAATAAGAAAATCAGTAATACATTGCATCAGGAAAAAGTGTAATATGAAAACTTCAAATAAATCATTTAATATGCATCCCGCCTTGGCATCCTCTCCCTTCTGAATTTTAACTGTGAGGAAGAGAAAGAGACCGATTGAGAGAGGGCAGAGCATGTCACCTAGATGACATAAAGTCACTGCTCTCTTCAGTATTTCTCATCCAGCTTCTTTGTTTTCTTCCAGGGGACTCTCCCTGGAGTGATGTGTTCTTGCATTGCAGATTTGTTTTCACTCCCAGAGCAATGGAACTTGCTAGAGAACTGGCGTTGGATAACATGTGCCTTTCTTTTGAAAGTGGGAGAGGGTCTGCTCTGAAAGAGGAGGTGGGGAAGAGAACCCAAAACAGTGGTGAAGTTCTCAGGCAGAGTGTTGTTTAGAAAGGCTGATGGAGACGCTGGGAGTCTGAAAAGTTATTCTCTCAATACTGTGTTTATTTTTTCAAGGGATTATTTTATCTTATTATCTTTATTTCTTTATTCTTTATTGCTGTTCAAGTACAGCGCTCTCCATTTTCCCCCCACCATAACCCCCACCCCATCCATCTCCACTTCCCACCCTCAATCCTACCCCCCCTTTGGCTTTGTCCACGGGTCCTTTATACATGTTCCTGACAACCCTTCCCCTTCTCAATACTGTGTTTAGATTGAAAAGTTGTCCTTACCCTCAGAAGTGAGCAAGCCATTTTTGAAAATCACTGTTCCAAGTCATGGGCATGAAAATGGGGTGTTGTTGCTAGGATTCTGTGTTTATTGGTTTTTGGATCTTCTCTTCTTCCTTTTCCCATTCCCTGCCCTGTTCTCTTCCCTCTCTTTCCTCCCTCCCTTCATTAACAGATAGGAGCAGGGACCATCTGTTTTTCCTCCACTATCTGCCGCTTCTACAGCCATTAAACTGCCCCTCCCCAAAGTGGGTAGAAATCCCTCCCTATTTGCCTTAGCTTAGGGCTGACATACAGATTCCCTCTTTACAGTGAGTGACATGGAGGGAAATTCACCGTTCAACTCATTCTGCTGAAGTGTCAGAACCCTATTTACCCATCTTCTAAGGTCCTGGGAGGGTTCTTAACATGTTTACAATATCATACATTTTTGCAAATTTTTCAAAGAGAGATATTTTGTTATTATCTTACTTAAAGAGGACACCACCTTCCAAGTGTATAAGCTTGCCACCCCATTAAGGTTTCTACCTCCTTGGTTAGATTTATTCCTAGGTACTTCATTTTTCTAGTTGCTATATCAAATGGGATTTGTTTCCTGATTTCTGTTTCAGATAGTTTATTGTGTACAAAAATGCCTTTGATTTCTGAATATTAACTTCGTATCCCGCTGTTTTGCCAAATTCACTTATTAGGTTGGGTAGTTTTTTTGGTCGAGTCTATAGGATTTTCTATGTACACCATTAAAGTTTCCAGGTCTAACAAATAAAAATTCAAGATGCCTAGTTAAATCTGAATTTCAGATAAACAATTAATAATTTTTTACTATTCAAATATTGCCTGGGACACACTTCTAAAAAAACAATTATTAGTTGTTTATCTGAAATTGTGTCCAGCAGCTGCCTCCCATCCCACAAAACTTTGATCTTCTCCTGTATGGACACCAAATGGTAAGGCAAGCCTTGTTTTTTCCGATCATATCAAACAGCTTTAAATTTGTATTGTAAACTCTCTCAGATTATAACTGGAGACTTTGAAATGTCTGTGCTGACTGATTATGCAATCCTATTTTTTGGCACATTTTTGCTACTGAGACACAGATCAAAATAATTTCCCAGCTCTGTGGGAAAATGACAAACTCTTTTCCAGTGAGAGACAAGAGAACTGTGAAATGTCACTCTTGTACTTTGTGCTGGGATTCGGCAGGGAATAGGTGTGCTTGGAGAGAAAGTTCTGGAAGTAGCTGCAGAGAGGTAATAGTGAGTGGGAGAGAAGGGAATCCTGGCTCATGCAGACTTTGGTTGCAGCCGGAAGTACCGAAGAAGTATTTCTCAGGTGTTTTGAACTCTGACTGCCTACAGCGATAAATACATTTTCCCTAGTGACCCAGAGCACACCACCACATATATGTGATTAAAATAAGTTTCATGAAACATTCACCATTATTACATAAACAATTACTATGTATAACGCATACTGATATTTTCTACTCTAATCTATTTCATTTTTATAAAAAAAATTTATTGCACTCAACTAATTTCATGATAGATCATGATGAGTGGTGTATACACCACTGCAGAAGTCCAGTGCTGCTCAGACGACTGCTCGGAGCTCCGTGGTGCTCTCCAACAGGAAAGGGGCTGGCACCAATGTAAGTCAATGCGCTGCTTCCTGCTCCGAGAAAACCTTGCTTGGAAAACAAGTTCTGCTGAACAGTGTGCTTAGTGACAGTTGATTCACTGTTCTGCTTGAGTTCCTTATCCTGTCATAATTGGTAACACAGAGTTAGAGGGTGAGCACCAGTCCTCAGGTGACCCTTCGGGAAGCAGGGCAGATAAACCCACAGGGCAGGAGTCCGCAGGAACTCAAAGGGGATGCAATCCAGAGGGTGAGGAGAGGCAGGGAAGACCAAATGGCAAGTGCCACTTACAACGTCCATGAAGCTCCTGCGTGGGAGAAGATGTAGACACTTTTCCAGGTAATGCATCCAAGTGAAAGAGAAAGTTCCTTTCAGACAGCCTGTTTAACACAGAAGTTTAATTCCTGCATATGGAGGGATGGGTCGGAGAAAATGTGAAGCTTTTACTGCAAAGACATATATTGGTTTTTCTTACCCTGAAAAAAGTAAACTCTATCTCTCACCTCCATTCTCTAATAGTTTCCTTACTGGACTCCCCATTTCCATTTTTGTTCCCTACTCTCAGCCTACCCATCTATTTCCTATATAACAATCAGAGTAATATTTCTGTAACATAAATCATATTATGTCACTACCCTGTGTAAAAATAATAAATCATTTCCCACTGAACTTAAAATAGAATCCAAGTTCCTGAACACGTAAGCCTGTGTGGTCTGGCCCCTACCCACCTCTTCCCCTGCACCCCTCTCCTTTCCCCCTCACTCACTCCTCTCCTGCCACACTGCCCTTCTTACAATTTCCTATAGAGTCCAGATCTTTCCTGCTCCCGGTTCTTCGTATACTCTATGCCCCCTTCTGGGATCGCCCCCGCTGCCACTCCACCTGCACAAGTCCTGCTCACTTATCTTTCAAGTGGCAGTTGACATGTTAATTTCTTAGAGAAACCTCTCCCGAATTACTCCTGCCTCATCTACACTAATTCCTCTTGGTTATACTCTCAGCACCCTGAATTTTCTTCATAACATATATTACAGTTTATACTTAAATAACTACCTCTGTATTCTTTTGTTTGTTTGCTTAATATCTTCATTCCCCATTTAACTGCAGGTCTTATGGAGCCAGTTCCTAGAACAGTGCCTGAAACATTAGTAAATGGCCAACAATTTTTAAATCAATGAATGAAGGCTATGATGACTAATCGTTTCAAATATATGCTAAACATGGACAAGCTAGATCTCTTTCCACCCTGAGGTTGCTGTCAAATGTGTGCACACAGTGGGTCAGACCCCTATTTCTTAGTGTCTACCAGTGGTGTGCCAGAGCTGGCTTGTAATAGGCTTAAGAGGGTTAGTTCTGGGCATCTCTTCCCAGTTCCACATTTGGTGTCATAGTGGGAACACTTGTACCACAAAAATAAGAATATGCTACAAGTGAGGACTTTTTTTGTCTTTGGAGAGCTGGTTTAGCAGCACAGCACTGATGTCTAATATATACCCAACCTCACGTTGGGTATCATAGGGCCACCATTAAAAGGAAGTCACACTCCATGCCCAGCAATAGTCTCCATTCTAGTTTAGAGACGGACATACAACAGGAATCAAGAAGGATTAGGGCGGAGCTGTGTGGTGTGAGCACATCCATGGTCAGAAAAGGATGAGATCAGTGTGGGTTGCAATAGGTACCAACAGACATCCTTGGAGCCATGTGCATTCCTACTACACGCTCCCAATCACACCTCCAACCTGCCAGATATTCTAGCTAGGTAACACTCTCTTGTCTTAGCCCTCAATTTCCTAATCTATAAAATAAAATGGTCCAGCTTGATTGTCTTTAAGCTCCTCTATAGCTCAGAAAAGCTGCATGGTTCTAAATGATTAGAAATGGAAACAGCCTAAGTGCCTATCAGTAAATGACTGGATAAAAAAACTGTGGTACATCTACATAGTGGAATACTATGTGGCAGAAAGAAGGAAGGAGCTCCTACCTTTTGACATCATGGGTGGAACTGGAGAGACTTTTTCTAAGTGAAGTAAGATAGTCAGTAAAAGACAAATACCATATGATCTCACCGAAAGTGGGACCTAATCAACAAAACAAACAAGCAAGCAAAATAGAATCAGAGACATGGAAATAAAGAATAAAGTGACAGTGACCAGAGGAGGGAGGGCAGTAATGGGGGAGAGAAGGGGAAGGGTTGTCAAGGAACATGTATAAAGGACCATGAACAAAGACAACATGTGGGTAGGATTGAATGTGAGGACTGGGTAATGGAGGAGGAGAGTAATGGGGGGATAATGGGGACAACTATAATTGAACAACAATTAAAAAAAATAAATCTGAACCATAAAACACCATTTTGAAACATCCTTTTATATGATTAAAGGACTGCCAGGGATTCCATTTGGGGATAAAATGGTGAAGCAAAAATGACCCTCTTGCTACAGAGTTAGGTCATTTCTCTGTTAGCCAAAGAAGAGATTTGACATCTGAGATGGCAAGAGATCTCACCGTTTTCCTCACCAGCATCATTCAGTAAATCCAGTGACCATTTGACAGGGAAATGAGGTTACTATTTTTAAATCAGCAGAAAAAGGGCAGAACAACAAGACTGCTCATTTGTCCTGTGGCCACAGTGCACAAAGTTGACTGCAGAAACTAATCAGACCAGACTGGATAAAGCTGATGTTGCTCCATGTCTAGAAGCTTTGTCAGAGCTGGTCTGCCAGGGTCCTGATTTACGGCACCGGCTGACTCATTTGCCTCTTCTGAGTAGCAATCCAACCGCATGCATTTCAATTATTGGATTTAAAAAATAATAATTACCATTAAATACCACATGAAGCTTTCGATGACACTAAGTAGTGACAAAAAGCTGATGTCTGTTGGTGGGACCTGCTCTCAGGCACTAGTAGAACCCCAGGTGATGCTGGTTCTGGGCTTCCTGGGCCATCTTTCCTTCTCACTCTCCGCCTCCCCCACATCCCTAAAAGCAGGAACGGCCTCTGCCAGGTTGGATAGCGCAGCCCACTCATCTCAAACCACCTGAAGCTTGCTGGACAGCAGGAAGCCAGCCTGACATGCTTCCCCCATTCAGGACAGCCCAGCTGCAGCCTGCACCGTGGCAGGCAGCCATGTCGGCACCTGGCTCAGAGACAGGCTGCCGGAGTTACCCAAACCAGCTGGCTGTGGCCATGCCAGAAAGTGAGGGTCAGGGCTGGGCCACTGGAGAGGGCAATTAGACATTTGTTTGAGCCTGAAACTTTTTTATTTTTTTAGTTGTAGGATGAAGACAGTAAAGATCTGGTGCTCAGGATAGTGAGGGTCTGCACCAAAGGTAGAGAGGTGAGTTGGGTGGGTCAAGGGGAATGAGAACACAATTTTTGCATTTGAAGAGTTCACTGTTAAATGGGTGACATTTTACATGAAAAAATTCTTCTAATGAAACAGGGTAAGTGATAACATAAACATATGCACAGGTTGCTATGGGAGCACAGAGAAGGGATTTTAGACCAAAAGGAGCTGCCCCTGCACTATGTTGTGAAGGAGGAGGAAGAGTCAGATGAAGTAAGTTGGAAAATGAGTTCCATGCAGAGGGAAGTACACAATGCACTAAGAGCAGGCATAGCTGGGCAATCACAGGCAGCTTGGTGTAGGAAGGGTAGAAAGTGGGAGACATGCAGCTGGAGAGGGAAGTAGCAGCCAGGGGATGGAGGGACTTGAGTGTCTGGGTAATGGAACCCAGTGCTGCTCTATAGGAGTTTGAGGGCCATTGAAGGACACTGAGTAAGGAAGTTATATAAATAATTTGCACAGATAGATCCCTCGGGTCTGGGGAGAGAGTGGGTTTAAAGAGAGTGGGAGTAAAAGCAGGCAGTTCCTAGGTTCATGAAAAGACGCTGGTGCTCCAAGGCAGTGGTGGCAGAGATAGAAAGGACTGGGCGAGTCTGAGGATTTTGGAGATAAGATCAGAAAGACTAAAAGATCTTAATGATGGACTAAATATGGAGGGTGGGATGGTGAGGGAGAGGGATTTGCCTAGGATGGCTGTCAGGTTTCTTGCCTGGGTGATATGGGCAGAGCTGTGTTTCTCAAAGTATGTGCCTGGTCCCGCCAGCTCAGCTAGATGTGAGGGGGTATTGTGTCTAAGTGGCTATATCCTCAGATAAGCCTGAGAAATGCTGGATTAAACCAGACAACACCAGATCTGTCTACTGCAGGACTTCTCAGAGGCTTTAAATGTGCTGCTGCTACTACTACTACTAATAATAATAGTAATTGCGATCATTATTAAGCACTTACATGAGTTCCACTTACTACGTGTTCTTTGACAAGTTTAGAAACAAACAATCCCTGAGAAAAGTTTTCTGAAACTTAAGAGTAATCTGTGAATAAGCTCACAAATATGAACCAATAACCCAGTGTAGAACTACTAGCATGGTCATGAAGCAAGAGGCTCCTAGTGCGGGTAACCTGAGCCGGAAGCATCATGAGACATAGTCAGGTACAAGGCTAACTATTTGGTATACATTATTTCAGGTTCCCATTACAAACACTGTGGGATAAGAATGTTTTTTACCTATTTTCTATGTGGGGAAACTGGAGCTCATAAAAGGTAAATAACAAACTGAAGATCACCACAAATCTAATAAGGATTAGAAGCTCGCCTATAGAATCACTTCTTATCATTTATATGTGCTAACATATTTGATGATCTCTAGGGAAGGAAAGGATCTAGCATACTGTAGCCCCCAAATTTAAGTGACCACAGAACTCTTTGTTTATGGAGCATCTTGCAAGGTTAGCAGTACTTGAGGTACATTGTGTGAAATGCAGTGCTGCTAACTAAGGTCAGGAACATAGGGTGATAACAGGAGAATTGTGTTTATGCAAATCATGGCAGCCTAAGCTTGAAATTTTCCATAATAGAAATATAGCTAACATGTTATAGAAATGCAAAGTGGCCAGAGATTATTTCCAACATTAATGTTCAGGGAAAAAAGGTCAGTTAAGATGTTATCAGCTTCAACTAACAGAAGACCCAACCAAAAGTGACTTAACAAGGACATTTATTAAAGCATATAACAGAAGTTCAGAGGCCAAACAGTTCCACTTTTAGTTAATTTGGTGGCTCAACATCATCATCCAGTGTGCAATTTTTTTCCTGTTTTTGGCTTTGCCATCATCATTGTGTTCACTTGTCCCTCGGAGGCCCCAAGGTCGCTGGCACAGTTCCAGAGGTCAGATGTGGACAGTAGCACAGGAGGTCAGGACCGACATGAGGGCACTGGGACTCACAGCAAAGAGTGGCTGAAGAGGGGAGATATTAAGTGATGTTACTAAGAAAACAGCTGTCTATACCCCAAGAAGAAAGCGATGCTTCCTGCTCAAAAACATTTCAAACATTTCTTGAGTTCATTGTCTAATATAGACTGAACCGGGCAAAGTCAACACAGACACAAGGCGCTTGGGTTGACAGGCAAGCTACAGTGAGCAAGCAGGCAGCTGGTGCTCAGCTGCGTGCGCTGGAGAAGAGCCAAACCTCCCTGAGGACCGTCCTGAAAGCTGATTGTGAGTCAGCACCGATGAGGGCCGATCACTGCAAAATAAGGGCCATCCCAATGCCAGAAGTGTCCTGCTGCTGATGCAGAGGCTAGGGGCACAGAGGGCCCTAGTCTAACAAGCAGAGACACAGCCAATCAAAGTTTGTCATCAGTTCCCCAGTCGTTGTGTGATAGACTGTCACATGGGGCCTCCGAAAGGAAGTATACTGAGTGTGCATTCAGCCAAGTCTCAAAAACCCTACCCACTGTTATCTTCATAATGGAAAGGTCAAAACACTTCCTGGTGTGTTATTTAGAGATATCTGGACTACTAGAGTCCATCCTATCTCTGGCTCAGATTGATTTTAAGAATCACAGTGAGCAGAACTGAGGAAATATGGCCTATAGAAACTCATTTCTAAATTACCAATGCACTTGGTAACCTGAAGACGCCACCCAAATGGTAGCCTTTATTATTAGGAAACATAATGAATGAGTTGGCATGCATTTTGGAGGAAAAGAAAATGCCAAAAAAAAATACGGATTGAAAATAAAAGAAATGTAAAAGATGGTAAATGCGGAATGATTTAAATAAGAAAACAAAAAGTCTGAGAGAACCGCTCTCTTGTCAGTTTTCTTTTTCACTGGCATCAGAAATACAGTAGAACTGATAGAGGTTCTCATGAAAGGGTGCACTCGATACAGTGCAGGGGAGAACCGGGGCAAAAACAGTCGGAGGGCATCTCAGAGAGCAGCCTCCAGAACAGCTCTCTAGTCTAGTAGTTTGGGGTTTCAAGTTTTAAGGCAGAAAATGACAATAAAATTTTAGCCAATTCAGATTTTTTTCCACAAGGGTTGAACAGAGTGCTATGTTGAAGAGCAAAGTTTTGAAAACACAGAACAGCTCAACCTGCAAACTGATGTTGGAAAGAAGTTACAGAGGGGCAGTCAGAGGCCAAGGGCTTAAAAAAGAAAAGCAGGCATGGGAGGATGGGGCTAGAGAGGCACCAAATATTTATGGGTTTGCAGCTGCTCTGCTAAGTGCTTTCACATGTCAAATCATTTCATCAAAAAGACATAATTTCAAGGCCATATCAAATAACAATGAGGTTTATAAAACAGAATTTATGTTGCGGGCTAAAAGCAATATCAAGTTCTATGGGAAGCAGCACAATGCTGCCCGAGAGGCAGATGTGGGAGGAAGGGCCTCACAACAGTTTGTCTCAGAAGACCTCTGACATCGTTGGCCAAGGTTATCAGAAACGCAGAGAATCTGCTGTGGTCATGAGGAAAGACTACTGAGTCTTATTAAAAAGCAGGTGTTGTGGGGCCTGGGGATTTCTTTTCCTTGGTTTCCATGTTATAAGTGGAGGGGGCCACAGCTTCTTATTCTACCAATTTATTCCACTGTATTTCTCTCCAAAGAAGAAATAGCTTGTATGATTGGTGGGCTTGAGAGAAGCTAAAGCTGTCTGTTTCAGCCCTTTTCTCCTTCTTCTTTGGGGATCTGCCATCCCTCAGAGGGCACACATCTCCCTTTGCTCATCGGTGGAATGCACAGGGAGAGAGACCCAGCCAGCCAGCCAGCCCTGCTGTGACCAATGGGGAAGCTAAAGCTGATTCTGGGATGCATACTGGGGAGTCCATTGTTGCTGCATTCATAAGTCATGTCCTCTAAGTCCAACCAACCCCATAGCAGACACACAGGTGATGTTTTTATTTCCACCTGTCTGACTCTTACATCTCCATCTCATTGTTTCTGAACTCAAGGGT
The DNA here is from genome assembly GCA_004024845.1 of Tonatia bakeri. Lineage (NCBI taxonomy): Eukaryota > Metazoa > Chordata > Mammalia > Chiroptera > Phyllostomidae > Tonatia > Tonatia bakeri. The sequence continues at coordinate 445,144 of PVIA01000370.1, read as the reverse complement.
CCTGGGAGGGATACTATTTGTGACCCATTTCTGACCCCCTCTAACCCCAACATCTGGAAATGAGGGAGAACCGAAACCAGACATTTTAAGAATACAATCAAATGTAGTGGGTTTAAACTTATTTTCTTCAATCAAGTTCTGATTCTGTTGCTTGGCATTCAATCGCTTTGTGATCTGAAACCAATATACCCTTGCATGTGTTCTAACACAACTTCCCTGCATGCATACTGTCCTCTAACAGAATCACATAGAACACCCTCAGCATTTATCATCTCTGTGCTCAAGGTCTTCCCTCCAAATGGAAAGCCCCTTTCCCAATTTTTTTATACCTTTATCTGACCTATACATTCTTCAAGGACTAGCTCAAATTTCACGAAATCCATAGATGTTTCTAAGGCAGGTTCTGCTTACAGGTTCCCCACCCAACAGTCACCCCGACTTTCTATTTTTCCACAGAACCCCAATTTTCTTTAGTTCCCAGGTAGGTGTGTGCTCCAGTTGAGGCAGCACCCCTGTGCACCTTGACTATCCAAACCCGAATTGGCAGTGCTAGTCCCCCACCAGTGATTGATGTGGGAGTGAACATGCGGCTGGGTTTTGGACAACAAGCCATTTAGAAGGAAAGTCAAGGCTGGGAAAACATTTCCTTCCTGATTCTTGATATTCTGAAAACACTGTCAAAACTCCTTCAGCACCAGAAGTTTCTCTTTTAGCAGCATTTTAACCTTTTTTTTTTTCCTCTCTCATTAAGCCTACTACCACCCTCTCTCCCTTTCTTTTCTGGTATTTTTGAAGACATTCTGTTTCATTCTTTCTTGTTCTTCTTTTTTCCTTGCCCTTCTTTAACTTTCTTTCTCATAACCCTGACTCATACATAACCTTGTAGCTGTTTTCTTTTTGTTTTGCCTTTCTCCCCACAACAGTGTGTTCCAGTGAATTCTCTTTCAGCCAGAAATGTCTATTTTGGTTTGTAAATCCTTTGGCTCTACTCTTTTCCTTGAGAGAGTTTGGTATATCACATGTTCACCCGTCCAACCTCTCAGACACCTTTATTGTCTTCCTATTGTGAAGAAATGTGCTGCTGATTTCAGACAGGATAAATGTCAGCCTTTGTTTACCTTCCACTTTGCATCTGACAATATTTCATCTTTCCTGCATGCAAACCATATCTTGCATATCAATTCACTGAGCTTACTCCCTTTTTGAAGGTAAAGTACAAGTGGCCAAACTACAATAAATAAGTAACCTTTGATCTTGTTTTTGACCTTCTGATTTTAAATATTTGGTTCATGGAGCATATCACTAGTTTTAGACCTTTGCATTTTGCCCAAGGTTGGAGTTCAAATTTTGTTCTAAAACCCCTTCTTAACCTAAGTAGGAATGACTCCCAAACCTTAAGAACTTGAAATAATTTTCTCTTTCAGACTTCCTCGTGAGTTGTGGATAGAGATGTTTCTTCCTAATTCATGTTGCAATCCCGTATTCGTGGAGGTGGAGGAAAAACAGACTTCTTAACATACATATGTTCTCAGCAGTCCCATGCTGACGACAGACAGCCTTTAGTCAAAGCAGGAGAAAGGGGCTAAGGCACAGCAGAGAAGCTAAGGTGATTGGTAGAATAAAAGCTTGGCAAGAAAGGAGCAGACTTGAAGAAAACACCAAAGGGGAGGAGGATGAGGACAGGAAGGGGTGGGGGGGGGGCGGGGGGAGAGAGAGAGACAATGATATACAAAAGGCTTCAGGACATCCTCAGGACAGAACCAGTAAGAGGACAAACAGCACTGAAGAGTTGCTGTGGCGAAATTACCAGCAGGGAAGCACAAATGAACAATGAGAAGTCAACAATTCTGGTAGATTTTTTCACTGGCCTCATTTAAACGTAAAACATAATGGAGATCTAATCAAAGCTGAAAGCACTTGGCCCCTCAAATCTAATGTCTATGAATTTGTAAGACTCACATTCATTATTTATAACAATGAACCTTGTTCTAAGTGTGTAATGTGCCTTCAGGTATTTGCTAGTGGTGGTATAAGTCCTCATGGCTAACTCAATATTATAAATATTGTTTCTTTCACCTTTAAATCATCCCTTCGATGTGTTGGATTTCATATGAGGGGAGCACAGGGGGAACAGGAGGAAGTAGAAGAAGGCATAAGGGGGCTAAATGGTAATGGAAAGAAATACAATAGAGAATGAACTATTAAAATGAGGGGATACATTAATACAGGTAGTCTATATATGATTTATAAAGAAAATGTAAATATACTTTGAGGGCAGGTGCTCAAAATTTTTACTGATAGGGTTCATGATCAAAATTATTTAAAGACCACTCCTTTATATTCTACCACTACTTGTAGGTCCGGTCTCCACTGTATGGCCAGGACTTCCCAGGCCCTTGAACTCTGAAAAAGAGATGGAATGAGGACACAGAGAAGTAAGAGTCAATTAAACCTGAAGTGCAGATTCCCTGACCCTCCTGCTTAAAACCGTACCCGTGCCATTCTCTATGCCCCTCCTTCCTTGGTTTCTTTCTGCAGTGCTTATCACTCATCACTTCCGTTAAATTCCCTACTCATTCCACTCACTGTCTATTTCCCTCCCACTAGGCTGTAAGCTCCATGAAGGGAGATTTTTAAAAATTTTTGTTTTGTTCATTGCTGTATCTCTCATGCTTGGAACAATGTCAATAAATATTGGTGAAATAAATGAATAAAATATCCATTTGTCTTTGAGAAGCAATTCCCAGAACACACAGGGTGGCCGATTTGGTAGCAATTCTAAGCCGCTGTGTCTTCAGCAGGTTGGCTTTAAGTAAAGTTGCCAAGATGGGAAGCCTTTGGCATATTGCCATCTCTATCATCCACATTCTCATACTGTTGCTGTGCTGCCCAGAGGGTACGTAATGCTACACCCCCGTGCCCCCCCCCACTCAGGTGCTCTGTGTGCTGTCCTCCCATCTCTCCTCCCTGTCCTCTGGTTCCACACACCATGGGCTTTTGTTTTGAATGTCATTTCTAAATGAATTGGTGTGCTGCACTGGGCTGTGACTGTGACCAGGAACACACTTGCCTTATAACTGGTAACTGAGGAAGCAAAGCCTCCGCTAGGGAGTCCTGCTGTCAGGATGCTTCAGAATCTGGAGCAGATAGAGCTGTAGTGGGTTAGGGTATTTCCAAAGCACTCTCTCTAAGCAGATGCCCTGGTGCCAACCTGGACCCTCAGAGGTGTGCAGACCACCACCCTCTTTGGCTGTCCCTGGGTCTCCAGGAATTGCTCAGCTGAAAAATTAAGCGATGATAATAACCAGTAAGCATTGGATGGCCGCTGCCTTCCCTCCAGGGAGTCTTTCAGTGAAGGGCCTGAGTCTGAGATGCAGATATTTTGTGCTCTGGGTGGTTGGTGTCAACGGAGGAAGAGAAAGAAGCTCTGGCTGCTTCCTTCTGCTCTAGTTGGTACTAAGTGTTGCAGACACAAACCAGGACTGAACACGACGCTCCCTACCGCAAGTCTTTCAGAATAAGGCATTTGAAATCTCTACATGCCTGAAAACTGGAGACTTGTTTTCCTGGCATGGGCTTGGTTTCTAAATAAAGCAACAGATGTTTTGTTTTCACCTCTTTCCCTTCTGTCTGTGGCTCCTAATGTGGGTGATATTAACCAGGGGTGACAGGCTTCAGGTTTTTATTTATAGCAATGGAAAACAATTTTCCTGTCTTTGCAGAATTCTGGGCCTCTGAGGTTCTTTGTGTAGCATCAGCTTTACATCCTGAAGGTTAAAAGTGAAAGAAGCTTGAAGGTTCTAGAACTTAGAAGCTGCATGCAACTTCTAAGAGAGCATGAGAAATTTGATGGGACTTCCTCAGCACTTCCACCTAGTGATATCTATGGTTTGGCTGGAAAAATGGGGATTATAATTACAAAAATCTTTACATCATCATAGCAGAAGGCCTCTTACCTGATACCATCAAGCAAACAAACAAAAGCTCATAGAGGCAGATAACAGTATGGTGGTTACCAGAGGGAAATGGGGGGTGAGGGTGAAGGTAGTAAAGTGTAAAAGGGATCGAATATCTGGTGAAGAAAGATTTGACTTTGAGATGTTGAACCCAAAATGCAATATATAGATAATGTATTATAGAATTGTTCACTTGAAACCTATATACTTTTATTTAATTAAAATTAAATAGGCCCTGGCTGGTGTCACTCAGTGAATTGAGCGTGGGCTGCAAACCAAAGCATTGCAGGTTCGATTCCCAGTCAGGGCACATGCCTGGGTTGCAGGCCATGGCCCCCAGCAACCACACATTGATGTTTCTCTCTCTCTTCCTTTCCTCTCTAAAATAAATAAATAAAATCTTTTAAAAAAATTAAATAAAAACTTAATTAATTTAGTTTAGTAAGTTAAATTTAGTAAATTTAGTTTAGTAAATTTAGTTTAGTTTAGTAAGTTAAAAACTTAAACAAAATTTAATTTAAAACTGCTATCAAGGCTGAAAAGATTTATTAAATTAGGGAATCAAAATAATGCCTACCTTAAACATTTCAGTTTAGGTCATGTAAATATATGCTATAGGGTCCAGCAAAATAACCCTTTGAGTGTGGTTGGTAGGGTATAGTATAGGTGTAATAATTTATAGCTTTAATTTGAACACTTCACCTAAAAACTCAGATGATGTGCTTGAGTATGATATAGTTATCAAACAAAAATAATAATTTATACCAAAAAAAGGCATTATTTGTACCAAACCCTGTATATTCATTGACCAATCATTTTATTGGAGCCAAATTCTTTCACTTTGAGATGGGTCTGTTGATTATAGTTCTACATTATCTTTCTTAAATAAATCACATCTATAATGTATTTTCTATAATTTATAATCATTGTTCCTCAAGTGGAAAAAATAATTATAAAACACTTAAAAAGCACTTTAAAATATATCTTCCTTCTGATTTTTATAAATTCCACCCACCTTTCACCATTACCACACATATACTGCCCCATCTGTAATATTTGTTTCTCCTGCACCTAACCGATAACATTTTGTAAATAAAAATATATTTTATTGGGTTATTCCAAAGAATTCAACTACATTTTATAGAATCAACAACTCCTTTACTTATAAAATTTCTTTTTAAAAACAATGAGATATAACTGATATACAATAAACTGCACATATTTAAATTGTTCAGTATAGTAAGTATTAATTCGTGTGTATAATTATAAAACCATCACCACTATCATCATAACAAGCATATCCATCACCCCAAAGGTTTCCTCGTGCCCCTTTGAAATTTCTTCATTCTGTTCCTCCCAAACTACCATCCACTCCGCTTCTATGGCAACCACCGATCTGTACCTTATCATAATAAATACGTATGCATTTCCTACAGTTTCATTTAAGTCAAATCATACAGTATGTATTCTTTTTTGACTGGCAGCTTTCACTGGGCATAATTGTTTTGAGATTTATAATGTATCGATAGTTCATTCCTTTTTATTGCTTAGTATTCTATTTTGTGGATGTGCCATAACTTGTTTACCCATTTACCTAATGAAACATTTAGGTCGTGTCTTAGTTTATTGAACACGCTATAACAAAACACCACAGAATGGGCAGCTCACAGATAACAAAATATATTTCTCAGGATTCTGAAGGCTGAGAAGTCCAAGATCAAGGTGCCAGCATGATCACATTCTGGAGAGCGTGCTCTTCCTGGTTCATAGCAGTCACCTTCTCACTGTCCTCACATGGAAGGAGCAAGGAGGCTCTGTGGGATCTCTTTTATACGAACACTAATCCTATTCATGAAGGCCTCACCCGATGACCTAACCTCCCAAAGGCTCTGCTTCCCAATACCATCATCTTTGGGGTTTAGTATTTCAACCCATGGATTTTAGGGAGACAAACATTCAGATCACAGCAGATTGTTTCCTCTTCCTGGCTATTACAAATAAAGCTGTTACAACATTCATGTATAAACGTCTGTGTGAACATAAGTTTCTATTTCTTCTGGGATAAATACAATTGTTGGGTCATATGGCAATGAGACGTTTAGTTTTACAAGTAAATTTCAGGCTGTTTTCCAGATTCATGGTACCATTTTACATTCCCATCAGCAGTGTATGAGTGATCCATTTCCTCTGCATCCTTACCAATATTTGCTGTAAGGACTTTTAAAAAGTTATTTTAGCCATTCTGACAGGTGTGTAGGTATATCTTATTGTGGATTTCATTTGCATTTTCATGAGTTTGTAATGTTGAACCTCTTTTCATGTTTTTATTTGCCATCTGTTTATCAGCTTCAAAGAAATGTTTGCCCATTTTCTAATTGGTCGATTGGTTTTTGGGTTTTTTTTTTTTTACTATTGAATTTTGAGACTTCTTATATAGTGTAGATACTAGTTCTTTTTTTAAAATTTTTTAAAAGTTTTATTTATTTATTTTTAGAGAGGGAAGGGAGGGAGGGGGGAGAGAGGGAGAGAGAGAGAGAGAGAGAGAGAGAGAGAGAAACATCAATGTGCGGTTGCTGGGTGACCTGGCCTACAACTCAGGCATGTGCCCTGACTGGGAATCAAACCTGCGATGCTTTGGTTTGCAGCCTGCACTCAATCCAGTGAGCTACGCCGGCCAGGGCTAGATACTAGCTCTTTACTAGATATGTAGGTTACAAATATTTTTTCCCAATCTTGTTTTGTAGCTTGTCTTTTCATCCTGTTCACATGGATTCCATAGAGTAAAAGTTTTTCATTTTGATGAGGTCCAATTTATCAATTTTTCCTTTTGTGGACTGTGCTTTTGGTGTCAGGACTACTATCTCTCTGCCTAGCCTTAAATCCTGAATATTTTCTCTTATGTTTTATTCTAAAATTTTTATATTTTTAGATGTTTACATTTACATCTTTGATCCATATTGCATGAACTTTTATATAAGGTATGAAGTTTAGGTTCAGGTTTATTCATCAGTCCTCCAAACGTTCCCCGTGCTCTCATCGCACACAATCCCTTGCAGTTTCACGGGAGGAGATGCTGTTCCACGCCACTTCCTCTGGGCCTGCGTGCGTGCTTCCTCCTCCTTCCTCTGCACAAGGCTCATTTCTGATCCATTAGGACTCTACTCACTCCACCTGTTCTCAGGATCCCACTCCTCTCGCCTCCTCAAGAACTTTGCTTTTTCAGTTGTCTCCATTTCTCTCTCACTGTTAATCTCTCTCCCTTTCACCAGGACTATTCCTATCACTGTACAAACATGTTTTTATTCTTCCTCAGCTCCATATCTCCCTCCAGCTATCTGCCCTATCTCATTGTGCCTTTCACAGTCAAACTTAATGAAAAGAGTTATCTGGACCCTCTGTGGGTTGGCAGCATTGGCCTCCAGCTGGAAATGCAGGACTGTGGGTCCCATCCCAGAGCTGCAGGGAACTTTACATGCACTTTAAAGTTTGAGAGACACTCATCTATAATAGTGGTCCTCCAACTTGGCACATTGAAGTCCCTCGAGGAGTGTTTGAGGCCTGAGACCCATCTACAGAGATCCTGATTTAATTGATAGGGGCTGCTGCATAGACATTGGAATTTTAAAAATTTCCCCCAGGTGTTCTCCAAGTTTGAAAACCGGGGGCCTCAATGACAAGCTTCCTTACTTCCCATTATCCTATCAGTACCTTACATTTGGGCTTTTGCCTCTACCATCAACAGAAAGGTCTCTTGTTGAGTTTACCAATTGTGATGGTTAATTTTATGTGTCAACTTGGTTAGCCATAACACCCAGATATTTGGTCAAATGTTTTTCCAGATGTTCCCATGAAGGTATTTTTTTTAGATGAGATTGACATTTAAATCTAGATTAGACTAAATTTAGACTAAACTTCCATAATGTGCATGGGTCTCATGTAATCAGTGAAAGAAGCCTTCAAAAAAAAAACACTGACCTTTCTGGAAGAAGAGGGAATTCTGTGAGCAGACCACCTTTAGTCTCTAACTGCAGCTCTCCCTTGGGTTCATAACCTGCCAGGTTTCCCTGTAGATTTTGGACTTGCCAAGCCTCCACAATGGCATGGGTCAGTTCCTTAAAATAAATTCATGGATAGATGAGTATTTAGTGCTCATTGTCTTGATCCTGTTTCCCTGGAGAACCTTAATACACCAACAAGTTTTATGTTGCTAAAATCAACGATTAATTCTCTGCCTGCTATCTTAGCTACACTTTTACCTACACTCTTACCACTTTTCTTCTTAAAAAAAATTATTTATCTTAGGTTCCATGACAGTATATTTTCCTGGGTTTCTACTTACCTCACTGACCACTCCTCAGTTGACTGTGTTGACTTCAAAATGTGACATTGAAGCTCCTCAGGACTTGGTCAATCCTGGTGCTTTGCTCTTCTCTCTTCACTCTTTTTCTGGGTAATCCCATCCAGTTCCTCTGAAGCCAATGACACCTTTTTATTTTTTTAATCTCAATTAAGCTCTCTACTCTCTAAATTAGTATGTGTGTATTTCAACTCCCTACTCACTTACTCCTCCCGGCTGTCTCACTGGCATCTCAAGCTCGGCACATCCAGCACCAAGCTCCTCATCCCCACCTTCCATCCTTTACAAACCTGTCCTCTACTTTGTTAGCTACCACTACCAATTCATGCAGCTGTCCAAGGTGGAATCCCAGGAGTGATCCTAGATATCCTCTCCCTCAACCCCACATCGACTTTAACAGTGTTTCTGACCCAGTCTACCTCTAGTATATCTTCAATATGTCTACATTTCTTATCTCCTTGGGTCTCATAGTCTAAACCCCATTTGTGTCTCCAGTACCAGGCAGTGCCTTTCAATGCACAGTCATCATCCATCACTTCCTCTGTGAAGCCTTCCCTGACTCCTCTCTACTTGTCCAGGTTTGGTGCATGTCCCATTTACTTTCATGGTACTTTGTGTTTATTAGTAGCATAGATATTATATTATATTATATTATATTATATTATACTATATTATACTATACTATATTATTATATTATATTATATTATATTATATTTATTATACTATTTTTTGTTTACTTGTTTGTCCATCCTGAAAGACTGTGCTTCCCTTAAAAGCAGGAAAAGTTATTTTTATCCTTCGTGTCTAGTATGGTGCCTGGCACAGAACATGTATTCTGTAAATGTTTGTTGAAAGTTGAGTGAATGAATGAATGACTCAATGTATGGAGGGAAGAATTGGAAAACCATATTTGGAGCAAGTTGCCGCTTTACAAAATTATCTCATGGCTCCAGAGTTTTCTATTTTTCAAATTTTGCTGGAGATTCATAAAAATGAAATTCTTTTAGATTCTTTTAGGGCTCTTTACCTAAGACCTATAGCTATTAAATTATAATTAATCCCATATGCAGATCACTTTATTTTCTGAAGCTTTACTTTTATGTCTTGTTCTAATTTAGTTTAAAGTTCAGTCACAGGGTTGTCCTGTTTGTTGTTTCTATGGTATTACTTTACTGACCCTTTCTCTCATAACTCCGAGTACTAGAGCCAAAGTCAGGACACTGTGTCCTGATTCACAGGCCACCCATGCCCATAAGATTTCCTGCCCTAGAATCATTCTATTGATCTACTGAATATGTTCTCTTGCCCAAGGCAGTGTCCCTGAGAAGGGAAAACATTGTCTGAAATCGCCTTAGCAAGCTGTAGAATGTTGACTAATGAGAACCTCTTCCTGCCTGACCTTCATACTCTCTATATGTGTACAATCTTCACATATTTTATTTCAAGTATTAAGGCAAAATAACTGGAATTTTCAATGATTGAAACAAAATCCCATTTAATGTCCATATCTTAGTCTCCATCTTATCTGAGTACTCGGTCATTAGTGATTTTTATCTGCATTGGGAGTTACTTTATGAAGCCCCACAGATTGAGTACCAGCTACCAGGATGGAGCCAGGAGTGGATATGGAGCTGGGACAGGAAGGCTGCGTGAGTGGAAAACCGCACAGCTGGGAGCAACTGTGGCTCTTAGGAGTAGGAGGTGAGCACTGGGAAGTGTTAAAGGATCATTTTAAAAAGAGGATGCAATCATGATTCTCATACGAATGTAAAATGAAAAAGTAAAAGGAAGAGTCACATGTCTCTCATTGTAAGCCAAAAGCTAGAAATAGCCAATTGTGGTGAGGAAAGCTGAGAGAAGCTGAAAGCTAGTCCTCTTGCATCAGTTAGCACAAGTCGTGAGTGGAAAGGAAAAGTTCTTGAAGAAAAAAGTGCTACTCAGTGAACACACAAGTGATAAGAAAGTGAAACAGTCTTCTTGCTGATATGGAGGAAGTTTTAGTGGTCTGAATAGAAGGTCAAACCAGCCACAACATTCCCTAAATTCAAAGCAAGGCCTTAATCCATTCATTCCCTTAATTTATCCTCTTAGAGCAGGGTCCTGACTTTAACTCCCTGAAAGCAGAGAGAAGTGAAGAAGCTGCAGAAGAAAAGCTTGAAGCTAGCAGAGGCTGGTTCATGAGAAGAAAGAAGCCTTTTCCATAACATAAAAGTTCATGATGAAGCAGCAAAGGATTTAGAATATTACATGAACTTAGTTGATAAAGCACCTGCAGCGTTTGGAAGACTTGCCTCCAATTTTGAAAGAATTTCTGTGGGTAAAGTTCTATCAAACAGCAACTCATGCTATGGAGAAATCATTCATGAAAGTAAGAGTCGGTCAGTACAGCAAAGTTCATTGGTGTCTTACTCTAAGAAGTTGCCACAGCCACCTCAGCCTTCAGCAACCACCACCCTGATCGGTCAGCAGATCAACATTGGTATAAGACTCTCCACCAGCAAAAAGTTTTTGCCTCACTGAAAGAAAGCTCAGATGATGGTTAGCATTTTTTAACAATAAAGTATTGCCCTGGCTGGTATAGCTCAGTGGATTGAGCGCGGGCTGCGAACCAGGCATCGCAGGTTCAATTCCCAGTCAGAGCACATGCCTAGGGTGCAGGCCACGTCTCCCAGCAACTGCACATTGATCTCTCTCTCTCTCTCTCTCTCTCTCTCTCCCCCCCGCCCCTCCCTCCCTCCCTCCCTTCCCTCTCTAAAAATAAATAAATAAAATCTAAAAAAAAACCCAATAAAGTATTTTTTAATTAAGGAATGTAAAGTTCATTTTTGGCACAATGCCATTGCATGTTTAATAGACCACAATGCATTATAAACATAACTTTTATATGCACTGGGAAGCCCAAAAATTTTTATGACTCACTTTATTGCAGTATTTGCTTTACAGTGGTCTGGAACCGGACCCCCAATATTTCCACGGTATGGCTGTATATATAAAACACATTGAAAATATAACCAGGATGGGTGTTATTTTCCCCTATTATTGGGTTTTGAAAGCGAAGGCAAACGTTGGAAGTGGGCTATTTAATGGAATGAGGCCCTAGAAACAGCTAGACAAGCAGTTGGCAGTAATTTCTGAGAAAAGAGAGTACCCATAAACTGGATGCTGATATCTCAGAATTCTTCAACTCAAATTTAAGATGAAAAAGTGGAGTTGATGGTAAGTGGAAGTGGCATTCCATACTGCAGGTCTCTAGTGTTTAATTCATGTGTTCTCTGGGGCAGGTCCTGATACTGATCTAATTACCTCCCCATGCTCACACTGGTTCAGTAATGAGCTCAACCAGCAGCTGCAGGGATGCCCTCAGCCCTCAAATCAGATGGCAGGGTGGGACCTGTGGTTCACAGGAGGATTCGGCAAGGTGTCTGCCCCACTGAAGCAGAAAAACTTTCATTAGCCATTTATTTAACCAAGCATGGAAGAGACTAGCTTAACTCTTCACAGCCCTTCCGCACTTTCACTACCCCAAGTGGGAAAATCTTACACTTTTTGGCGTGGGTGGATTGCTGATTCTATTTCAGTTCCTGTATATTATACACGATAAATATAAAGAAATTCATTTTTTTCTGATAAGAGCTTTTTATTCCTAGATTAGAGGATCAGAACTTCTAGTAAAAAAATGTGAATTCAGCCTGTTCTCATTCCATGCATTTGACTTTGATGCCATGAGGAAAAGGTGGCCCATTTCTGCCAGCACCCAGCAGTAGCCCGACTTTGTCCATAAGGAAAAGCACACTCTTCAGGGAGACACATGGTAAACGTTGCCCCCGTTGGACATGACCATTAGACACAGGCAACTCTCACAACCATTTGAAAACAGTGTCACATTCTGTGGGCTGCCAGGCTTGTGACCTGCCCCACGAGCAGAAGCAGAATTCAGCCCACTCCCTCCTTCTTCTCTGCTGGCAGTGCCCAGACAGCACAGTGTACGCCTGTGCACACAGCAGTCTATTTCTTAAAACTCAGCTTTCTCAGAAGATCAAGAATGAGGATGCAGGGCTGTATAAATAAGCATCTTCTACCACAGTCTATGATTACCACAAGGGCAAGTGATAAATAACAACAACAATAATAATAATGCACCCTGAAGAGGAGGGACAGGGAAGGATTGTGTCAGAGGGCTGCAGGATGAGCAACATTCACGGGGAAAGGAATGAGAACTTGAAAATGAGAGCTTAGTGAAGGGAGGTAGCAGGAAAAGAGAGGTTGCTCTATGAACAGGCAGCACCACAGCTCAGAAGTGATGAAGAGAAAAAAGTCAGATTTACCAGGAAGGAGCAGAGTTGGACCTAACAATGAAGAGGGGACTGCCTCAAAAGCATGGCCGGGTCTTCTTCAATCTAGTAGTCCCAGTGCTTAGTGTGGAGCCGGGTCCAATATATTTACTTAATCAGGTGGCTGATTAATTAATAGATTTTTAGACAACACCAGATTGTTCTGGAGGGTGTAATGGCAAGGTCAAAGCAGCAGCAAATGACACCATCCCTACTTTCTCAATGACCCAGCCAGTGACTCCTGCATTCACACTGCAGCGGTCACATCTGCCTGGATTCAGATCCACAATTTCAACCAGCTATTGCCAAATCTAGCTAATCACCGAAAGGCCCAGGGGACATTCAGCAATACGGTGCCTGGACCCCCAGGTGCTTTTGGTCATCAGTCAGATTGAGCAACCATCAAGTTAACCAACAACAGAAATGAGGAGAAAACAGAGACCTAGAGCAGAGGGAAGAGGGGAAAGTGGGGCTTCCCTAAAAGAATGGTAGGAGCTTGTTGACCCCAGGTTCTGAAAACACTCCCCCTCTTTATCTCCTCCCCCTACACATCTCGTTTCATGTATCACCTGACATTGATACTACAGCAGCATCTAGGTTACTTCAGGTCGGCTACCTTCAGGACCACAGGATCATGTCAGCTGTCACTTTGGATTTGTCCTGGGTCATCGAAGGAATTTTCTGTGTGGAAAGGCAGCAGAATGCTCCGGGCCCAGCCTCTCATATGGTTCCAGCTTCCAACCTCTCTTATTCAAAATACAGTTTCTGGCCCAAAACACTGTATTCCCCCACCTCCCACCTGCAGACACCAAGCGTCTCCTTTCTACCTGCACGGTTGTTTTAGGCTATCTCCAGGTGACAAGGGATTGTATTCCAAAATCACTCTGTTGATTAGTTTTTTGCAACTCAAAACATATTTCCCAGAAAAATAATGTCTGATTTTTTGACCCACCCATAAAATTCTATTAAACATATCCTTAGACTAATTCACACGTATTACTCTCACTTGTTGTTCCTCATTTAACTGATGAATAAACCAAGGCCCAGTGAAAGGGAGTCACCAGCATCATGAGTTGCACAATCCCAGGCTCTCAATGGAGTGAAGGCAGGGAATGGCTTGGTGGTTGTGTGGCAGATGCAAAAGCTAGCTTTGGAGGACTGGAACTCAGGCAGTGAACAGACTGGAGAGAGGGGTGTGTGGGTGCCGTTCCACAGGCATTGGACAGAAGGACCGCATGGCCACCCGGCTTCAATGTGCAGCCAGAGAGCTACTTGCACAGTATGGAGATAACCCCTATTCCCCTACTTCCAATTCCACTTTCCCCATATTTATTATAACAGATCATTATGTAAGCTCACTTATACTTAGGCAGAGATTTCATTGTGTCAAGCACTGTACATATATACTCACAACCTTATGAAGTTGCGATCCTCACTTTACAGACAAGAAAAGTGAAGCATAGAGAGGTTGAATAAATAGCCCAGGATTGTGGGCGATGAAACTAGAATTCATAACCACCACACAGTACTGCCCCTTTTCTGTATAGCTAATCTGTACTACTCCACAGCTAAATGGCTCCCCTTAAAGGTCTGGAGAGCTGCTGACAAAACACATGGTCGGAGGTGACACCAAAAAAAAAAAAAGGAAAGCATTTTTGGTGACCCAGTGTAGGATCTTCTTCTGAGCTGTGGTGCCTGGAATCTGTCATGAATCCTGTAATTTACGACAGACCATTTCACTTCTTTAGGTGCCAGTTTCTTCATCTAGTAAAGGAAGGGCCTCGAATGAGATGGTGACTTCCAGCTCTGACGTGCTGTGTTCCCAATTCACATGGCGTGCAGCAGCACACAGGCTCTAGGGCCTGTCTGAATGTGAATACTGCATCCAGGGCTCAGTTTACTCACCTGTACAATTGAGGTAATAGTATTGCTTACCCGTGAAGGTTATTGAGAAGATTAAGTGAAAGAATAAATGTAAAGCCTTTAGCATGTGGTTTAACTTTAGCTATTTGACTAGCCTGGTACATGTTCAGGAAATGTTCCCTTTGCCTTCATCATTGCTATCACCATCGCCTTATACGTAGGTGACACCTGTCAAGGTTCTGAATATGCAGATTCGATGAAGAGTGGGCGAATTCTCAGAGTCAGCAAATTTGCAACCAAGCTGTTATAACTGCCTTCTTTTTACATTTTTTTTTAAAGTGTACTTTTATTTGGCCTGCTCTAAGAGAAATAACATTTTAAAGACTGTGGGTAAAGTGATCATTCAAAATTAATTCCCTTAAATTAACCCTACATGCACCTGTGTCATAGTTGATGGAAGAGGCAAGAATTCATTAGTATTTCTAGGAATGTCCCTCATTATAGTTTTTGGTCTTCAATCCCAAGCAATAACATGATTTTAGCAATAAATGAAAGGAAGGCAGGCCCTCTTTTCCACTTTTTGAGAAATTCTACCACGTTATTTGATGCTCCCATTTCACGTCACCTAGAAAAGGCACTGAGCTGGAGAAGGAGTCAAGACACTCAAGCTCTAATCCCCAGATTGTCACTAAGTACCTCTGTGACCTTGGGCAAGTCATGTCTCCTTTCTGTGTCCTCTTCGCACCTGCAGAATGCTGAACCTGAACAGGACAATCTTTATGATCCTTCCAACTCCAAAATTTTGTGCTTGCGTCCTCAGTGGGTGATTTTATTGTTCTTATGACAGCCTATTCTCTCTTTCTGTCCTCTCCCAAGGTCAGGGTGAATCCATACCCAGAACCCAGTTCATATACCAACCAGAGGCCACCAACAAGGGGAGCTGGAACCTCTGACCTGGAGAGTCCATAAGGATGGAGAGAATTTCAACACTGGGTGTCACAAGCTTTATTCCCCACTAAAGACATAAAGAGACCCAAAGAATGTAGATCTAATGTGCTGAAATTGTCATGGCAACTCACACCAGGATCATGAGATCGCTGGAAAGCAAGTATCTGAGAACTGCATTATCTGTCCTGCATTTCTCCAGCAGGGGACTAGGCCATCGTTTCAGGAGAATGAGAGGGCAGCAGTCAATACAGTCACAGCAAACATCTCTGCTTCTTCACTGCCCACCTGCACCACCTCTCCTCGAGGCAAAAACACCTCACAGCTGGGCCTTCTGTGACTAGACATAGCCCTCCTCTGAGAGAAAAGGGGGTGTTTTCTATTCTTGCCCTGATACCCGCCTAGTGTGTAAGTGTCCCTGGCAGCCCCCTGGGTTTGTGGACACCTTCACTGTGGCCCCAGGGACAACCTGAACACTGGAGGAGGGAGGCTGAGGGACGTCTTCACATGTGCCCAGGAAGAAGTGGTATGACCACTGCAGAGCAGCGACTCTGCCACAGTGCTCATTTAACTCGTGGATATTCAGTGTGGAATGGGCACCTGCTGTGGCCCAGGTGTTTGCACACACTGCTTCCTTCAGCCCTGGAAGTTTATTTTAATTTGACTCTACCCACACAAAAGTAACTGAATTTGGGATTTGGGGGGTGACACTTTGGTCCTGAAGGTTACCAGCCTGAAGTAGCCCAGGTGCTGCTGTAGTGTCAGCATTAGTTGATACTGAGATGTGTCATAAGTATATAGAGAAGTCCTACTTTGTGCAAAACACTGTAATGGATTGTGTGTTGTGGTAGGGAGCAGGAAAGGCTAAAAGTAGAAAAAGAGTCCTCAAAAGGGTTTGCAATTTGTGTGGGGAATCAAATGTGCTCAAGGGGATACAAAGGGTCAGCCTAATATCTCAAACTGGGATTCTGCTCCTGTGAACCCACTTTTTAACAGTTTGCTTCTTCTGAATAAGTAATGCATGCACACAATACAAATTCCAGGGTGGACAAAATGACATGCAATGGGAAGCCTCTCTGTCTCCCCTTTTTCCCAGGCTTCTAGTTCCCATCCCTAGAAGCAACCACACTTACAGTCTCTTGTAGAGCTTTCTAGAGTATTCTGTGTGTGTACATATGTGCTTGTACTTTTTTCCTCCTGGGTTTACTCAACGGCATATATTAGAACGTTTTCCATAGGACTATGGGTAGACTTGCCTCATTCCTTTAACTAGGAGTGGGCAAACAGCAGCTCACAGGTCAAACCCAGTCTCCGCCTGTTTTTGTAAATAAAGGTGGTTTTTTTTGGAGCACAATCACGTTTATTCATTTCCTCATTGTCTGTGGCTGCCTTTGCACAACAATGGCAGAGTTTAATACTGCAACAAAGAATGCATGACCTGCAAAGCTTACAGTAGTTACTCTATGGCTCTTTACAGAAAATGTTTGCTGACCCCTGCCTTAAATGACTGTCTAATATTCTATGTAGGATGTGTGATCATTTGTTTTAATAGCCCATTATTAAAAATATGTCAGTTATTTTTAATCTATTGTTATCACAAATACTGCTGGTGAATTGATATATTAATACATGTATTATTCTCACATATGCGAGTATATCTGTGTAAATAAGCATTGGATTAAAGGGGAAAAAAATGTCATGAGCTTTCCGTGGATATATCTGTTAATCTAATCCCACCAGCATTAAAGGTGTGAAGGAAAGTTCAGGGCCAGAAGATAAACTAATGGCAAGGATCAGCTGAGGAGTCTCTGCTTCTGGGAAAAGAAATGAAGGACAGCATTTCAAAGGAGAGTAAATGGTGGGTGTGTCCAGCCCCACCCTGGAATGGGACTGTGGATGCTGACAGACGGAAAGTACGCATGGCTATTCCAATAGTCTCCTGATGTATCAGGACTGCGGAAGCCGACACAAGAGCATTCGCTGCTGTGAAGGTCACGCTTTGTCCATTTGCAAACTCCTCACCTCCCTCCCTGTTCTCATTCCCCACAAAGCACTGCATCAGAGCCTTGGAGGCAAACATGTGTGACTGTCATTGCTGCTGTTTGGGGGACAGCTGAGTAGATCATTGGGGTCACAGAGAGTTTGGCTTTGTGTGGATAGTTTCCCTTGACTCGGACTTTGCTTGCTCAGGCAGGGTTTGGTGATGGGGCTCTGGGTTCCCCAGCCCTTGGAGGTTAGTTTGAGCTCTCATTCTTAGGAGGAGAATCTAGGATGCACAAGCTTTGGGGAAAAAGAGACCCCTCAAAAACCTGAAAGAGATCAGATTTTTATGCAGAGAGCAGAAGTGGAACCAAGAATCAGGAGCAATTCAGACCTCTATTTTCACGAACTAACCGCTTGCTATGAGCCAGGCACGAGGCTAGAGGTGAGTATACAGGATGAATGAGCGAATTTGGCTGCCTGTCGAAAGGCTCACAGCCTAGTGGAGGGAAACTGATAGACCTGCAGTTCCCAAACTGTGAGCGCCTTTTAAATTTTCAAGTAAAACAGCAATATTTGACATCTGTCAGACACAGCACAAATAAATAACTCAAAGCAATTCACGGCTTCAACTTGAGATCAAAACATTCCTTTTGATGCTGCCACATCGTTGCAAAGCTCGATTTGGGGTACTTGTTGTGCTAAAAAGCAAGGAAGTAATGGGCAAAACTCAACATGGAACTGAAAATGAGGGTAGTGGTGTCTGCTTGGATTCCAAGTTTGAGAAGCTGTGCATACTAAAGGGGCATACCCACCCCACTAAGTGATCAATTGTTTAAATATAAAATAGAATATGCCTTTTCTTCCAATTTATGTGTATTTTTTAATTTGACTACACAGTTGTCAAGACAGAAGGACAGAAATGGGCAAAAGTAGGTTTATAGTTAATGAGTTTGTGAAACAGAGTTTATTCTTTCGAGTTAATGAAGCTATTGTAATCGTAACCTGAATGCTTTTTCCATTTGAACATATGTAAGCCTACTTTTGCCACCCTTGTATCTATAAAGTTGTCTGGACCTATCTACCTAGTAAATGGAACCAATAGGTATATCCTCTAGCCTTTGTGCTCTGTAAAAAAAATTACTGAGACACTATGTGCACTGTGAACAGAAAAATTTGGGAACTTCTGAGACGGACGTGAACATAGCTTACCAGCACTGTGGCCTTGGGAAAGTTAACACTGCAAACTCAGCCACCAGTTTCTCAATTACAAAATAGGATAATAAGACTAACTACCTTGGGGGCTATTGTGAAGGTTAAATGGGCTAATGTAAGTCAGGAATTTAGCACAGGGCTGGGCAGATAGTAAGTGATCAGTAAATACTGGCACATATAAGTCCACAGAACCCTGAAGAAAAAAAGCGTAAGAAAAGTATAATTAGCCCTAACTACTCAGCTTCAAATTCATTTTTAAGCCTACAGTTTCTCAAATCAGATGCCGTTGTCATGGTAACTGTTGTAATGCCTGTGATAATTGGTGTCAACAAAGTCAGTCTGAATCCAGGAAATTACCAATCCCTGAAGTTTGTCACAGCACTATGTAAATGATTTCACTGTTGTCTTCTGTTGGGGCTTTTCTCCTTATATTAATTGCTTATTATGTTTGATAAAAAAACAAAGTTTTAGCCCTGATCATTGTGTTTCAGTTGGTTGAGCATCATCCTGCAAAGCAAAAGGTCAATTCCCTGTCAGGGCACATGCCTAAAGTGCAGGTTTCATCCCTGCTTGGGGCACGGACACCAGTGGGTATTTCTCGCATTGACGACTCTCTCCTCTCTTTCCCCTCTCTCTAAAACATTAATTAATTAAATAAAAATAGGAAGAAGTAGATTTAAGATGAATTGCATCAAAACTATTCTCTGGTATCTCAAAATATGTATTTCTATGTTTCAAAAACTCTTACCTTGACTATACTAAAGTTTTGCAATGGTTTGCATTTTTTAAATTAATTTTGGATGTAAGATCTTCTTTCCTTCTATAAGATAGATATATAGTAAGATTAATGACCTTTCACTTTAAAAGACAAATAAAAATAAACCTCTTTTGTCTTGGTAGCTGCCCTAATTCCGAAGTATACATGGACTAGGCTATTTCCATCATCGAACAGAGCCTCCTGCAAATCTGTTAACTTTTCTGCCAGTTCTGGAGGAGTTTTAAGAACATACGAGGCTTGTTACTTTTAGGAAAGATAGATCAGATTAAATAAGGAAGTGGGGAAAACCCGCACTCTCGTGCTCACGACCACTGCTTTTCAAATTGCCCTCGGGCAGGGTTATGCACCAGGAGCCAGTGGCGATGACCAGAGACCACTTTGGCTGTCACAACCTGGGGGTGGGAGGAGGGAGGCGGTGCTGCTACTGGCAGGTAGGGAGTAGAGGCCGTGGATGCTGTAAACATCTTACAATGCAAAGGGGCAGCCCCCACAACAAAGAATGATCGCACCCAACGTTTTTAGAATACCGTCGTTGAGAAACCCAGGCTGGTCTTGCTTGACATTATTCTTTTCCTTCATTGAATCACACACCTTTTGATTTTTCAAATACCTCTTCTTCGGGTCTAATGTTTCTTTTTAATGATTAGCTTCTGAAATTAGGTTGCCAGCAGCTGCAGAAAAATATCAAGTTTTTCTCCAAATCAGAGACATTTCTGCCCATTAGTATCATCTGGGAGAGCTTTCAAACTCTGTCATGCTGGACTTCACCCTTGAACCACTTAAAGCTCAATCTCCAGGGCTGGGGCCTGATGGCAATATGTTTCAGTTTTCCAGATGATCCTCACATGCAACCAGAGGTGAGCACCATAAATCGAAATAAATGGAAAAGTTATTTTCTATAATGAGCATGCACAGAAGACTCAGTTAGTAATCTTGCTGAGTTAGGGATGCTGCTCTCAATGTAGAAATGTCTTCATTTTTCTAGAGGTCATATTGACCTTTAGGACCAAGAACTACTTGAGATTTTCCATACGTGTGACTTGATCACCTGAGATATTTGACTTTTTGTGGCTGATTCAAGAAGGATCAAAACTTTAGGTATCTATATGTTCTCAAGTATTTTCTCAATTTTTTTTAACTTACAAGGGAAAGAGAATCATGTACCCTGTGCAGCACCCCAAAACTTGGCTTTCACCTTCACTTGAGTCTAAAGAGGACGGGAACATTTCTTCTGTGGATCTCAGGCACCAGCTGAGCCTGGTGTCTCTCAGCATCCCAAAAGACCAAAGGAAGGTTTTCCAACTTACCCTTTCTCTGTCCCAGTCACCTCTAGTCCCAACTCCCCTGGCAAATAGTGGAGCAGATGGTTTTGGTGTGATGCCCCAAAGGCTAACAGATGTGAATTCTAATGGAATAATGAGAAGACAGATCTTTTCCATGGGTGCATTCAAACCAAACACATGGTCTGTCCCCAACAAACAACTGGTCCTTCATATGGCTGATTTTAAATATTCTAAGACAGGGTCAAAAACTTTTCAGAATGAGGGAGAAGTAGGAAAAGTCAATAAAAAGAAATTAATTTCAACATCATAGGAAATGAACATTTTTTAGACAATCTACTTCTCATTTCCAACGATTAGGTATTAACATGTGAACAACTTAAGGACTTCTCACAAGTTTTCTAGTGTTTCCAGCGCCTCAATCCACAAGCAAAAATGAAGTATGAACAGTTTCTGCTCTCAGAAGAGTCTCACAAACAATGGGAAGACAAAGAAACAATTCCCAAATGAAAGGAAAGGAGTAAGCCTCAGAAAAAATGCTAAATGAAATAGAGGCAATTCAACTATCAGATACTGAGTTCAAAGCAATGATTGTCAGGAAGCTCAATGAGCTCACAATGAGCTACCAGAAACTACAGGAAGCTACAATGAGCTCACTGCAAACTACATCAACATGAAAAAGGAAATAGAAACTATCAAGGAAGGCCAAGAGGAAATGAAGAGCAGTTTCTGCTATCGGTGGGTGTTGAGAGACTGGATAACAGATGACAATAATGAAGGCTCTCCAGAACCAGAGACAAATCTGTCCAGCCCTTCCCCTGGGGGTGCAAGGAGAGCACCTCGTAAAGATCCACCCAAAAGGCTGTCAGGTGATATGAAGCAGCATAAACTTACGTGTATTCCAGCGAGTGGAAAGAAAAAATTTCCTAGGAGAGCCTGCAGAGTTTGTGCTGTCCATGGAAAAAGGAGCGAATCTAGACACTTGCGTAAATTTTGTTTGGTCCCTCTTCATAGAGAAAAATGTTTTATGCAGCACCATAAGTTAAAAAAGTACTAGGAACTTTAATTGTTTAATTAGTTGTTTAATTGTTTTTGTAAATAAAAATGTTATAATTATTGAAAACAACACCTAAAGTGCATTATGATCTGTAGTTATGATGATTTAAACAACGTGCAGTTTGCCCAAAAACGTGCGGTCCCTGGCGTATGTCTTAGAGATTTCTATGTGGTACGCAATGTGTTAAGATGGGGTTTTCAAGAAAATAAAGACTCAGCACTCAATTCTGCAGAGTAAGAGACACGGCCGCCTGTGGGGCCCGTCGAGTGCCCTCCTTGAAGGACACCAGATGTTTGGGGAAATGGGCCTCTCTCTGGACGGGTTGTGATAAACCAAATGTGTCCTATCAAAATGGGGCCTACTATGCTGTATGCCTGAAACTAATATAAAATAATATTTTATGGCAACTATAATTTAAAATTAAAATTAAAAGAACTTAGTAAAGAGAAGAGAAAAAAATGAGTCCCAGACCTGTAGGTGTATCCTTAGGTATCTAAGAGTTTTCTTTTAATGAGTATTTTTAATTATGCTGTCATTTCATTCTAAATAGTATGTTTAACATTATTCTGATCACCTGAATAAACGGCATTATATGTAAGATGCCAATCACTGATTGGTGCCTGAAGCTGTGCTTCAGAAAACTGTAAGTGGTATTGGGGATTTCCTTATGTGGTGCCAAACTTATTTTCCCCAAAATTCTGTGTGCAATCAAGTGACTCATCAATGAAATTTACTTGGCATGCAGTGAAAAACATTATTTCCCACCATTCCCACTGCAAGTTCTATGTGTCCTCTGAGATCCCACAGGAATCTAACTTGTACCTTTATCATAAAACTAAATCTTATGTTGAAACTATTTTAATCATTATCTGTTTCTTCACCACTAGACTATGAACCCGTCAAAAGCAGGGACCGTGGTTGTGTTTCAATCTTCTCTGTATGCCTCGCATTGAGCAGATAGTAGGTGCTCAACAATTATTTGTAGAGTAAATGATTTAATAAATGAATAAATTACTAAAAAACACTGGAGGTTTTTTTTTCTTGGAAGATGTAGACATAACCAGCTAGAACAATTAATGCATCCTTTAAGTCAAAGGAGCAGTGGCAGCGAGGCACCAGGGTAGAGCCACCCGTAAACCATCACACAGTTGCCCAGAATGGGTGGGTGAGACAATCGCACCCTGCTTTAACAAGTATTTTGGAGGGTAGATGCCTCATGGTCTACTGCCTTAGGAAATCTCCTACGGCCTCCTATCCATAGGAGGAGCCTACTGCTGAATACTAGCAAGGGAGATACTAACTGAAGTGACTAAAGTAAAAGCTTTGCTCACTCACTTCTGTTGTTTAAAGGACATACCTTTCGCCTTCTGAACTGCTTTCTTCTTGAGAGCTACTTACTTGCTCTATAAATGGTATATCCTAAAGGGGGCAAAAAACCTTTTCAGTAAAGTTCCAGAGAGTGAATACTTCGGGCCTTATGGACCATGCGGTTTCTGTTCCAACTATAACTTTGCCATCGCAGTGCAAAAACAACGACAGACAATATGTAAATGAATGAGCATGTTGCATTCCAATAAAACTTTGGACCCTGAAATATAGAATTTTGTTCTTTTGATTCTCTTCCAACCATTAAAAAATATAAAAATTGTTCTTAGTTTGTGAGCTGTACAAAAATAAATGGCAGGCCAGATTGGCCCATGGGATGGACTTTGCTCTAAACCAGTATCTTCCCCTCAACACCTGTTCCTCTTACCTCAATTAAACAATGATATTCCAAATGTGAATATTTCTTAGAAACTGATGGCCTTTATCCTTGGTCATTTACAGCTCAGTGTGAATGAGTAATTATCAATGCCTTTTCTGAGAGGCTGGGTTGAAAATGAAGAGTAAGGATGGTCAAAGGAAACAAGACAAAGCCAACTTTAACCGAACAAAGACTTGCCTGCAACCTGTAAAACAGAGACCACTTCTATTGCTGCTCAGGTCAAGTTCATTGCTCATAAGAAAAGAGCAAGCTCACTTATCTCGTGAGAGTAAGTGTTTTCATTTCAGATTAACCAAGGGGGCTGTTGATGTTGCCTGGGCCACACACTTCTACGTGCATGACTTGCTGACCTCAAATTCGGTGCCTGCCTGTGAGTGATTGGACTGGGCCTCACTGTGAGGGAAAGAGGCCTCCCAACTGGCATGATCTGGTGCTGTGCCAGTATGCACAGAATTAGAAGATGGATTATTGTGGATTTGTTTTCCTTTAGGAATTAGGGCTGGCACTGGCTTAGCTTCGGTGCAGCTGAGATATTAACTGAAATGCATTTCTGTCTTAACAGCCACATCCCATTTAGCCGTGGTGACTTTGGGGTGACTTCCAAAGCAATCTCATCTGAATGTGTTGGCAGATTAAGACTAACTTTCATGTCAGAACTGTAAGCAAGGAGAAATGAAAGGCACATCGGTCTTCCCGCTGCAAAAAATAAAGCCAAACTGGGTGACGTGGGCTACTGAATACTGGTTGAACTGTCAAAATGATCGCCTGTAGTCAATGAGCTCAGGATGATTCACAGCATAGAAAACATTCAAGACCAGGTGAAAATGTGCCGCTGCTGCTGGCCCTGCACTATGCTGCAAGGCTGCCCTGTTTCACCATCAAAGTCTTTCCCTGGTCTCCTTACCTATTGGTAAATTCACTTAACTCCAACAGAACAAATATGTGCATGTGCACTGAGGATGGATCCCTCTGGATGTCACTCCACTTCACTGAGAAGCCACCTGACTCTGGGAGCCTCAGCTTCCTCATAAGCAAAATGGGGCTGAGGTCCCAGGATCGCTGTAAGGATTACATGAGATAAACATGTGAAGTAGTGACTATGATGTGTCCCAATAACACTGTGGACCCTGAAATTGGAATTTCATGTAATTTTCATGTGTCCCAAAATATCATTCTACTCATATACCCTACAAATATTGGCTTTTGTTTTACCCAATGTGCACACTTAGAACCCAAACAGGAATATGTGCTATTCAGCTGACTGGAAACTGGGGAGTGGACCACTGAGTCAGCTCCCCAGGGAAGAATTGCCTCTTGCCCCATACAAAAGGATGTATGCACTGGGGCAGGAGACATTTGATTTACAGGAACATGAATTTCTTGAAGAGTTGGGACTAAAAATATTTTTTTCTAATGAAATTCCATTTGTTGGAAGTGCCTCATTTTCTGAACAGATCAGCTGTCCTTCTAGCCTTCAAACATGCATAGAAAATCCCCAACACATTACCTTGCAAATAAGCACTATCTACATGCAGAATCAGAGTTACAAGCAGACAGCTTGGTGGTCACCCACATCCTGTGGCATAAGAGTGCCACTGAAGTTTCCGTTCTATAAAATACCACCCTACACACTTGGGATGTATACCCAAAATGTCATTATTATGGAGTTGTTCATTTAAACTATAAACTAATTGCTCTTTTTCAAAAACAAATATTCCTTAGAAAGGTAATATTTTGCTACCAGCAGATATTCACAACTTCACGAAAATTTATTATGTTTTTTTCTAAAGTAGACAGCAGGGGCTCCTTTGAAGCTAGCAGAATGGGGTTGGGGGGCACCAAGATAGGACAGGATACAGCAAGAGAAGGGAGAAGAATACCAAAGGGACCCACCACCCACCTCTCCCTAATACTTGTCGAGTACCATGTATAAACTAGGATCCTTGGTTGTACACAGCACATCAAGAAGATATACCCTGCTGAGAACTATCTACTTGCCCCACTGTCAGCTCATTTTAGACAAGTGAGCAACCTTTGATCCCTACCAGTCTAGGTCTGTCCTCCAGCTCCCCATCTGGACAGGAGCTAACAATGTGAGGTGGATGGGTCTGATCAGCACCCCCAAGGGGAGAAGGGACTGGGGGGACTCTAGGACCTCAGGATCCAGCTATTTCACTTTATCCATGCATTTATTTCAAGTGTTAATTAAGTTCCTATGGCTGGCAGGCCCTATACTCAATTCTCTGGGGTTATCAGAAGAAATACAAGACACAGGCATCAACCTAAAGGAAATTACAGTTGCCTTGAGGAGACAAGACATGAAGTCAAGTTATCAAATGTCTCTATTAACTGTGTATTGTGTTCCCAGATCACTAGAGAATAATAACAAAGCTCCATATGTCATTGTGTGCTGACACTGCATAGCTAAGCACTAAAGATGAGAAGAGAAGGGAAAGCAAAGTAGTGGGCAAGACCCACTACTGGAGAAGGTTTCTTGGAGAAACTGATTGTTAGGCAGAGCCTTGGTAAAAATGCAGGATATAGATTCCTCAGTGGAGAAGAGAAGGGGGAGTTTTTGAAGATAGGGGACCCTCAGGAGCAAAGACAAACAGGAGGTGAGCAAGGGACAGTTCAGATGCTGGCTTCTCTGCAACTGGTGGCTCCCCAGTAAAGCAGTGAGAGAGAGGGTGGAGGGTGCAGTGGGCCCAGCCACAAAGAACTTTGAATATCAGGCTAAGGGTTTCTGATGCAATGCCACAGAGAGTTCCTCCATGGGTGAATCACATATCAAAAGATATCAAAGGAGGTTAATCATGGAATTGATTCACAGCATGGCCCAGAACAAGAAGAACTCAAGATGTACCTTTTGGAGAATATGTAGTAATTTAGGTGTAAGTGGCCAAGGGCCTGATAAAGAGTAATATATAGATGAAGAAAAATGAAGAAAAGATGTGAAATCTGAAAAGCACATTGAAGAAAGAGTGAGTAATCTTGATAGGATCTGAATTTGGAGGTAGAATCAAAAAATCAAAAAGCCCTGGCAGGTGTGGCTCAGTGGACTGAGTGCCAGCCCGTGAACCAAAGGGTTGCAGGTTCAATTCCCAATCAGAGTAGATGCCTGGTTTGAGGTCCTGGTCCCCAGCAGGGAGCACACGAAAGGCAACCACACACTGATGTTTCTTTTCCCTCTCTTTCTCCTTTCCTTCTCCTCTCTTAAAAAAAAAAAAAATCACAAAGCCTGCAGGAGACTTGGGGAACGCTAATGCTTCTGACAATAATGGAGAAAAACAAACAAACAAACAAAAAACACACTAATATGGGTAGAGAGGAAAGAATGGGCAGGTCAAAGTTTGAAATGTCTTGCATGGAAATAATAACACCTCCTCTGTATCACTTGGACATATGACCTCTGAAGATTGTAGGTGGTTGGTTCTGTTTCAACTGTGGAGAGGGAGTTTTATGGAAAAAAAAAATACATAATTTTCATCCTTACACTTCCAAGATGAAACCCTAAGATATTTAGACCGCACGCCTCAACCTGTACACTAACTAGCCCACCGTTTCACATGAATCTCTTGCACGGACTCCAGAGCCTCTGTTCTTCATCCCACGCCACACTGCAAACCCGCCTCTGATGGTCCTGGTACGTCTGTCTGAACTAAGTTCCCTCATTAGCCTTCTTTCCCTGGCCAAATAAATCAAATTAGTTTTCCTCATAAGTTCTGCAGCGTTATCCTCTAATAATACTGCTTACTGTTCTCTGAATCTTAAGATCGAGAACTCAGAACTAATTGGGCTAGGTCATCAGTAAATAAGCATTTCATGTGTTTTATAGCTATCCCTAGAATACATATTTTAAAATTTCAAAATAAACAGCAGATAATATAGGCATTTTCTTTTGTTCTTTTTATGTGGAGGCCTATATCAAGGTTAAACTCTACTGATATAATTTAGATCATGTGAGCTTTAAAATAAGCTTGAAGAAAGAGAAGGAAGGTGTTAATAATGGGTTAGCAGCACTGTGCTAGTTGTTTTAGGTATGAAGGAACCCCCAGAAAAACTGGAATTATCCTCTGGAGAGTGGGCATCTTTGTAGTACAGGCTTTCCCTGCCAGGTGTGTTCTAGGAACCCATCTGTATCAGTGTACCAGCTGGCGATGTTGTGAGAGGTTGTGTTCGGCTTCTGTGAATTTTTTAAAAAGACTCTTTCCATGCCTTTGTCCATTTCATGTTGGGTAAAGTGCACCTGCCCACACTGCATGACCCCCAAGGCCCACCCTCCCTTTTCATAGGATCTCACCCCAACTGACTTTTCTTTGTTTCCCCAGATGAAAAAAGTACTCAGAGGGAAACATTTTGCTGATGTAGAAGAGGTGAAACAAAAAACTGGCAGAAGCACTAAAAGGCATCAAAATGAATGAGTTCAAAAGCTGTTTTGAGCAGTGGAAAATACATCTCAAACAGGTGTATTGCATCAAGTGGAGAGTCCTCGGAAGGTGACTGAAGTTTAAACATGTAAGAATAAATACACAATTTTTTATAAATAAATTGCACTTTGGCGGGTTCCACCTCATATATTATTTCATTTAATCTTTACAACACTACAAATAGATACTATTCTCCCCAGTTTATAGATGAAGAAACCAAGGTTCACAGGAATTAAGTCACATGTCCAATGTCATGAAGATAAAAGGGGTAGGGATAGTA
Source organism: Tonatia bakeri (assembly GCA_004024845.1). Lineage (NCBI taxonomy): Eukaryota > Metazoa > Chordata > Mammalia > Chiroptera > Phyllostomidae > Tonatia > Tonatia bakeri. The sequence continues at coordinate 416,909 of PVIA01000370.1, read as the reverse complement.
TTTAAACTATGACGGTCTGGTTTTCCAGCTCACATGACACCACCTCCCAATCAGTAGCTTAGAAATCATTTCAAACAGTCTGTATAACATAACACACATTATCAAATGGAGCTGGTTTGTGGGGGCTCTGCTTGGTGTACTCTGTAATTGCTTGTGACTTCAGGGATTTTTTTTGTGATGGGAGAATGCTTTTAGTCTTCCTCTGCCACTTTCAAGGGCCACAGGTCCATCCTTCTCTCACTCCTTCCTTCTCTTTCTACTCCACTCTGCAAGCTAATGCGAAAGTGCTCACCTGCACAGATGCGCTCAATAAATGTATCTCTAGACTATACAAAAATTTAAATGCGCATCTGCGATGATCCTACCTTTTAAATTAAAAAAAGGGTAAAAAATTAAAAAAAAATAGATGACTTCCTTGGTCATGTGTTTTTGGCATCCAAAATTCATATCTGAAGAGGAATGAAGGGTCCAATAAGCTTGAGATTTATCTAATGCTATAGATCTTGTTGCAATAATTGCACTCTCCAAAATCTCCATCCAGTCTCTGCTGAACTGAAAGCATTGAGGCCAGATCATGAATGGAGGCAACAGGGAAGCATTCAGGTTTTCTTTTTTTTTTAACGATTTTATTTATTTATTTTTAGAGAGGGAAGGGAGGGAGAGAGAGAGAGAAACATCAATGTTCGGTTGCTGGGAGACATGGCCTGCAACCTAGGTATGTGCCCTGACTGGGAATCGAACCTGCGATGCCTGGTTCACAGCCCGTGCTCAATCCACTGAGCTACACCAGCCAGGGCAGCATTTAAGTTTTCAGTCAGGTTTAGAAACACCCCAGAACAGAAGTTTTGTTTTGTTTTTTTTTTAAGAATTCTGAAACACCTTCCAGCTGTGCCATGAGTGGAGTTAACATGGCCTCCCTCCCTGCCCCAGAGGATGTCAGTTTCTCTGCTGACAGGCCAGCTCTCCCAGGACGTCGGACTCCGCAGTGCGGCAACCCCGGTGCTTCCTGAGGGTCCCTGAGGAGACACTGCCTACCATCTCCCGATGTTTGGAATGCTGACACACGAAGACAGAGCAGATTGTGTGGCTCCAAAGGGCAGAACCAGAACCAGTGTTTTTGTTTTTACTTAACCTATGAGAGAGCTCTGTAAATTACCACAGTAAAACAAATGAGGGGCTGTATAGTGATAGAAAGAACGCCTGTGTGATGATTTCCAATTCTAATCTTCTGGAAGCCAATTTGGACTTGACTGTCTTGAGGGAATAAGGATTCTGTACACCAAAGGATCAAAAGTCAAACAGACATTTAATGCCTTTTAGTGTTCAGAGTGTTATGCCTTGAGAAGGGTACAAACCCAGGGAAGCTGGGATAGCCAGGGATTGAAAACCTAGCAAATACAGCCTCTGCTGGAGCCCACAGGAAATGTCCCTGCTCTGTAACTGCCTTGACTCAAATGTATCACTAGCCCTTCCACCTGTCACCTGTGTGACCCTCCTGTTCAGCTACATCTGGAACTTGCCTGGTACCAGCCAGTCCTGCACTCTGTACAAAGTCTAACCTGACTCTTCGAGCAGCCTCTGTCTCAGTACTCTGAGCTCCCAACTTAGTTCAGAGGAGTAGCTCCTCCTGGCCTAATATGAGTGTGTATGTGCAGGGCTGGGGGGCGTGGCCCCTGACATTCAGAAGTTGGCCTGCTACTCCCAGGTGAGCCATGCTGTTCTCCCATTAGACAGAAACAGTCTCACAGAATACCAGCTTCAGACAAGGTTACTCTGAGATCATGATGAACAAGGCTACTTTATAATTTTGTCTAAGCACGTGCAAAAACAAGGTCACTCTGCCAAACACAAAATATGAACACTCCTCCCTCGGCCCAAATGACTGACTGTTACTTCTTTGCCAATTATAACTTTATACCCATTGCAGTCTCTGCTCCCTACTCAGGGATTTATTGAGATACCCAAGCACGGAGTCAGCCCCACTGACAACATCTGATCTAGAGTGAGTCTCCCACTTGCTTAGACCCTCCCCTGAATCACCCAACCAAAGCCTAGATCTTACAATAGGTTCTCTCTAACACCCCCTTACTGAGATGCCCTCAGGTTCTCTGTGGTGTGTGTTGTCTTTTGCTACAATGAGTAGTAAGCCCAACTTTTTCAACTACAAATGTGTTTCTGGGGTTCTTTGGCAGCAGTGTGCTGACAACCCACTCTTTGTCTAGAGGAGAAGCACCAAACCTCCTGGACTGTAGTATATTTTGCTTTAAATTGAGTGCTATCTAAAATCCACCACCCAGTGGACTTAAAATCAACCATATTCATACTTACCAGTCTCACTCAGGTGCTCATTTCCACAGCTGGCCTTTCCCTGGTCGTGATTCCTCCAGGCCAGTTCTCCTGCAACCCCTCTTCCATCAGCATCTGCAGTAACTGATGGCTCTCACAGAGCTATCTTTCAGCTGTGATGAAAAGAACCAGAACTGAGACCTCCAAGTCCTCAACTTATGACCCACCACTGTTGTCACTTCACTCTCATTGACTCCATACTGTGGCAGGTTTGGGGATTTTGTTTCTGTCTCCCACAGCTGATCAGTATGATTCCTTTGGGACTTGGGGTATCATAAGGAAGGCAAAACTAGGTTAAGCTTCCAAATCTTCAGTCTTACTGATTCTTGCTGGTATAGGAGTAAAGCCTGAACACCTATCCCCTTGCTCAAAGGGGATATTTTGACTAAGGTTTATAACATATGCCACAAAAAAACCCTTTTCTGATCGCAAAAATTCCTAATTCCTTTCCAGCTTCAACTCTTTTCCTGACTGCCCATCTGCCAAGCAAAGAATCAGGGGGCAAGCAGAAGAGAATGAGAGTCAGCCTATCAGTACAATCTTTGTCACCAATTCAAAGATGTTTGTCTTTACAAGTCCTTTTCTTTGTGGAGCCTCAGCAGCGTATAAAGTTATTTCACAAATTCCTCCATTTAACTTACCTTCTGGCACCAAAGTTATCTCTTCTGTCCTTCCCCACGCCCAGCATCCACAGACTAGACAAGTGCAAACTTTACATAAATGCTAAGTATTAACTAGGCAGATGCCAAATGCAAACTATTCTAAGGAAATAGGAACAAAACCAGAACAGTTTGCTTTGTAGAGTAAATATGAAAGTGCAGGATGAGATAGGGATTAAATATGCTTAATGCTGGAGAATGAAAGGGGAGAAACATTAACCTGCCGATTTAGCTCCAATCTCATAGCTTAACTGAGGAGCCCAGTGTAGACCTCCCAGTTCTATTTGAAGTGCATTCAACTCGAGCAAATGCCCAATGATTGTTAGTGATCAGCGATTTGGCTCCAAGTTGCTAGAAACTCATGAAGGCAGGCTCCTTTTATCCACATTACATTAATTGAGTACTTGTCATATACCAGGCGCTATTATTGAGAGCTTTATGTGTCTGAACTCATTTAGCTCTCACATCCATCCTATGAGATATATATTTAATATTATCATTCACATTTTACACACTAGTAAACTGAAGCACAAAATTAAGTAGCTTGTGCAAACTGAGAAAACTGGTAAGTGGGAAAACTGGGACTGAAACCCAGGAGTCTGACTTTGAATCCTTTGCCTGTTAGCCCCACCCCCACATGGGTGTGGTTCAGGATGCAGGTGTCCAAGCTGGGAGTAAAATTGCTTTCCCCCAGGGCACACAGTGGTCTTCACACTGGGCGACGAGGGCCCCTTAGTGTACACAGAAGCTTTCCAAGGGTTACACAGGTGCGGTCAGTTTTAAGGGAATCAATCTCCATGTTCTTACATCTCATGTGTACTTTTCCAAGAATCAGTCTTCTTAAGAACTTACCAGTGTCAGCCCTGGCTGGTGTAGCTCAGTGGATTGAGCACAGACCTGCGAATCACAGGGTTGCTGGTTTGATTCCCAGTCAGGGCCCATGCCTAAGTTGCAGACCAGGTCCCCAGTCGGGGGCATGTGAAAGGCAACCACACACTGAGATTCTGACATTTCTTTCCTTCTCTTTCTCCTCTCTAAAAATAAATAAAATCTTAAAAAAAAAAAAGAATTTACCAATGTCTTTAAGTTCTCATCCCAACTCCCTTCCACAACTAGCCCTTCTTCCAATTTACAACAGAAAAGGACACCTCTTACTTACCCTTCCCAAACATTGATAATATGCATTGTCCCTGATTGTATCTTGGGTCTCAGCCTCTAGGGCCCCAAACAAGGAACAATTTGAAATTCTAGAACTGAGAAAGTGAATAAGTTTAATGAATGGATAACATATTCTTTTAGGAAATCAAATGTTTGCAATTCTTTAATTTCAAAAACACTGAAACACTACCTAACAGAGCTGATAGATCTTTAAAAGTGACTGTTGATGTTGGAGCACTATATGACTTTTGGTAAATAATTGAAACATTCAAGAATCAAGTGACATGGCTATAACAAAGCTCATTTGATACTGATATGAACAAGATTATTTAGTGCTTACACCTATTAAAATGGAAATAGGAATATAATTTTATACTCACTTTAAATATTTACTCATGGATATATAATACTGTTCGTCCACATGTATATGACGAACTGAGGAGGGGGACCCATTCATTAGAAATGCATTTCCAAAATTTTTTACTTTTGAAAAAATTTAAATTATATTTTATTGTTTATGCTATCACAGTTGTCCCAATTTTACCAGGTTTGCCCCCTCCACCGAGAACCCCCTACTCCCTCAGGCAAGCTCCACACTGTTGTCCATGTCCATGGGTCATGCATATAAGTTCTTGGGCTACTATATTCCCTATGCTGTACTTTACATCCACATGATTATTTCTGTAACAACCAATTTGTACTTAATTCCTTCACATTTTTCACCCACCCCCTGACCCCCCTCGCATCTGGCAACCATAAAAATGTTCTGTGCACCTATGAAGCTGTTTCTGTTCTGCTTGTTCATTTATTTTGTTTTTTAGATTCAATTGCTAATAGATATGTATTTATTGCCATTTTATTATTCATAGTTTTGATTTTCTCCTTAAAGAAGACCTTTTAACATTTCAGATAATGTTGGATTAGTGGTGATGAACTCCTTCAGTTTTTTCTTGTCTGGGAAGCTCTTTATCTGCCCTTTGATTCTAGATGACAGCTTTGCTGGGTAGAGCAATCTTGGCTGTAAAGTCCCTGCTTTTTATCACTTTGAATATTTCTTGTCAGTCCCTTTTAGCCTGCAAAGTTTCTTTTGAGAAATCAACTGATAGTCTTATGGGAGCTCCATTGTAGGTAACTGTGTTTCTCTTGCTGCTGTTAAGATTCTCTCTTTGTCTTTAACATTTGGCATTTTAATGATGATGTGTCTGGAGTGGGCCTATTTGGGTTCATCTTGTTTGGGATTCTCTGTGCTTCCTGGACTTGTAGGTCTATTTCCTTCTCCAGTAAGGGAAGTTTCCTTTCATTACTTTTTCAATTAGGTTTTCAATTTCTTGCTATCTTGCTTCTCCTTCCAGCACAGTCATTATGCAAATGTTAGGACACTTGAAGATGTCCCAGAGGCTCCTTACACTATCCTCATTTTTTTGGATTCTTTTTTCTTCTTGCTATTCTGATTGGGTGTTTTTTGCTTTCTTCTATTTTAAATCATTAATTTGATTCTTGGCTTCATCAACTCTAGTATTCATTTCTTGTAATTGTTCTTTATTTTGATTAGTGTATCATCACTTCTGACTAAATCTTTTTTATGATATTGAGGTCCTCACTAAGCTTATTAAGAATTTTCATTGAGTTCATTGAGTATTTTCAATTCTGCATCTAGTAGATTGCTTGTCTCCATTTTGTTTAGTTCTTCTTCTGGAGTTTTTTTCTGTTTTTTCATTTGGGCCATGTTTCTTTGTCTCCTCATTTTGGCAGCCTCCCTGTGTTAGTTTTTATGTATTAGATATAGTGGCTATGTCTCCAAGGCTTGGTAGAGTGACCTAATACAGTAGGTGTCTTATAGGGTCCAGTGGCACAGCCTTCCCTATTACCCAAGCTGGGTACTCAAGGTGTGCCCACTGCGTGGACTGTATACACCCTCCTCTTGTAGTTGAGGCTTGATTGCTGTTAGTACCACCTGTGTTCTGTCTAGAGGCATCCAGCATGTGCTGCAAAGCAATCTGCAGATGGCTGCTCCTTGTGCTGGGCTCAGAGGTGCCTAGGTGAAGCCAAGCTGTGAACCTAGGCTGGCTGCTACTAGTTCTGGGCCTGGGTCTACCTACCAAGAGGTATAGGGCTTGCAAGGCCAGATGCTGCTTGTTTGAGAGAATTTGGGAAAATCTGAAGCTTGAGTCAAGATGAGACATTCATATGGAAAAGCCAATGGAAACAGCTCAGGTGGGCCCAAAAGTTGAATAGGGTGGGATCTCAGGGAATCACTAGGGTGGGGCAAAACAGTGTGAGCCAGGTTGCTGGAGTCTCAGATATGGCACCTACTTGCAGGCCTTTTGGAGCAGGGCTCAGAAAAGGAACAATGACCTCTGCCAACAGTTCTGTCTAGGAGAAAACTGCCCTCCCCAGTTCTCACCCTGGTGCCAGAAAGTTCAATTCCTCCCCATAGGCCTCTGGTGCCTTTCAGTCTGCTGCCCCATACTGGAGCTCAGAGAGAGTGAGTCCAGATAAGTCTGAGTGTGGGCTCTTTAAGAGGAACCTCCTGAGACTCCAACAGTTTCTGTCCTCCAGTCTCAATCACTGCTGGTTTTTACAGTCAGAAGTTATGGGGACTTGTCTTCCTGGCACTGAAAACCTGGGCTGGGGGGCTGGTGTCAGGCTGGGATCCCTCATTCCTGATATCCTTCCTCATTTTTACCTGCCACACGTGAGTGTGGGACAAGCCTGTTCTGTGTCTCTGCCCCTCCTACAAGTCTCAGTGTGGTCTTATCTTTAATTCTGTAGTTGTAGGACTTCCATTCAGCTCGATTTCTGAATGATGGTTGTTCTGTAGTTTAGTTGTCATTTTTATGTGGTTGTGCAAGGAGGTGAGATGTGTTACCCACACCACCATTTTCTCCCCAATTTTTTTTTACTTTTTATCTTTAAATTCATCAAAATGTATATATAACTTTTTTGATGTATTACATACTATACTGTCATTGCAATATCTCATCTCGGAATACTGTTTGTTGTAATTTTTAATTTATTGATTTTTAGAGGGAGATAGACATCAATTTGTTGTTCTACTTATGTATGCATTAATTGTTTGCTTCTTGTGTGTACCCTGACCAGAGATCAAACCCACAAGCTTGGCATATCAGGATGATGCTCCAACCGACTAATCTACCTGGCCAGGGCAAGAAGATCATTTTTTAACACTTAAACCAGACTGTTTTTTAACACTTAGACCAGAGATTGCCAGCCTCTCTAGTTTCACACCATCCTCAATAAACCAGTACTATTTCTAGTATGGCCCTGACCAAAAGCAATACCTATGAGCTCCATTTATTAACTGCTTAGATCCAACAACTTACTAAGTATCAGAACAACATATTAGCCATTTGCAAAAATAAAACACATGAAGTAAAAGAAAAAAACTAATTTTTATTTCTCTCTTTTCCCCCCTTTTATTTCATTCTTAAGGAAGCAGAATTACCCACCAAGAAGATGTGTGCACCTGTTTCATGCGGCATGAATCCTCAAACCTGGGAATCGGACCGGGTGTCTCCACCCTCACTTCAGGTTCCACACTGACATGTGCGCCGACTTACTTTTTAATCACAGTGTTGGCCAAAAAGCCAGCTTTGCCTAAATTATGACATTATCAAGGGGCCATAGTTTGATCTAATATCGTAACTGTGAACCACTTCCAAACTGGTAGTTCATACTCTGTTTACCTCGAAATTTTAAAATACCCTTCCATACCCCTGCGAATTCACTGAACAGCCCCAGCACACCTGAGTAAATAGTGTGGGAGTGGCCGACTTAGAGCCTTAGGTTCACAGGAAATGTTTTTTGAAATTTTAATTTATATATATCTTTTGTTACAGAGAAAATTGTTGTATAATTAAGACTGATAAGCATAAACTATGTTAGATTGGAATAACATTCCACAAAAGAAGGGGAATGGAAATATAATTTGTTCATGTATCTTTTAAAAGGATGATGTTAGATACCAATTTGATAGGGTGTTTAAGTATCCAGTCTTATTTTTAAATGTATTTATTTTTAAATATCAGTGTTAATGACATTCCAGACATTACATCTTTTGCCACTGTTTAAATTTATAATGCAACATTTACATGTCAACTTAGATATGTGTGAAGGAGACATAATTTTTCAGCATTCTTTTAGTGCCAGGCTTCTGAATGTTGGCACCGTTGGCATTTGGGGCTGGATAAGTCTTTGCCGAGAGGCTGCCCTATGTCTGGTAGGATGTTTATTAGCAGCATTCCTGGTCTCTTCCCACAATGCCACTAGTATTTGCTCCCCAGTGGTGACTATCAAAAGTATCTCCCAATATTGCCAAATGTCCCTGAAGGGCAAAATCACCCCCAGTTGAGAACCATTGTTTTAAGGGCTTCTGAAGCAAAAATATATGAAGACAACTAGCTAGACTCATATGAGATACCACAAAGCATAATCTGTAGGAATTTGGGTTTTAGAAGTAATTCTGTTCTTACTCTTATTTGCCTTGGGCAAGACAGCTAATTTTTCTAAGCCTGTTTCTTTATCTGTAAATGGGAATGGATTTGATTAGCACCCCAGAGAGCTGCTGTGAGCCTTAGATGAGAATATACATGTGAGATCCGTAGCAGAACCTGACACATAATGATCTGTTAACAAATTTCAGGCATTATTAAATAGTTATTCCCGACACTTCTTCCTGCAGAGGCTCCTTGACTGTTGCATCATCTGCCTGAAATTCAGACCTTTTACAATCTATCTTCACACTGTCTAGCTAACCTCATGCCCTACTAACAAAGGCTTTGCACACCAGAGTCACAATTACACAACCTAATTTCTTGTCTGAGTCTAGTTCCATGCTGTGTCGCTAAGTCACCAAAAACCTGTGTGAGTCACTCAGCCCATCTCCTGGTATGTGTGGCGGGGGAGGGTACATTGTAGAACTTGGTAATCTCAAATTGTCTCTTTAAACATCAGCAGGAGAAGAAGAGGGAAAGGAAGCAGAAGAAAGAAGGATAGTTCCGCAGGCCTTGGCATGAACCCTTTCTAGGGAGGCAGGTTGGTCACCATTCTCCCACAGGCCGTACGCCCCCTGCCTTTATCTGTGCTGCTTCTGCCTTGCTCTGCACGCTCTGTTTCTCTGTGGACCCAGCTTAGACTCCACCTCTCCTTTTAAACCTGCTTTGCTCACATAATTGTCTCATTCTCTAAGTGTCTTTAGCCCTTAACTGTATACTATCACGTTGTGCTGGTCTTCACTTGTTTTGTGTGTCCATTACGGGGCTCCCTTGAGATGATGACTTTTTAGGGCAGAGAGTACCTCACATCCTTTTTAAATACATGTGTGTGATGCTCCAACTACATCACACAGCGCTGAATAAATCCCAGGTAATTGGTTCATTGTCTCTATCATTGTATTTTGGTGTGGGCTACGGGTTAAGTGTGTGTCCTAGTAAAGTTTCTCTAGAAATTATCATGGGGTTGAAAATAAATAGCCACTTAAAGTTATACAAGCATACTCAGATGGGGCTAGGGCATGGAAATTCCCCAGTTGTTTCACATGTAGGGTGTCCTTCCATGGCCGAACAGTGACAAGAAGGACAAAGAATGTTCGCTGCCCAAGCTCCTCTTGTTCATGTATTTTATGGACCCTGAGAGTGCTCTCCTAAGTAATTCCTTCCATTGTGGTTCATCAACAGCCATTAACAATCCCCTTCTGGCCTTAATTAATTACCTTGCCTTGGAGTTAAAGAGGGAGAATAGTTGTCGAGGGCATTATTTGCTCAATTCCCCAACACCATAGATAAGGTCTGGTAATGAATTAGAAGGTGGAACACCCAGCCCCTCTCCAATCCACAGCTGTAAAACCTTGTTCTGCCCTTGCAGGGGTTTAAAGTCAGCCATTAGAAAGAGCTCACATTCAGGGTGACCCTAAATGGAATGAGAGGATGTAATATTCTCATGTTCTTTTCAGAAAAAAACACTGAAATTCCACATTTATGATAAGGCTCGGGTTTTCAGATAACTCATGGGTCACTTACAGGAGCTTCTTGCTTTTCTCTGGTTTCTACTCATTCTCATAGCCTGCTTTTTGGCCATTTCGTGGCTATTGCATTGGTGACTTTATCCGTAGGCTAGTTACACCCTCTAAGGTATCATTAGACCTCCACTCAGAGGAGATCGGGTTATAAAGCTGCATTTTACTTTTGCTTGCTTTTGAAATCATGTTCTGTTGGTCTCACATTTGTAATGATGAAAGAAATGCTTTCTTTTTTAAAGAAAGAAGTAATCTTCATTAGAAAAGAGATCCATCTGATCCTGTCTGAGATGTGGCTAAGCATAAACTTGGTGTCGTGTTGGAAACAGCAAAGCTTCAGGGGGTAAAGAGCAAAAGTGAAGAGAAGCACGCTGGAGGCCGAGCACAGGGGCTGTAAGAGGAAAAAAGAAGTCGTGGCATTTCTTGTTGATTTACTTATTCCTGTGCCAGAGATCTTTTTACCGGAACCAAGGGAATGGAAAGCAAATCTTCCTAATTAAATCAGAAGTTGTCAAGAGCTCGTGGCTTCCTCCCTCCCACCTGTAACAGATTTTGAACTGACATTAGCTTTGGGTCCTAAAACTATTACAGTTCGAGGGTGCCTGAGTGAGGGCAGGGCTGGGGGTCAGGTTAAGCAGTGGTGGCAAACCGCTCTGCAAGTCACACCATTTGAAGTGTTCTAATTGGGTATGACTTCTAACTAAAAGTCTAAGAAAATTACCTTTTAAAATTATATGGGATATACAACAGTAGAAGCATGTCAACCTGCCTTGCTAGTACCAAGAAAAGGATTTTTAACTTCGTGGTATATGCAGTTTGTGTGAAGTCTTCACCCAAAAAGTAACTCTTGGGGGAGGAGTGTTGCAGGTGGGTAAGAAGGGTGAGGACCTGAAGGGAGAATAAACTGCACCTCAGCAGTGGGGAGGCCTTGAGGAAACAGAAGCTTGAGCCCGAAGCAGAGAGGGCAAGCTGGGAGCTGAGCCTGGGTGAGTGGGGTCAGGCCAAGTCACAAGTGCATTGTCTGCCAAACCTGGGCAAAATACAGGAGCCGTTAGAAAAAAGGCAGCTAGTTTCATCAGCACTCACACGACTACTAAACTGGCAGTGTGGAACTCGCCCTTCTGTGCAGAGGTTCGGGAAGTTCCTCCCCGTCCATCTCCCTGGTTCCCTGATCCTTAGAAGCCAACCTTAGCCAATTTGTTTAGACTCACTGGATTTGAACTTGGGTTTATTTTCTTAGCGTGTTTCCTCCCGGTTTGCCAGACACTTCAGGCTCTGATTCCAGCTCCTGACTCTGAATCTGCTCCTTCCCAGCTGAAAGGCACCTCTGGGTCCCCCCTTAAAACAGAGGCTTCCAGGCCCTTCCCTGTCTGCACACCTTATTTCTGCACCATTCACCTCTCCAAACGGCTGTTTATTTTACACATTCTTTTCAGCCCTTGACACAAACTTCAAATGCCTCTACATACCTGTTTGAATAAAAGTTTTCTGTGTTTATTTTTGTCTCAAAAGACAATTGAATGGAAAAACTATGCCTTTCCTTTCTCCCTATGGTATAAGAAGAAATATAGTTGGTCTTTTCCTGGCACAAAGCTCCCTTGAAATTTCTTGAATAATAGTAGTGTTGTTTTGTCAGTCACAGGAGCCTGAGCGACTTGAGTTTATGCAAATTAGGTGACTTAGGGTGGGGCCCCTTGGTTGTCCCAGGGTGGGGCTGGTTCGCAGAAAGACCAAAGGATTGGAGGACCAGAAGTTTTAGTCACACATAACCTACCTCTGGGAAGGGGAGTGGGGGACTGCTTCAGTCGAGGCTCTCTAAAAACTCCCGAACGAGAGTTGCTGAGCTTACAGGCTGGTGAACAACCCTGCATGCTTATAGGGTGGGACACTCCGGTTACAGAAGCTCCTGCACTTGGGTCCTTGCAGACTCCACCCTGTGCACCTCTCCATCTGGCCGTTCATCTGTACCTTGTATGATCTCCTGTGTAATAAACTGGTAAAAGTCAGGCAGTGTTTCTCTCAGTTCTATGAGCTGTTCAAAATAATGAATCAAATCCAAGGAAAGGTCAGCGGAACCTCCAATTTATAGCCAATCAGTCAGAAGCACATATAACAACCTGGCCCCGTGAATGCCTCTGAAGTGGGGGCAGTCTTGGGGGCGGAGCTTTTACTTCGTGGGATATGATGCTGTTTCTAGGTAGTGTCAGAACTGAGTTAAACTGTAGGACACTCAGTCTGCTGAGAATTGGAGAATTGCTTGGTGTTGTTGGAAAATATACAGCGGACCCACCGCTGTATCACATTTGGCCATTTAGGCCAAAAGATCTCGTCATCAGCGTTCCCCGATCCCTCACTAGTCATGATTTGGCAGTCGTTGAAGGCAGAAAGATTAATTGGAAACCTACCAAAGTTCCTCCAGTTCTGGTGACTTCATGGTTCCATCCCTAGATTTAATTATCTGCAGCCCATAAATGCTACAAATATTGAAAGCTAAATAATACTTTTTGCATTTCTTTTCAAATTTCTGGCCCCAGTAGATCACTTTTCTGTGTTGACACTCTCTCTCACAGAAAGCAGGAAATGTCACTGGGGCTTCCCTGCTGCCACCCCCTGGGGATAATGAGTGCGGATACTGAGTAGCATGGAGGCATCCTCAGCGTGGATGCTGGGTGGGGCCCCTCATTCTAATGAAACAGACAGACTTTCTGACTTCAGCAGGCACTTGACATTCGAGAAACTTGGCTGCAGTATTGTTTGGTGTTTTTTGTCCCCCAGTTCACATTTTGTTACATCTGAGCCCCTGGCTCAATTCTGGTGGCATCTCACTACCACTGAAGGCCTGGAACAGCACCATGCCACCTCATCCAGATTTTCTCAATAAATCCACATATTTGCAGTTTGCAAAATGATCAAACCTTGTCTTAGTCCATCCATTCAGGCTACTTTAACAAAAATACCGGAGGCTGAGTAGTTTAAATAGCAAAACATCTATTTCTCAGTCTGGAGTTTGGGAAGTCCAAGGTCAAGGTGCCAGCAGATTCAATGTTGCATGAGTCCCTTTCCTGATACATAAATGATTGCCTTCTTGCTGTGTCCTCACATGAGGGAGAGCTAGATTGAGAAGAAACAGTATTGTAAACTGAATTGTTTGTCCCAAAATTTACATATTGAAGCCCTAGCCCCAGTATTAAGAATGTGACTGTATTTGGAGATTGGGTCTTTAATGAGGTGATTAAGTTACCATGAGGCTGTTAAGATGGGCCCTAATCCAAGCTGACTAGTGACCTTATAAGAAAAAAGAATTAGAGCATACAGAGAGACACTAGGGATGCACGTGCACAGAGCAATGACCATGTGAGGACACAGAGAAAAAGTGGACGTCTGCAAACCCGGGAGAGAGGCCTCCGAAGAAACTCACCCTGCCTCCAACCTGATGTTGGACAGCTGGCCTCCAGAACTGTAAGATATAAATTCCTGTTGTTGAAGCCACCCAGTCTGTGGTATTTGGTTATGGCAGCCCTAGCAAACTATTACAGACAATAATAGACGATTGTTAATAAGCACTTGAGTAGACAAAGGATTTTTTGAGGCCAGAGTGTGAAACACAAATAGAATGGCCCAATGATCTTCCAGTTTCCCCCTGGCCACCAATGTATTTGGAAGGAAATAGTATCCCCCATGAACCTTCTGAGAAAGTGGACCTGGTTTACTGCCATTACCCAGGTGCCTAGGGGTGAACTATTGACCATACATCCCGGTTCTCATTTTTTGTAGGTCAGTTACTGCCTATTAAGTTTTTGAGTGCCCACTTGAAATGTGTCCTGGTTTATATGATAAATCATAGGATCATCTTCACAGGTAAGTTGGGGTAACATGACTCTCTACAGGAAATCTCTTTCAGCTGGGACCAGGAAACCAAGCAAGAGATTCCCAGGACGACGTGCTAAAGGAGGAAAGGAGCCGCATGTCAGCAGCTCAGTGGCAAGCTCACACCAAAACACGTGAGCAAGCAAACAAATCAAAAGCGAGATTTAGTACACTGTTGTAGGCCTTTGTATCACACACAAACACACACACACCCCATCAGCCTGCAAACCCTCCACCACCCCCAAGTCTAAGTGCATGGGGTCGCATCCACACCTGACCTCTCTTCCTCCCTATTTCCTCAAGGAGTTTCTAAAGGATTTGAGCTTTTGTGATTTCTCCCGCTAAGCCTGCTTTTGAAAGAAATTTGCTTTTATTTGGTTCCATCTGCACAAATACATGTGGGTCTAGGGAAGAAACGCCATCATATAACGGACCTGCTGCCTTCCATTTCCTGCCTCTGCACAGAGGGGAGGGTGATGGTTCCCGTTTTCCCAAGTAAATTTGCTTCCAGGCAGAACTGGATACAAATAAAAATTTAAAAGAGAAACTATAAAAAGAGTAGATCCTAAATGTTGTCACCACCAAAAAAATATAATTATGTGAGGTGATGACTGTGTTAACTAACCTTAGCATGGTAATCATTTTGCGCATATATATATATATATATATATGCAGCTTTACACCTTAAACTTACACAATGTCATATGTCAACTACAGCTCAGTAAAGCTGGAATAATAAAAGAGCAACTGTAATGAGGAAGATAGCCAGCAAGCAACAGTAGCTTAAGGAGGAATAAAACCTTTGCATGAAATAACAGGAATCTAGGGAAGTAGTCTCCTAGATGCTATTTTTATTTTCAGCATTTCAGGTTAACACAGATTGAGTTAATGATGTTTTCCTATAGCTCCCAGGCAATTTAGAAATGGCAGGGCTCAAACTAGCAGAGATGCACTTCCTGCAGATGTGGCAGGGATGAGGAGGCAGGCCTGGGGGTTGTGCTCAGTCCCCCAGCTGGAGATATAGAGGGAAGTAGTATTATACCAGGGATTGCCTATGGCACCCCAGGCACGTGGCAATTTCCACAGGTCTTCTCCTTGTCAGTTTCACCAGTTGGAATCAACTGCTCAGTTTCAGTGGCTAACAGGATTTTTTATTGTAGTAACCCCAGAGGTTCAATGATGGAAAATGAGCTCTATTAGATAGAATAAGGGAATCATTTAAGAATAGTGAATTCCATTTCACCCCTGGTGTTTATGTTTTCCATGGGAGAGATAAAAATGTGTAGGTTCAGAAAAAGGAAATTTCTGAAATCCTAATGGGAAAGTTTGAGATGTTTCCTGCTACTGAATGTATTGTTAAAGACCAAAATATCAGCTCAAACTGAGGTCCATTTTTTGATTGATGAGGAATGGCTGTTTGGAGGATTTGTGTCAACTCTTATAAGTCACTGAAGGTCAGCAGAGACATTTTGATGTTCCAGCTTCACTTACTTCTTTAGAAACATTTTCATTAATACATGCCTTTTATGAAATTATTTAATTATTTTTTCAACATTAATTATTCAAAAACAATGAAAGGGTAATGGGGGGATAAATGGTGATAGAAGGAAACTTGACTTGGGGTGGTGAACACACAATACAATATACAGATGATGTATTATGGAATTGTACTTCTGAAACTGGTATAATTTTATTAACCACTATCACCCCCAAAAATTCAATAAAATAAATAAATGAATACAATTTTAAAAAACCGACTCATGAATGCTTTACAAGCTTCAGCAAATGGTGTGTGTGCGTCTGTGTAGTATGTGCTCACACACGTGTGTGTGTATTTTCATGTGTACTCTTTGGACAACTCTCTAGTTTTCTAGACAATTGCCTATATTGGGGTCATAGTGCTTGGAATGTAAGCTCCAAGAGGACTGCTCCAAGATCTGCTAATATTGAACTTCATTATCATGTGAGCCTCAAACATAAGCAGATAGAGATGGTGAAAAGAGAACAACTTTCCCAAAAAGGAAAGTGGAATTTTTTGGTTAGTCATATATTATAGTTCATATAGTTAATCCACACTATCATACTTTGTTATTATATTCAAAGATTACATTATTTGTATTACAGAATTTTCACAATGAAAAACATTCTGGATAGATGATATGAAGGCATTCAAGTTGATACGATCCACAAAATCAGAAGTCATGAATGCTTAGCCATTCTACCAAGTCCTTAGCCTTCCAACATCATCTATTCTATTTCAAATGCATTATCTATTGTGCTCTTACTTTTTTTACTGTGGCAAAAATAACAATAAAATATACCATATTAACCATTTTTAAGTATACAGTTAAGTAGTGTTAGGTGTATTTCACATTGTTGTTCAGTGGATCTCCAGAACTTTTTGTACTGAGAGAAAGAAACCAGGGAGAAGGCATAATGGAAATGGAAACCAAAGGAAATGGGAGAAAATCAATGAAACACAATCCTGCAGTGAAAAGCTAGATAGGCTCAGAAGTGCAAGCGGAGACATTGGCATTGGGCAAGTGGAGGCAAGGACAGAGGCTCAGGGCTCATGTGTCTCTGACATAAACAGAGTCATCCCTTCTTGTGCTTTACAGCAAGCCTCACAGCAAAGATGGAATATGGATCAACATCTTTCTCCATTATTAAAACAAGAGAAATAAAAATCCTATAACCTAAATTTCTACTCCTCTCTCAGTCATTTAAACTCCAATTAAATCTTTTATTAATATCATGTTTTAGTTGAATGATCCAAAAAACAATAGCAGAATTCTCCTAGGTATTACTCCTTTGGATTTCCCAGAAAAACAAGAATCCTGAGTTTATTGATGATAGTGTTGCTAAGCAACCAGGTCATTAACATTATCTACCAAAATGATCTGACCTGGAAATAAACTTATTTTAAGTGCAAATGTCTCTTTGTCTCCTTATTTTGGCAGCCTCCTTGTATTTGTTTCTGTGTATTAGGTGGAGCTGCTTTGACTCCCTGTTTTAACATACCCATTAGGATGTATGGGGCAAAGCCTTAGGTAACCTCCAGGGCAGGGCAACCCATGTTACCACTCTGTTGCTCTGTGTGGCGCAGAGGGGACAATGCCCCTGCCTGGCCTCTGGAATTTTGCCCAGGAGGAAGCCATTTCCCCACTCGCACTTCATTTTTTCCTCTTATGCCACTGGTGCCCTTCCAGCTGTTGCCCTGGTGCTGAATCCTAAGTGGGTGGGCCTGTGTGAGTCCTGAGTCCACTGCTGGACCTTTAAGAGGATGCAGGTTCTTTTGCTGCTCCAGCCCCAACTGGTGTTTACAGCCAGAAGTTATGGGAACTTATCTTCTTGGTGCTGGGCCCCTGGGCTGGGTGGTTTGATTGGGGCTGGGATCCCTTGCTCTGACGTATCCCTCCAATTTTTTAATCCACCACACGTGGACTGGAGCCACCAATTCCCATCTCCATGCCTCTCTGCGCTATTCCACATCTCCACGCTTCTCCTCCAAGTCTCTGCCCCTCCTACCCATTGGATGAATGTGGCTTCTTTAAACCCTTGGTTGTCGAATTTCCACACAGCTCAATTTTTCTGACAATTCTGGGTAGTATTTGTTTTGCAGTGTAGCTGTATTTCTTGCTATAGTTGTGCAAGGAGGTAAGGCATGTTTACCTATGTCTCCATCTTGACTGGAAAAGCAGCAAGAGAAAAGCAGACAATTACATACAAAGGAGTTTCTATATGATTATCAGATGATTTCTCAGAAGAAACTTTGCAGGCAAGAAGGGACTGGCAAGAAGTATTCAAAGCGGTGAAAAGCAAGGACCTACAACCTAGATTACTCTATCCAGCAGAGCTATCATTTAGAATGGAAGGGCAGATAAAGTGCTTCCCAGACAAGGTAAAACTAAAGGAGTTCATCATCACCAAGCCATCATTACATGAAATGCTGAAGGAAATTATATAAGAAAAAGAAGACCAAAGTGATGAACATTAAAATGGCAATAAATTCATAACTATCAATCATTGAATCCAAATAACAAACTAAGCAAACAAGCAGAACAGGAACAGAATCCTAGATATGGAGATCATTTGGAAGGTTATCAGTTGGGAGGGGGAAGGGGGAAAATGGGGGGAAAGGTGCAAGGATTAAGAAGCATAAATTAGCAGGCACAAAATAGATGGGAGAATGTTAAGAAGAGTATATATAGGTAATGGTGTAGCCAGAGAACTTACGAGCATGACTCATGGACATGGACTAAGGAGAGGGAGTGCTGGAGGGAGTGGAGGTACTGGGTGGAAGGGACAAAGGGGGGAAATTGGGACCACTGTAAGAGCATAATCAATAAAATACATTTTTTAAAAGTGCAAATGTAACTCCATACTTCATTTTGTTCTCTCTCCTTCTCCCATAAATTTGGCAGTCTTTGTGAAAGGGGAAATTTGCCATAAAACACAAAGGATACTTGTTTCCTTGACACTGAAATCAGTTAAGTTATTTAGTACATGATGCACAAATAGTACCTATGTCCATTCTAGAACAGAAACTGAGAAAATTCTTCAGGGTTGTTACAGTGATTTTATTTAGAAACACTTCTACCCATTTATGTAGTTGCATTATGTTGGTTGCTAGAGAAAAATAGAAAAAAAATTGCCACGGAGAATTATAAATAGGACTGAAGTATGAACACTTTTATAAGTTTTAAGGGACTATTTCCTTGAGCAAAGTATGAGAAGGTAATAGAGAAATACAACATTTGTTCTTTATGCTTATATTTACTATTAAAATTCTTTTTTAAAAAAGATTTTATTTATTTTTAGAGAGAGGGGAAGGGAGGGAGAAAGAGAGGGAGAGAAAAATCAGTGTGTGGTTGCCTCTAACGACCCCAGCTGGGGACCTGGCCCTCAACCCAGGAACATGTCCTGACTAGAAATCGAACCTGCGACCCTTTAGTTCTCAGGCTAGCACTCAATCCACTGAGCCACACCAGCTAGGGCTGACTATTAAAATTCTTGACGATAATGTTCTTTGTGTAACACTCTGAGATATATAACACTTATTGCTTACCAACTGCCGTTTTTTAAAAAGTAGTTATTTCTAAGATGGATTATGATGATGGGAATGACAAGAGAGCTAATACTGACTCGGCATCCACTGTAGTCTAGGAATCTTGCACACCTTATATTTCTCTCCAAACCTGTGAAAGAGTTATTCCATGAGTTATTCATTACATCTACACTTATTAATCTGGGGAGAGAGAAACCACTGGAGTTGTTCCCAGGTGTGCAGTCTAGATCCAGGACAGTCTCCGCTCTTTTTTGCATGTTTTCTAATAGGGCATCCCTTAAACTCTGGGAGACAAAATGAAATTTACCACTTAAACTCTCTCAGTACTCATCATTCTTTCAACTCATCAGGTACTTTATAGTATGCAACTTGTCAAATGACAAGACTAAAACAATTATAAAATGAATTTGATGTCTTTTATTCAAGAGAAAACAATCCGTGGATTGAGAGAGTGCGGAACCTCACAAGCAGTGGAGCATTCTTGCTGACAGATTTGGGGCAAGAGTGAGTTTCATAGAGCTTTAGAAAAGGCAACATGAGCCCTGGCTGGTGTGGCTCAGTGGATTGAGGGCCAGCCTGCAAACCAAAGGGTCGCCAGTTCGATTCCCAGTCAGTGCACGTGCCTGGGTTGTGGGCCAGGTCCCCAGTGAGGGGTGCTCAAGAGGCAACCACACATTGATCGTTCTCTCCATCTCTTTCTCCCTCTCCCCTGTACAAAAATGAATAAATAAAAATTCTCAAAATTAAAAAAAAAGGCAACAAGGAAACAGGGCATGATTGAATAGGAGGCTTGGGTTCCTTAACAGGCTGGAGGGTTCTATTTTCTAGGGTATGGTCTAGAGCTAAAGCTGAGATGGAGGGCTGTGATTGGCAGGTGTTTTCCCAAACTGCAGACTGATTTAGGTTTAGATTGGTGACAGGCCCTGTGCTACTGGGCCTCCATTTTGTGGGTTCCGGAATACAAATTAACTTTATCAAATTGCTTTGTTACTAAGCACTGTTTCCTACCTGCACTGCTTTTTTACTCCCCTTTTAATGCTCTTATTTTTACCTTCTCTTTGAAGCCCTCTACAATTCCATTTTCTCATCAGGCCCTCCCCAACACTCCCAAAATTCCTTGACTCCCAGGTGTTCTGACGTCTAAGACTCTTACTAAGACCCATAACAAATCCATCCTATCTTATCAACTGATGATGTGCTCTGGAACCCTGGTGGGTTAATAGATAAGATATCAAGTCCTTCTACCAGGACTTGAAGCTCTGGGATTGGAAATATCAGTATGAATAGAAGATCTTCAAAGCTACTAAGCCAAGAAAGTACCAATATATATATAGTATATTCATTAAAGCAAAAAAACAGTATTTCTCCTAGATCTTGTATAAAAAGCCAATGAGATGGAGCATTAAAAAAAAAAGGACTCATGGACATGGACAACAGTGGGGTGATTCCAGAGGGAACAGGGTGTGGGTGGAGGTGGAAGAGGGTATAAGGGGGATAAATGGTAATAGAAAAAAAATACAATAAAAATAAAATTTTAAAAAAGCCAATGAAGATGAAATTGATGAGTGACCTTTCATGTAATGAAATCTAAAGCTGACATTTTCCTTCTCCAGTCTACCAGATTAGAACTCTCCTCTAAGAGCACAAAACTCTGGCTTCCACTGTTAAATTAATTAAGCAAGGAGGCCACTACACTGAGGTGGTTCTAATGCCTTCGCAGCCTAAGTAAGCAAACAAAAATCTAAGCTCATCAATGCTTCAAGGTTATCAAATCAAAACCTAAGGACCACTAATCGCAAACAGCCAACTAGGCTTTAAACTGTGGCCTGTCAGTAATTCCCTTGCTTTGCTTCTGCCTTTCCTCTGTAGAAGTCTCCCCAGCTCTGTCAGTGGAGTGCTCCTAACTCCTTCTGGTTTGGCACCACCCATTAGGAATCCATTTCTACTTGAATAAAGTTTTTTTTTTTCCAGCTAATTATTTTTATTTTTATTATAATGTAAAGCACTAGTTTTTAATTTTTTTTGCACAGTAGGATGTTTTACTTTGCTACGCAGTACACAGATACATTACAAATGTATTTAATTTATTTTATTTTATTGTTGTTCTATAACAGTTGTCCCAATTTTTTCCCCAGTGGCTCTTCCCTGCCCTGCCCTCCCCCCAACCCCCACATCAATCCCCACACTGTTGTTCATGTCTATGGGTCCTTCATACATGTTCCTTGACTATACTCTTCCCTTCTTTCCTTCCTCACCCCCTCCCCTCTGGTCACTGTCAATCTGTTCCTTGTTTTCATACTTCTGGTTCTACTTTGCTCACTTGTTGTTTTATTCATTAAGTTCCTCTTATAGGTGAGATCATATGGTATTTGTCTCTTGCCGTCTGGCTTATTTCACTTAGCATAATGCTCTCCAGTTCCATCCATGATGTCCTGAAGGGTAGGAGTGCCTTCTTTCTTTCTACTGTGTAGTATTCCATTGTGTAAATGTACCACAGTTTTTGATACACTTATTTACTGAAGGGCACTTAGGCTGTTTCCAGCCCTTGGATATTGTAAATAACACTGCTATAAACATAGGGGTGTGTAGGTTCTTCTGATCTTAAGATTTTTAATAAAGTTTAATCATTTTTTAAAGCCTGGTGCTATTTATTTTATTTTATTTTTTATCTTCACCTGAGGACATTTTTTCCTTTTTTTTCTTTTTGTTAAGAGAGAAAGGAAGGGAGGGAGAGAAATGCAGAGAGAAACATTGATACAAGAAAGAAACAGAGATTTGTTTGTCTCTCATACACATGCCCAACCGGGAACCAAAACTGCAACCTAGGCATGTGCCCTGAGCAGGAACTGAACCCCTTTCGGGTCACAGGATAATGTTCCAACCAATTGAGCCACACTGGCCAGGGCTCACTTTATCTTTTAACTTTACACTATGTAAACTATGAATTGAATGAATGTGAGGGAGAAACTTGGTGAATATTACTTTGAGTAGATATTGGAATTCTAATCTATTAGTAATAGACCGTCTTTGTCCTATGAGATATCTTATTGCAAAATACACTCTCATTTGTCTCCTCAACTACATTGTCTTTCTCAAGGCAATGGCCTCTTTTTCAATATCTTTGTGTCTCACCCTGGCTGATGTGGCTCAGTAGATTGAGTGCCAGCCTGCAAAACAAAGAGTCACCAGTTCGATTCCCAGTCAGGGCACATTCCTGGGTTGCATGCCAAGTCCCCAGTTGGGGGCATGAGAGGCAACCTCATATTGATTTTTCTCTCTGTCTCCCCCTTCCCCTCTCTCTAGAAATAAATAGAATCTTTATAAAAAAATCTTTGTGTCTCTAATGTCTACTTCAGGAATCACTCAATATATTTTTTAGGTTGTTGACCATGATTGCTTTGATACACTCCTTCTAGATAAGGGTTCATATATTCTAATCTGTCAGGTCTCCTTCCTTGAAGGTCTAGAAAAAGAAGTTTTGGAATGTTAACTAGCATCCATCTAGAGGTAAATAACTGGATTCTCAAAGGTGTGTGTATAGCTGGCACATTTCCCACACACACCCTTCATCTAAATGTGAACAAAAAAGGGGTGTTGTAATAAATCACAAATTCTTAACTGGGCAGGTCATGGTGGGTAGTCATACCTGCCCCAGACTTGTAACTTCTTTAGTGAAAGGTATTAAAGTAAGCCCTGTCCTTTACTCTTCTGCACTGAGGTTAGCTCACCTTTGAGATGTCAGAATAATACCACTCAAAGGCATAACCACCCTGAAGAAAGCACATAATCTTGTTAACTATCCCACCTCACTTTCTCCAATTTTCCATATATCCCCTTCTTAATTACAGATGCATAAAAGAAGCTGCAAAACTATTATTCTCAAGAGCATTTGAGATCTTATTTCCTGGCATATGCTGTCAGTTTGGCTCAGATAAACTCATAAAAATTCTCTGCAGTTTGGATGTGTGTTACATCGACATAAATAGAGGTGACATGTCTGAGACACAGTTTGTAAAAGTCAAACTTCCATCCACAGTGACATACACAGACAGTTGCCTTTGAAAATTCATTTCACTGGAATGTCATTCTAAATGAATATTAAGAATAATCTGGAGAGCATCATGCTAAGTGAAATAAGCCAGGTGGTGAAAAACAAATTCCATATGATCTCACCTATAAGCGGAACCTCATCAACAAAACAAACAAACAAGCAAAATTTGACCAGAGACACTGAAATAAAGAACAAACTGACAGTACCAGAGGGGAAGGGGAAGAGGGATGATGGGAGAAAAGAGGGGAAGGGTCATCAAGGAACGTGTTTAAAGGACCCAGGGACAAAGCCAAAGGAGGGTAGGATCAAGGGTGGGAGGTGGGGATGGGTGGGGCGAGGGGGTGGAGGGGGTAAAATGGAGACATTGAACAACAATTAAAAAAAAAGTATCCTAATGAGGCATGTAATTAACTCTTTCAGTGATGTGGTGATAATGTAGTATAATGAAAGTGTTAAAAAATGAAAAAAAAGAAATAGTCATGAAAAATTAAGAAAAAATATTTAGTATCGTAAAATTGATTACACTATTGTTTAAAGAAACTTGGAAAATAAAACTTCACACTTGGCAGACTTGCCGTAAAAATGCAGAGGCAGCTCCTTTTTATCTCCTGTGACTTCTGATCAGAAGTCAACGCCCCTGTGACCTACAGATCCACTCATTTGCCTCAGTTGCAGACTGAGCTATTCACGAAATGTACTGTTCTCATGTGGGTTCATTGGCTAATTTTAAAAAGCATGGGTTTGAGGACTTTGCTGCCCTATTTAGTTACAAAAATTATCCTAAACTGAAAGATGTTCTGTGTTCCTTTACTCCCCTCTGCTGGTAAATTCTGAGATAGCTTTTTCTTAATCTTTAATTTTATTTTATTCTATTCTTAGAAGTCAAATCAATAGAAACATCAATTGTGTTTTTAAACCGGTAAGAGAAAAACATGTTGAAAATCATGACAAAATGCATTCAGTCTTTTTCTCAAATGTAATTCTCTCAGTCTCAAATATTAAACGTTATTTTCTAGAACAAATACTTGGTCTATATCATTTTTTTCTGTAGTCCAATTATTTTTTGCCTCACTTATATTTGATGCATGGTCAAGGAAATGGAGACACAAGGAATAGAAAGGGTGTATTTAGGCTGAAAAACTAAACTCATTTACAAATTAAAGTAGTACCAAACCACACTTTGTTTCTATTAATCCAGTTACATCGCAAAGCATTCTTGTATATGTATATTTCATTTACTTCTCACAGCAATATCATGGTATAGGTGTGCACATTGTAAAACATTAAACTTATTTTTTCTTAAAGAAAAAAAAAAGCAAAAAGGATCACTGTGTTCAGTTTTAGCTAGTTCTGATATAGACTTAACTAACTGGGCCCATCCAACTCCATTGTCTGCCATTTTTTCTATAACTTCGGTTGCCCAGGTGACCCATGTCTAATGCTATCGAGACCTCCCTTAAGAAATGAAGTGCTGGAAAGAGTTATTCACAGTGTCTCATTGCTCAGAATAATTTACATTTTGAAAGAAAATCAGAAATAAAGCCAAAGCAACCTCCTCCTAACAGGAAATTACAGATATTAATGAGGAAGACATTTTTAGACAGAAAGGTTTTCAATTACCACCCGAGTAAAAAAGGAGTGGCTTTTGAATCGAGGCTGTTTTCAAGGTCATCAGTGTCCCCCCACAGGAAAAGTGCTGCCATTAGCACTGTGTGGTTTAGAGTGAGCTTGGATTTTGGAGCCAGGCAGATCCAGATTGGAATCTCACTCCAGCCATTTGTTAGCTTAGGATCCTGTACAATTTTCTTAAACTTTTTTGAGCCTCAGTTTTCTCATTTGTAAAATAGGGATAATAATCACTTACTAGGGCTGCTGTGGGGATTAGTGCTGGGTGAAAGGACAAGGTCAGTGCCATTTGCTATGTGGCGCCATTTACTGAGCGGGCATATGACCTTGTTGAACATGACTGACATTTTACTCTTCTGAGTTTCTGTCCTCAGGACTGGAAACTACAGGAAAGCAAGAACAGCACTAACCGCCCCTTACAGCCACAGGCAGAAGACAACACTGAAACAAACTGAAGCCTGGTGTTACAACACCTCAATAGCCCAGGGGCCACACAACAGCGACTCCCTCACTGACTTTTTTAACCCAATTATTATCCAATAAAAGCTCAAATACCCTATCTCTTAATGCTGGTGCATATCTGCACACCCAGCCCTTTCCCTGCCTTGGAAAAGTAAAATAAAACCTTTACTCTCTGTACATTCTTGTCTCTGTGAATTCTTTCACAGTCACCCTACCCTAACCACCAACCACCCTAACAGTAGGCACGCTGTACACAGTAAGTGCTGCTTTCCTCTGCCTCTCCCCTCGATGAAGCTGCTCAGATGGCAGAGTAATTTAAGTTTTGAAGAAGGTTAGACAATAACACCACTTGTGATTTTCATTATGAGATTGTATAGGTAAGTTCTTTCCTAGGTAGTTTTTCATAAAGTATTCCCTAGAAATAGTTCTAAATCAAGCCCATGGCTGCTTCACTCAGAATTCCTGTAGGTATCAAGGACTCTTCTGGATGTGAGATATCCACATAGTTTCACGTTTCTTTCTCCTCTTTTCAGGAGCTGCAAAGCCACTGTCTTTAGTTCACAATCCCTTCTGCTCGGTGTGGTGCAGAGGAGCAGAATCTGTGTAGAGCTGTCCCTGCTGCATGATCCATGAAAGGACAGGTCATGCGTTTGAGCCAATCAACATCATAGATCCAGGGGGTCAAGTTCCCCGCATCCTGGAGAAACCATCAACACTCACTTGGCTATTAGCCTGGTCTCACGTGTGAAGACATCTCACCAACTGGTTCTACTATAGCCCACCTATTCTCTCTCCTTTTGTCTTCAGGGAAAGTTCCAAAGCATTCACAGCTCCCGAGCATATTGAGTTCCAGACAGAATTCTATGAACACAGAATGTAATTCAATGAATTTAAGATCGCTAGCAGGGGTTAGGTGTATCCACCCCTCTTCTAATTTTAGCCATAAAAATGCACCGAGGCAGTTCATTTTTCTCATCCCTTATAAATTCTCATCAAGTCAAGGCATTAGTATTTTAAAGCTTCATACATTCTGTGGATTATAGTGATGTTCTTTACTGCCATGATTCATTGTTCTTTATTTCATTGTACTTTTCAATATTCTCTAATTCGCTTGACTGAGCCTGGAACTCTCCTGTTTACAGTATTGATGTCCACAGTAGGCACACAGAATAAACAAACACACTACACTCTTCAAGGGATACTTGCAAAGGTGGGGGTGGTCCCCAGAGCAACCATGTCAATGCAGCAGGGAAACATGGATGCTGTCCTTTTCCCTTTTATTAAGTGTTTGGAAGTGAAATTCAGGAGAATAACTTTGTTTTGAGGAACAGGGAGAAGGATCATATTCCAAAGATCCTGGAGCAGAGTATGGTGCTTTGTTCTACACACACAGTATGATGCACAGGTAAAGACTTTCTTCCACCTTTCAGCATTTTATCCAGCCGTCAGAATTCCCTCAAGGCTGAGACTTTTGACTTTGTACCAGTTACAAGTACCTGTAATAGTAACACAGTTAACATTTTGAAATCTTCAATGTTCTGGGCAAAATGCTCAGAATTTCAAGTCATGTTATTCTCCTAACAACTCTTTGACGTGGATACTTTAAGAATTTCCATTTTATGGATGAAGTATTAAGTTAGATAACTCTGGGCCCTGACTGGGTAGCTCAGTTGATTAGAGTGTCATCCCCATATGCCAAGGTTGTGGGTTCGATCCCCGGTCAGGGCACATACAAGAAGCAACCAATGAATACATAAATAAGTGGGAAAACAAACTGATGTTTCTCTCTACCTTCCTCTCTCTCTAAAATCAATTTTTTAAAAAGTTAGATAACTTCCCATAGTTAAGTGGTAAAACTGAAATTCATACCCTGATCATTTGACTTCATTCCCCCTCGTGTCCATAAAAATTTACCACTCAGATTTCCTGCCGCAGGGAGCATAGCTGACTGATAGCCCCAGATGCTGGCCCTCTGGATCCACCAAGGCATTTGTACTATGAGCCGTTCCCAGCCAATGACTGTGGGTTCCTAGTGCTGGCCCATTCCTGTGGGAGACAAGATTCTTCCAACACATGACTTTAAGTAAGGAACTCTCCATCAGTCTGGCCAAAATTTCTTAGAACTGTGCTGCAGTTGAGGTTATTCCTATCCATCTTCCTTCCTTCCTTCCCCCTGTTCACAGGTATCAGACATGCTTCATGATCTAAAGATTCTCTCTGCTTCCTCCTGCTTCCTCCCATGTATCCTTTCACAAGCACTTCCCCCAATAAATAAATCTCTTGCACATCTAATCATGTCTGGGCACCTGCTTCTTGGAGAATTCAAACAACACACTACCCTCGCTAGAATGGCATAAACCTTTCTATCCTTACCTGCTTACTGCAAGGGTCAAGCAAGAATTGCCAGCGACATTTTAGACCGATGGGCTGTGCATCTGTCAAAGACCTTTGCTGACTTCAAACTATTACTTTCCTCATAGCCACTCTATTTCCTCCATCTAATGAAAAACAAACAAACAAACAAAAAACATATGGTCTACAACTGTGCCCAGATTTCTTAGAAGGACCACAGAAAAGTTGGACCAAACCTCAGAGACAGTGAGTGTGGAATAAGAAGGCCCACCGAATATGAGAACAGCAGTCCTGGAGGGAGGGTGTTCCCAATGAGTTATGTGAACACAGTGCAGCGAGCAGCAAAGCTCATTCATTCATCAAACACCAACCAAGTGCTCTGAAATAATGACACGAAAAAATAATTCGGAAACACTAGGAAGGGTAGCCTAATTCCCTCCTCTTATTGGTAAGTCCCAACGGGCAACGATGTATTAAAGGCCCCTAGGGGATCTGCGGCAAAGGAACTTGTATAAACCCCCACATTTATTTGATGAGGTATCTGCTTTTTAACACCCCTCGGAACTAGGGATCTGAGTCCGTGCACGTAGCCAAGTTGGTATATAGGTTTCCCTGCTTCCTCTCCCCAAATCTAGCCTTCGAGTTTTCATTCTCAAGGGGTATTGTTTGTTTGTTTACACTATTGTATGAGTGGTAACTGAAAGCTTTTCTCGTTACTAGGGAGTCCTCATTCATCCATTCAAAAAGCATTCAAGGAGAACTTTAAGTTCTGGGCTACACTTTGTAGGAAGTAAATATGAACCTGGCTCCAGCCTTCTAAAGGGACTTAGACCTAGAGGAGGATAGGTAAGGCGTGCCAATAGATCTCTCAACAGGGGCTCTAAAATAATTACATCCCAGAAAATAGAGCACACCCCGATGCGATCGCCCGCTGAGATCTAAGAATGGAAAAGCAGCGGGGACAGGGGGACAAGAGCCGGATTTGTGCCGTCCCGTTCGTTAAAGAGATAACCAAGGTTTCAGCAATGTGTGGCCCTCGAGCCTGGTTCCTCCCCAGTCTCCAAACTCCAAATCCCACCGAAAGGAGCTTCCGTACTTGCCGCCTCCCGTTCCTCCCTCACTCTATTGGGCTATCTTCGCTATATTTAACTACCTATGCGCTAAGACTCGAGGGCCACCATCAGTCCAGATACGAACCAGCTTCCGTATCCGAAATTTCCACCAACACCCCTAGATTAAGGATGCTAAATTCAGAGTTTGTGAATCCTGACTCAACTGGACCCAACTCGGATTCCGTAGAAGTAGTTTCTCCGAAAGGAGGCCTTCAGCTTCCGCAAAGTTCCGGAGGCGAGAGGGGGGGGGGGGCGGTGCGGCGCGGCGCGCGGGGAGGACAAAAAAAAAAAAAAAAAAAAAAATTGTAATGAGGTGTCTATCACATTTGCCCGAATATATTGTCTCAGGCGTAGGCCAAGTGTATTAAAGTACCTTTTATAAAGTATTTTCCTCTAAAAACATGGCTATGGCGAAGCACGAGGAACTCATTTCTTTTCATGCTTTTAAATTTTGCCCGCTACACCCTTCGCCCGCACCTCGCTAGACAGGCAGCTTCTGGCCACCCTCCGAGGGCCTGATTTTGAAAAGAAGAGTGGGCCAATCAGAGTGGAGCGCAGTTTGGCGCTGCCATTTGAGCCTCGGCTAGAACTGAGGGTGAGACAGCCAGCTTGGCTCCGGTTGTCTGCAGAGGCGGTAGGGGCGGGGGCATGAGGAGAGCTTTTTGGCTTCAGTGAACGCACAGGGATGTGCCTGCCGAGGGCTGCCTGCAGGCTCATGGGGGAGGGAAGGAGCAGCCTGTGAAACGGGGTGACGGTGGTGACCAGCCCGGGCGGGGACCGGGACTGGAAGAGACGTCTAAGCAGCCGGCTGGACCGGTGGCTGGGCTGGGGCCGGGGGTGTGGGGACAGAGACGAGCACACTCAGTTGACCCTGCCGGGACAGGAGAGACAAGGAAAAGAGTCGTCTTTACACTTCGGAGAGAGACGAGGGCAAAGTTAGGTTTGCAGGAAAGGGGCTCTTTGGAAGCGGGGAGAAGCGGGTGACAGGCGTGGCCGAAAGGATAAGGAAGGTCTGTGTAAGTCGTTGAAAGAAGGTCGGTGTAAGTGAAGGAAAGGTGAGGTGTGGCTGGATCAAAGGGTTGAGGGAAGGCGGTTGGTGGAAGTGGAGAGAGGAAAAAGAAGTGGAAGTGGCTGGGGTCCGGGGCCGAAACTACGCTAGGCGTGACCGCAGCGCAGCGGAGCTGAGCGCAAACCTGAGAGTGTTCGGAAATTGGAAGACTTGGTGGCGAACGAGGTTCAGGGCTCAGATCCTGCCTCGGAGAGTGGGCGGCGTATCCGGAATGTGGAGTAAGAGGCTGGTGAGGTTGGCCTTATTGCAGCACCTTCGGGCTGTCTATGGCATCAAGGTCAAAGGTGGCCGCGGGCAGTGCAATCGCAAGAGGAAAGAGACAGCAGGCACGGAAATAGTGGTAAGTTCTGGGGAATATTTAGGTTAGGGGGAAAAAAGAACACCTCCTATACTATCATTACCAGGGCATGCCAAAACGGTCATTCTGCGTGGATCCAAAAGAGAATGTGGTTAAGTATGTCTAATTCAATCCGAAGGGCCAACTGCTGAAATTTAAAGAGTGACTTTTTTTTACAGGGATTTTTGGTCATCGAGAGAAAGTTGAAGGATTTTTCAGTCTCAGCAGCTTGACATTTTGAGCTAGATAATGGGGGGCGGGTGTGTGTGTGGCATGTATATAGCTGTCCTGTGCACTGTAGAATGTTTAGCAGCGTCTCTGACTTCTATCCACTAGATGCCAGTAGCACCTCCCAGTTGTGACAATTAAAAATATTTCCAAATATTGCCAGTTTACTGTATTTTGAACAAGTAGCACATGAGAAGGGAGACAAACACTGCACCACTGTGGAAGAGTACGATTTGAGGAGGGGGGACAAGGGGGAACCAGTACGTTTTCTAAACGAATCAGGTGCTGTGATAGAACATTAGGAATAGGCTTCAGATAATACCTCTGTGTTCACCAGTTTGAAAAAAAAAATAACAACGTTGCAACTTGACTATATCATAGTTTGAGACAAAGCTTTTTGTTTGTTTTTTTAAGAAGAAGCCAGAATGGAATGATTAAAAAGCTGTTGATTTTGGGTGGTCAAGGTAGGGGAATTTTGAATGAGATCTTTCTCTATTGCATAATCAAGAATCTCATTAAGAAACATAAATAGAATATAAAGCATTTTATTTTAAACTTATTTGCCTAATTATATGGTGCTTTCTAAGTAGTTAGAGCTGAAAACTGATAAAACTAACTCTTAATAGTGTTTATTTTCTGAAAGATAGTAAGTACCTGGAGAAGAAAACTACTAGCAAATATAATTTGTATACCTCTTATAAATAAATTCTGGAGAAATTGTTTTTGTTGTTTGTAACTTAATGGTAACATTTGTTTATATTTAAAAGGAAACAATTTTTTTTCTGGTTGTAAAACTGGCTTTCCAAGATATCAAATACTGTTGGTTCTGTAACTATATGAAAGAATATGTATAAGGATTTTTTTTACCTGTTAAGAAGAACTGACGCTTGTCTGTAGATTTTGGTAGACCTGAGTTTGAATCCTGCTCTACTCCCACTAGTGTGTGGTCTTGGACTTATTGTTTAATTTCCCTAAGCTTCAGATTCCCACTGTAGAAAGTGGGAATGATGGTATCTCTTCTTGGGTTGTTTAGAAAACATTAAGATCTGTACATGGGATTAGCACAGTGCATGTGACATGCCACTTAAACTGATACTAATAAATGGTCTGCATCCCAATAGTCATTCTAGAAACACTAATAACATATTCTGATACAGGAATTCAGAGGACTGTAGTGTTATATCAATGGAATCTAACAAGATAGGTAATTGTTTGAAAACTAGATTTCTTTAATTCTTTGGTATTGGTTAGCTAATCATAGTTTTGAGCTTTAAAAAAAAAGTTCTAGAAATCTTTTAATGATGGTATTATAAATGATATTCCAATACATAAAATTTTAAAAAGCATGTTCTTTATTTTATGAGATTATATTTAGCCGTTACTTTTGAAGCCAAGTATTAGAATAATGAGACTTAAGGAAAAAAACCCACCCAAATTCTACTTACATATGACATTTGTAGACTTAGTCAGCTTCAGCATCTGATTTATTTTTACATGTTATTTACTTTCATAGTATCAAGAAACTTCTGATTTACCCAAAAAAGGTGTTGCCCATACTAACATTTTTTTAAAGAAGTTCACCTTGAAATGGTAATCGTAACAGCAGCAAATGTTCTTTGAATGCTTAAACTGATAAAAATGTTTTACATCTTTTAATTCTTTATATAACTATGACTTAGGACCTATGTTAGGATGCTGAGGCAAAGAGAAGGATAATTTGATCAAGGTCACATAAGTGGAAGAGCCAGGACTTAAAATCTGGCAGTCCTGCCTCTAGGAGCTTGCTCTCTTAGCTCTGTACTGCACTGTCTTTTCTATATTTGTCAGTTAAATGGAGCCAGATGCTTGAAAAGGGACTAGTGAGATTTTTGTTAGTCTGTTGAGTCATTGACAGTGCTGAATGGTTTCTTATTGTAAATATAAGGTTAAATAAGATGCTCTTAAAACATAAGCACTTTAAGATCATTCTTGGAGAGCAGATGCATTTAAGCTAAAGCAACATTTGTAACATTAGGTATACCCACTTATTTAATTTTGTGTAGTGGACATATACACACTTTAATTATTTTCAGTTTAGTGAAAAGCTACCACCTTCTTAATCAGTGACACATTTTTAAGTTTGAATGCCTGCACAAACATAGTGGCAAGGTGTATACAAGCATGCAAGTTACCCAACATATACAAGTTTACTCTGAGGATCTTCAGTGTATTAAAATGTGAATAATTGAGTAATACTTTTCAATGTGACTGTTTAAAATGATTTTCAAAGTAGCTAAATGAAATTTGAATTAAATGTTTGCAGAATCCCTACCTTGGGTATCTCAGAACATAGTTTGAATAGCATTTTTCCACGGAGTGTGGAAAAGATCAGCTGTAATTTTACGAAGTACCCTAGCAATTGACTTAGCCTTTTGTTCAAATTAGTATTTGTAAGGTGACAAAAGTAAAATGTAAGGTCAGTATTTATAAGGTTGCTGAAGGAACAGGTAGTACTTTGAGGGAAATGTTAGTGTTTTGGGACAAATTCTGTTTAAGAATTTCCTGACTAAGCACTGACTGGACTGATTTCCCTATTGTGGCATTAAAAACTGATGGAGTTACCACATCCCTTGAGGGCAGTGACTTTGTTTTTGCCATTACTATACTCTTAGTACCTAGCATAATATAGTTGCTTTTTACCAAATGTGCTTAAAATAATCGCTTTCGTTGTCTTGACTGATAGTTCATTTCTGCTATCTTCCCCGCCCTGAGGTTTTTTAATTTGCCTAGTGTTTAAGAAAACTTATATTATGCTTAATATTTGTGTTAGAGGAACTAAATTTGTCGTTTTAGGGTAAAATATTTGGAGTACCTTTCAGTGCATTGCCCCATTCTGTTGTACCAGAGTACGGACACATTCCAAGGTAAGTAAAATTTGTTTCAAAGTGGCATTCGACTCCCACATTTGTTTTGAACTAGCAAATAATTTCATTTCTCAATAGTAATGTAAAAATTTTTTTTAAACTTTTACATATTTTAACTTTTTAATTTGTACTCGTTCCTAGGATTGAATTTTAAGGTTAAGTAATGAATGAGTACTAGAAAGCAAATTATTTTTGTTGCATCAAATTAGAGTTTTCACTTCTATACCATTTTTCTCCCATAATTTTGATTATACTCAGTAATATGCTGATTTACCAATTCAGCTACAGTATTGATATTTTTGCATGTTTAAGAACAGTTGGATAAAGGAATATTAGGCTGAGATATGAGAGTATTTATGAATATAAATTATATAAAACTTGGGCCTTTCTATGTTGCTTACTATTTAGAAATAATCTTTTGAACTAACTGCATCAGAAATTACCTGGGAAGTTTACATCTTAAGAAAATAGTTTAAATGCATATTAAGAAACTATTTTAACTTTCTAATTATTTTTTCCTGTGTCCAAAGTAGGGTTTCTTCTGGATAGTGTATTCTGATTAAACTAGGTTTTTAACCGATGCATTGCCCACAAGCATCTATTAAACACCTTGCTGCCTTAGAACCATTTTCCCTCAGCCTGTAAGTGTAGATACACAATCTTAGTAAGGCAGCCACTTAGTATTTTGCTTTTTAAATATCTATAAAAGGTTTATTTATGATTTTCAACATTTAGAATTAGAAAGTCATATTCTCAGTAATAATTACTGCATCTTTGTTGTAATTTCTTTTCCTGCTTTCAGCCACTGTGTGCCAATTTTAACTTTATCAGTTGCTTACAGCTGACGTCATTCTAATTTGATGATACCAGCTGTTAACTAAGCATCTAAAACTAACATCGATTGTTAAAAATTGTTCAATATAAAAATTGAGCACACACCTTTAAATATGAAAAGGATTATAAGAACTGGAATATATATGACTTCTCTAAGAGGTAATGTTGGAGTGACGGGGGAAAAAAAGCCTTGCCTTATGTTTGGGCAAATGTAGTAGATGGTAGATACTTGAAGCTGTGTATGCTGTGCAAGATCACACATGGAGAGAGAATGAAGAAAAGAAGGCCTTAGACCCAGCCCTGGGTCATCCTAGAATGTAGAGGACAGGCAGAAAAAGAGGATCCGGAAAAGAAGTTTGAGAATAAGCTGTCAGGGAGTCAGCAGGAAAGCCAGAAGAGTGAAAAAATATGTTCAAGATGAGCTGGGAGTGGTCAAGT
This sequence comes from Tonatia bakeri, assembly GCA_004024845.1. NCBI lineage: Eukaryota > Metazoa > Chordata > Mammalia > Chiroptera > Phyllostomidae > Tonatia > Tonatia bakeri. The sequence continues at coordinate 382,365 of PVIA01000370.1, read as the reverse complement.
GTGTCAAATGCTGGTAGGACAAGCAAGATGAAGATAATGAATTGACCATGGATTTGGCAAGGCAGAGGCCATGGGCGGCTCTGACGAGTGCTGTTTCGTTGGAGTAATGGGGATGAGAGTCTGATTGGAGAGGGCGCAGTAGAGGCTGGGGTATGATGAAGTGGAGTAGTTGAGACCGTGCAAAAGACAAATCCTGTGCTTGAGTGGAAGCAGAAAAATGGGGGATTGGGAAGGATGTAGAGCTGAGTGGGTTCACTGAGTTGTCATGGGTAATTAGGTGGGTCCTAGAGATGAATTAGGGGAGCAAGATACCACCGGTTAAAGAGATTTGTGGCCTCAGAGCTTCTGAAAGAGGTGTAGTACCTGGTCTGCCCATGTACTTTGGCAGAATAGTAGGACTTAGAAAGATGTGTACCTGGCCACCTGAGAAGATTTCTTTCTTTCAGTTTTCTTGTTGATGCTTGCACATCTCTAGAAGAGCATATTCATACAGAAGGGCTTTTTAGGAAATCAGGATCTGTTATTCGTCTAAAAACTCTAAAGGTAAGCATATTCTTGAACTGTAATTTTTCTTCTGTACTACTTTTTGGTTTGGTTTGTACAAATGAACTATTTGGAAGTATTACATGAATTATTGATAGAAATTGAATTTGCAAATAGCTTTTCCAAGGTAAACGAACTTTTTTTCCAAAAGAGAGTATATCATTTATGTTTTTTCCCAGCTTTATTGAGATAGAATTCACAAAGACATTTTTTTAAATATATTTTATTGATTATGCTGTTACAGTTGTCCCATTTTCCCCCCTTCACTCCCCTCCATCCTGCACACCCTCTCCCACCCACATTCCCCGCTTTAGTTCACGTCCATGTGTCATAAGTTCTTTAGCTTCTACATTTCGAATACTTTTCTTCCCTTCCCCCTGTCTATTTCCTACCTACCATCTATGCTACTTGTTCTCTGTACCTTTCCCTCTCTCTCCTCCTCCCACTCCCCTGTTGCTAACCCTCCATGTGTCTCCATTTCTGTGGTTCTGTTCCTGTTCTAGTTGTTTGCTTAGTTTGTATTTATTTTTGTTTTTGTTTTGGGTGTGGTTGTTAATAATTATGAATTTGCTGTCATTTTACTATATGTGTTTTTTATCTTCTTTTTCTTAGATGAGTCCCTTTGATATTTCATGAAATAAGGGCTTGGTGATGATGAACTTTTTTAACTTGACCTTATCTGAGAAGCAGTTTATCTGCCCTTCCATTCTAAATGAAAGCTTTGCTGGATAGAGCAAGCTTGGATGTAGGTCCTTGCCTTTCATGACTTGGAATACTTCTGTCCAGCTCCTTCTTGCCTGTAAGGTCTCTTTTGATAAATCAGCTGACAGTCTGATGGGAACTCCTTTGTAGGTTACTGTCTCCTTATCTCTTGCTGCTTCTAGGATTCTCTCCTTCATTTTAATCTTGGCTAATGTAATTATGATGTGCCTTGGTGTGTTCCTTCTTGGGTACAACTTCTTCGAGACTCTCTGGGCTTCCTGGACTTCCTGGAAGTCTATTTCCTTTGTCAGATTGGGGAAGTTCTCCTTTATTATTTGTTCAAATAACTTTTCCACTTGTTGCTCTTCCTCTTCCCCTTCTGGTACCCCTATAATTCGGATGTTAGAACATTTAAAGATGTCCTGGAGGTTCCTAAGCCTCTCCTCATTTTTTTGAATTCTTGTTTCTTCATTCTTTCCTGTTTGGTTGTTTCTTTCTTTTTTCTGGTCCACTCTATTGTTTTGAGTCCCAATTTTCTTCCCATCACTATTGGTTCCCAGTGCGTTTTCCTTCATTTCACTTAGTGTAGCCTTTATTTTTCTCATCTAGTTTGCAACCAAATTCAGCCAGTTCTATGAGCATCCTGATCACCAGTGCTTTGAACTGTGCATCTGATAGGTTGGCTATCTCTTGGTCACTGGGTTGTATTTGCTCTGGAGCTTTGATCTGTTCTTCCATTTGGGCCTTTTTTTTTGTCTTGTTGTGCCTATTAAGTATGAGGGGTGGAGCCTTAGGTGTTCACCAGGGCCGGGCAACCCAGTTGCTGGGTTGCACGGCTGTATGTGGGGGCGGGGTCCCAGAGGGTACAATGGTGCTTGCTCTGCTCTGTCAGATTTCAATCCCTTCAGCCACTTCCCCCAAGAAAACTGGGACTTTTTGGTGCTGATTCCCATGTAGGTGGGCTTATGTATGTTCTAGAACCCTGTGGGTCTCTCCAACGAACTCTCCCGTGAGGCTGGGAGTCTCTCCCTGCGCCTCAACCCCCACAGGTGTCCCCAGTGAGTGCCTTGAGGCTTTATTTCCCAGTGCTGGAACCCTGGGTTGCGTGGTCTGTCTCTCCCCAGCCTCACCTGGTTTATCTATGCGCAAATGTGGGACCACCCGGTTAGCCAGCTGCCTTGCATGCCTTGCCGGTCTGCCCGTTGCCACCCCACACCCAGGGTCTGCCCACTTCTGTCTTGTGCACCCCGTGCCACCACTTTTTGTGCCGTGACCCCTCTCTGCCTGACTACCTGGCTCCGCCCCTCCTACCGGTCTGGATGAATGTGTCTATTTTAACTCCTTGGTTGTTGGACTTTCATACAGTTCAATTTTCTGTCAGTCCTGTTTGTTATTTTGTTTTTAAATTGTTCTTATTTTGGTTGTGCGAGGAGACCCAGTGTGTCTACCTACGCCTCTATCTTGGCCAGAAGTCTCTCTACAAAGACATTTAAGATGTACAACTTGATGTTTTGTGTTGCATCTCCATTGTGAAATGATCACCATAGTCAAGCTGTTTATATAATGCTTTAAAAGTTTAGTTTCACATTCATGATCCTTGCTCCTATACCTGAAAAAAAAAACATTAAATTTTATTATTTTTAGCCTTCTGAAAAGGAGTGATATATATTAAAACAAGAGTTCAGAGAAATGTATTAAAGAAATTTCTTAAGAGTATAAGAAAGGATATTTTATTTAAGCAATATACTCTTAAGCCCCCAAATGCTCAAGATTATTTTATTTATTTCAGGATAAACTAGATCATGGTGACATTGGCCTCTCCTCTGCACTGCCTTGTGATATTGCAGGACTTCTTAAGCAATTTTTTAGGGAATTGCCAGAGCCCATTCTCCCAGCTGATTTGCATGAAGCACTTTTCAAAGCTCAGGAGTTGGGAACAGAGCAGAAGAATGAAGCTACGTTGTTGCTCTCCTGTCTTATGCCTGACCGCACTGCTGACGCAGTAAGATACTTCTTCAGCTTCCTCAGGAACGTTTCTCTTAGGTGAGTAGTAATTAAAAGTCTTGGGATATGAATTTAATTTCCCAGTTAGCTGGATTTATTCTTAGAGATAATAAATATTATAGATAATAAATTCATTTTTACTGTTTCTTCACTGTCATAGAGTGATCATTATGAATGCCTTAATAGCTTATCAGTGATTATAGGATTCTTTGTCCACTGAATGGTTTCAGATTATTGTGTTTTTAAAATGTTTGTGTTTTGCCTTTCAAATTTGTCTCTTTTCCCTGCTGTCAGTGAGCTGATTGTTCTAGACATAACTTCCTGCCTTCTAATACTTCAGATTTTCTGTGCGTGGTTTTGAAAATCAAACATGTTCAACTTGTATGGAAAAACAAAGTGTGGATTCTGGTTCACATGATTTTTATGATATATATGTATTTAAGGTGTATATTTCTGGTTGTCTTATTTCAAGCCGATTATTAAGATGGGTAGATAAAAGGTAACTGTCTTAACTTGTGCTTGACTGGGAAAGAGATCTTCAAAATGTACTTAATATGTTATTTTAACTCTTTATTTTTATCTTTGGCACCTTCTCATAAATTATTTTTTAATTTAAGGTCCAGTGAGAATAAGATGGATAGCAGCAATCTTGCAGTGATATTTGCACCAAACCTTCTTCAGACAAGTGGAGGACATGAAAAAATGTCTGCCAACACAGAAAAAAAGCTACGGTTACAGGCTGCAGTAGTGCAGACTTTTATTGATTGTGCATCAGATATTGGTAAGATGTAGTTGCATTATTATTTTTTAAGATGTTATTTATTTATTTTTAGACAGAGGAGAAGGAAGGGAGAAAGAGAGGGAGAGACATGTCAATGTGTGGTTGCCTCTTGCGTGCCCCTAACTGGGTTCCTAGCTTGCAACCCAGGCATGTGCCCTGACTAGGAATTGAACCAGTGACCCTTTGGTTCACAGGCCTGTGCTCAATCCACTGAACCACACCAGCCAGAGCTGTAGTTGCATTTTTAAGTAATGGGATTTGTTTAAATGAGGGGAGATCCCCCCTTCCATGAACTATGCAGACAACTATTAGAAAGTTGGTATGTACTATTTAAGCATTTCAAGGGATAGTAGAGGAAAGATCTTATTGTAAACATTTTCCATTAGGACATGTTCCCGATTTTATCCTGGAAAAGATACCGGCTATGTTGGGTGTTGAAGGTCTCTGTGCCACTCCATCACTGGAAGGCTTTGAAGAAGGCGAATATGAAACTCCTGTTGACTACAAGAGAAAGCGAAGGCAAAGTGTGGGGAGTAAGTAGCAGTAACAGTCTGTTCTATGGCGCTACAGCAGTTTGCTTTTATCTGAAATGTGTTTGAACATAAAGAGGCAGAAGCCATGGTGTATGCCTTTTTGGTGCTTACAGCATAGTTGGAAAGATGTGACATACATATGTGAAAAGTAAAAATGACAGTATAATCTAATATTAAGTGCTAGATCTTAGCACAAACCAGATATGTTCAAATGAGAGAAGTTCCCAGGACTGTAATGGTCAGGGACTCTTCAAATAGGTCCAACTGAACCTTCCTGAAGAATGAGTAGAGTCTAGGGAGATTGGGTAGAGGGTCAGAGTACTTGTATTCTATTCTGGATGAGAAGGACGCTATGAAAAAACATTTTTGTAAGGAAAAAGTAATCACTATGTAAAATGACCAGTGTGACTTGATTGAAGTTATTTATTAAGATGATATTTTGGTGAGCTTAATGTCAGGCTAAAGAATTAGAATATTAAGCTGGGAGTTGGAGAACCATTGAAGGTTTATGAGTAGAGGCATAACATGATTAAAATAATTTAGAAAGTTACTTGGTGTGGAGAATTGAGACTCGGAGGAAGGGAGAATAGTCACAAATGTGTGGCAATAATCCAGTTGTGAGATCATAATTTTAAAGTGATACGAATCAGCTAGGAATATGAAATAAACAATGAACATTACCAAGGAAGAATCAAAAAGACCCAGGATGCCATTGTGGTGAAATCAATTATAAGACTTCTTATCTCCTTGATGAAGAAGTCTGTGACCACACCTTCCCTAATTGTCTTAAAAATTTATTTTTGAGTATTGGAACAAATTATTATTAACTATTGTATTAGTTTTTTCATCTGTTGGTTTATATGGCATTGCCTTCTGTTTCTTCTTGGTTTTTTTTTGTAGAGTTCTCTTATGCCTTCTGCATCAGTTTCCTAGGGCTACTGTAACAAAGTACCACAAACTGGGTGGCTGAAAACAAAACTTGAGCACAACTGCAGAGACCCTAATTACAAATGATGTCACATTCACAAGCACTGGGAGTCAGGACTTAAACCTATCTTAGAGTACACAATTCAACCCATTAAACTTCCTACCCCAAATGTAGCTATTCTCAGGCACAGAGTGTCTTTATTACCCTACTTCCCTTTGTGATTTCATCCACTCCTGTAGTTTCAGTTATCTCATCTAAATAGATGCGCGCTGGATCTCTGTCTTTCACTGTTGTCTCGCAAATTTCAGTTCCACTTGACTTATTTTTTAACAGTTCGTAGAAATTCTTTATTTGATAACAATTTTTTTAATTTAACTACATCAGTTCTGCTTCAGTAAAGAACTGCTAGATAAATACCTTCACTTCTGCTTTTCCTCGGTAGTTTAGGGTCAGCATTTTGAAACAATCATTTTTACCTTCTTTAAGGCTGATTCTACTTGAATTCCATTTTCTGTTAATGGCACTGCCATTCTCTAATCACTTGGACTTTAAGCCATCGATGCCTAACTCTTACCTTACTATCTGTATTTCCAGTCTTCAGGTTCTGTAAGATTCTGCCTGCAGTGTTTACTGCATCTTTTCTGTAAGAGTGGCCTTGGTTTCTGTGCTTCTTCTCTGAATCTGCCCTTCCATTGCTGTCGAAGCTGACATGCTCGGTGTCTAACTCTAATCCTGTATCTCACACACACCAGCTTCAGAAACCTTCACTGATGCATGCTGACACACCGACATTAAAGGCAGCTTTAGCCTGCCTTTGTACTTTCTTGTTTCTCCTTTACACAATCTGTGCTGTAGTCAAACTGCATTCTATATCGTTTTCTAGACACTTTGTTCTTTTGCATATACTGTTTACTGATATGTTTTTACTTCCTCTGCTCCTGCTGTTCTAATTATATCCAGTTGTCAAAATTCAGCCTAAATGTCTTGTCAAGCAGGCCTCCCCCTCCCTTTTTTTAGTATGGAAATTTCTTCTTCAACGTTCTATAATATTCTAGACTCTAATAGTTTTCATCTGGTTTTATATTTATTCATGGTGCATAACTCTTTTACCTGTTGTATTTAATGCTCTTTAAAGGTAGACACCATGTTTTACATATCATTGCATCCAACCCAAAGTTTTGTTTTTTCTTTACTGAATAGACAAACTACTGAATAAATACAGTAAGTTGAGTAACTGACATTTGTCTTAAACTCAGAGGTACTTTATTCAAACAGGTTATTATAGCATTTGTCAAGTGTCATAAAGTACATCGATTTTATTGGCAATTTGAAACTGTTCAGGAGCTCTAGACCATCGCTGTTTATTTTATGCATAGCTAGCCACCTTTTTTTTTTTTGCATCTGACTTTCATATGCCACACAAACATCAGTGTGATCTGACTTCAGTTGCTTTGAAGAATCTTTTCACTTCTTTTTAAATTGTGGAAAACTATAACAACATTTACCATTCCAACCATTTTTAAGTATACACTTCAGCAGTGTTCAGTGCATTCCCGTTGTGCAACCAATCTCGAGAGCTTTTATTTGCTGTACTATATGAGTTAGATATTCTGACTTAATTTTATGCTAGATATGATGATTCTCAGTAATTGCATTGTCCCAGAATCTGTACAGAATTCCATGAGCAAATCCTTAAAATAAGTGAGAGGGATTTGGTCTCTCATAACTTTCCCGTTCTTGCTTATGTATGTGAGCGTGTGCTCCTCTGCATTGTCTTTGTGCTGACGAATGTCTTTCGTGGATAGTGATGCAGTGCTGAGCTGGTCTAATTAATATGATGCCATTCATGAGACTATCAAAGGGAGTGGAACATCACTTTCCTTTTTCTCTAGAGAGATGGTCTGTCCTTTCAGTGTGGCCCCTTAGGCAGGCAGGACGGTTTCGGATTGTAGAGGGAACAGCTTGTCTTTCCATACTCCTGATTGAGCTGTGCTGGTCTAACTGTGTTATCTGCTGTGGCTGAGTCTGTTGCTCCGTTGTTTCTTCTCCTGCTCTGGCACTCGTTTTTCTTCTTTTCCTTTTTCACTTTTTTTCCCTTTTTCCATATTAATCTTGTGTATCTGCTCTGGTTTCATGAAGGTTGGCATGGTTAGCCATTGCCCGCGAGTTAGAGCATTGCCTATTTTGGCTCTTTGAGGTTTTCAGCATTCTCCTCTGGTTTGTACATATTTCACTTGAGTGTGTAAGATTTCTTAATACATAAGTGAGCTATAGCTGAACTTGAATTTAAATAACTATTTTGAGTCATATTTGGTGACTTATCAGTTAAATATACATATTTAGAAGACTTTTGTGTTTCATTGTTACTGAAAATTAGGGGGCATATTTGTGTATGAAAATATTCCTGTTGAAATCATAATTTCCTAATAGCTAAATTTAGTGTATATATTTTTGGCCTACATTATTGAGAATTTCTTTGACCACTTGACTGTTTCCTTTCCTTCCTAATATTTTTTTTTCTTTCTTCATTATTTCATTTTGTTTTGTAATGCTATGCTTTCGTGATTTTCCTACCTCTGTAAGCCATTTGTGCTGTCTCATTTTTCTGGATTTTGTTTTTTCTAACCACCTTTTAAATGTTCCATTCTTCCATACTTAATCTTCTTACTCTTTGTCCCTTTTTAAAATGATCTCATTCACCATCCTTTTTAAAAACTACCATTTCTAGGCTGACAAACCTCAAATCTACTTCTCCAGCCTGGATCTTCTTGCAAATGGATTCGCATCCATCGCAGTGCAGAGACGTGTCTAACTCTTCATTTTACAATCTCCTTTTTCTTTTGGTGGCGCTCTTGTCTGCTCAGTCATCAAAGTCAGAATTTTACATTTGCATTTAGAAAAGTTGATTATATTTACTCTTTCCTCATCCTTACATCTCAGTGCTTACCAACTCTTGTAACTGATTTCCTAAATACCTTTATCCCTGCCTCCATTTCCCACTGTTCCTGCCTCTGGTCAGGCCTTCATCTCTTGTCTGGCTGATTTCCATTCTCCCTGCGGGTTTCAGATATCACTACCTCAGGGACACCTTGGACTTCCTAGCATAAATCTGTTGTTACATTTTAACTTCAGACCACTTAATCCATTTGTTACTATACATTTAATATTTTCTTAGGTTATTTGTTGTTTGTTTCTCTCAGAGAGTAAGTTCCCTAAAGGCAAAGACTATGTCTGGTTTGGTCACTGGTGTATCTCTGATGCTGGCAGGTGCTTGACACATGGCCGGCACAAGCTACACACTTGATTAATGACTGAGTGACATGCTTAGAAGAACTTTCAGCTAGTTTGCTTGCCTCCAAGGAACTTTGCTGCCTTATGTCTGTCTTTTAAACTGCGGCCAGAGTAATTTTTCTAAAATGCAGATCAGACAGTTTTGCTCCCTTTTGCCTTTGGAGAAGTTGAAGTTTTTCAAAATGACAAACAGGCCCTGCTCTTTCTAATATAGAAGGCTTATCTCTTACCACATCCACCGCTCACTCCTCTAGCAACATTGACCTACTGGTTTCTGGTGTGTATAAATCCTGTTTTAGTTATGTGCCTTTGCATACGCTATTCACCCAGCCCAAACCAGCACCTACTGATCCTTCAGAACACAGGCAAGGTTTACTTATCTTGCAAAGCCTTCTCTCCTGCTGCAACTTCCTTCTACCGTCCTCAACAAGTGATGCTTTCCTCTTCCATACCTTTCTGTACATCATAAATATTTATTTGCTTTACATTTCACTCGGTATTATATATCTTTTTTGAGAGAGATATGAGAGTATAAGTGGAATGGAATAAAAATATATCATTTAGTTTTTTCCTATTTTGAAGTAATTCCTTTTAAATGACCTTAAATTACCTTTAAAACATGTAAGTTGATGCAAACCTAGATGCTAAAAGACCACAAATATCAATATGAATTATTGGTGAAAGATAGGTAAACATTAAATTATCATTGATTATATGATTATGTATACCTTGCATTTCAGATTTTGTCAGTGGAGCCCTAAATAAATTTAAATATAACAGAACACCCTCTATTACACCTCAACAAGAAAGAATAGGTAGGTATTATACATATTTATTTAAATGAAAATGTCTGAATTATTTTGGTTTAATCAAGTTCAACATTATTTTCAATGGGGATACCATACTATAATACTACGCTATTGTGTTAGTGTCTTGCTAATTACATTGGATATAATGAAGCCAAAATTTTTAGAATTTCTTTTAGTCTATTGTTATATCTTTAGTCTTCGAAATTATGCTTTTCTGTAGCTTGTTAGACGCTATTGAACATGTGAAAATAACTCATATTTGTATTTTAGAGCCAAAAGTTTATTAGTGCATGTTTCAGTTTTTTTTATCTTAGCTTCCTTATGGCTGAAATTATTTAGTCTAGTAACAGACAATATAATCATTGGTTTTGTTTTCCAGATTAAATAAATTAACTAATACTCAGTTAAAATGAAAAGCAAAAACAATATTTAGATCAGTTTTTGTTTTAACTCCTTGATTATAATTTTCTTCCCTATGTTAATATTCTTTAATGTGAATTACATGCAACTTTTAGTTTTTTTGGTTTAAGTTAATACTGTGTTAAGAATCTTGTCTCTTTGCATCTTGCCTATATTTTATGGAATTGCAGGTATTAATTTAGTTTTATATAACATTTGATAATGTAAACATATCAGCTCATTCTTTGTTTAGCTCTAGGTAATAACTTTGTAAGATTAAGTTTATAAAGCTTTTTTATTTTATTAACTTTGTGGAAGAAATGATAAATTGTTTGCTTTTGTTTTTTTCAGCCCAGCTATCCGAGTCACCAGTGATTCTTACACCAAATGCTAAGCGTAAACTGCCAGTAGATTCTTATGGCTTCTCAAGCAAGAAAAGGAAGTCTATCAAGCCCAATTTTAACTTTGAGTTGTTGCCAAGTAATCTCTTCAGTACTAGTTCTACACCAGTATCAGGTAGCAAATGTAAGTTATATAATTGGGTTGTAACTGTTAACATGAGTGCCTATTCTGGGCAAAGTGCTATTTCACGTTAACACCACCCTTGAGAAACCAGAGCTTAATTCTTTTTTTTTTTTAAATCAAATCTGAATTTTTATAAAGTCCCATAAATTGTATTTATATTTTATTTTATTTTCTAAAGATTTTATTTATTTAGTTTTAGAGAGAGGGGAAGGGAGGGAGAGAAACATCAATGTGAGAAACATTCATCAGTTGCCTCTCATATGTGCCCCAACTGGGAACCGAACCCACAACCCACGCACATGCCCTGACCAGAAATCGAACTGGTGATCTTTTGCTTTGTGGGACAGTGCCCAGCCTACTGAGCCACACTGATCAGGGCAAGATCTCTAAATTTTAAAATGGGCACTGGTGAGTATGATTAATGTGTGTGTGTTTTGTGGCCATGCCCATTGAAAATAATGATAAATAACTCAGAGGGACATGGAAGTTTGGGCTTTCGTGGATAGCATTGATGGTCAGGTTTTATGTAATTGAAATTCCTGAATTCTACTTTAGTTACTTCTGGATCTACAGCAATAACTACATTGCTGTCTCCTGTTGACTTGAGGTTGTCAGAAGTTTGGTCATCTCTGAATCCAGAGTGGGGATATTACCAATGGAGTACCATTGTGGATTGCACTTTTGGGGGCAGGGGAGGTAATATTTTCAATGTTATATGCTGGATTAGCTTTTATAAAAAAACTTTGCTTATACTGTTCTTGTAGCATGATTTGCAGATCCCTTACCAGCCCTGCCATTTTCTTCCAAGTGCGCTACAAGTTTCTACTGTGGTTGACCAGAGCCTTCAGAAAATAATATAATATAGCCATGTCAGTTCGAATATCAGACTGTTGTTAATGTGGTCTAGGTTGAATTGGCTTCTTTAGCATGTGTAGACTACAGTTGGTTCATATTATCCTTACAGTCAACCCAAAATGAAATGAAACTGTCACTAAGCCTGGGGTCCTCCGTCTCATATTTGCCTCACATTTAGTCAAAATGTGAGTGATCTCTGATTCTTTTAGAATTTTATTGGTTTCTGACAATTTAAGAGTTCCATTTTGAATTCATTAGCTTGGTTATGAGATCTTGAAAGCCTCTTTTTTGTTTCTATTGTCTAAAAGGTTTATATTTTCCTTGTTTGTTTTATTAAAAAAGTAAACAGAATAGCAGTTTGTTTGCTGGTCCTTCACAGGTTCTCCATGGTTCATTCACTGTAATGATAAGAACTCTGAGGCTACGTTTGTAGCTTTTTCATTATTCAGAGGTTGAGGACTTCAACTTTTTTAAAGTAACTTTGTGTTTTCTTTAAATTCAAAAAGCCTTTTCCACTTTGGAGGGCTTTTTCTAAATGGCACATGTGAAGCCTTTGCTTATTAGCATTACCGCATCTTCCCCAAGGATGAACCTATTGATTCTTTTTCTCTAAGTTCCCCCAAAATAGGTTAAACATTCTTGTGTTATTGTAATGTTAGTATAAGCCTGTTTAATCAGTGAATTGTCTTTAATTTTAATTTTAATTAATTAATTTATTTATCCTCACTCAAGGACTTTTTCATTGCTTTGAGAGAGAGAGGGAGAGAGAGGCAGAGACAGAAACATGGGCTGGCTGCCTTTTTGTATGTGCCCTAACCAGGGGTCTAACCCACAACCTGGATATGTGCCCTGACAAGGTATCGAATCCATGACCTTTTGGTCGTGGGACAGTGCTCCAACCAACTGAGCTACACTGGTCAGGGCTTAAACAGTGAATTTTTTTCTAAATACAAAAGTCAAAAATGTCAACAATAGTAATCTTATTTTAACTCACCATTTTACTTTGACCCTGCTTTCTCAGGCATAATTTAATATGTTCTATCAGCAAAATATATATTTTTAATGTATAAAGGCAACAGTATAAATCTAAAATTCATGAGTGTGGGGGGCTCCACCTGCAGAGCTACCCCTTGCCACCGTGGATGACAATAATTCTACCAAGACATGATCTGCCTGGTGAGGAAAGGCTCACCAGTCTCAGAGGAGAAAGGTCTTTTGCCTCTCAGTGAGCTTTTATTGAATTAGCTTGCATAGGGATGCATATCAAAGAAAGGAGATGTGGTTTACAGATAACATTTCTGGGATAACAGGGGTCCTTTTAAGTCAGGGTCTGGTAGACAGGGTGACACCAATCAGCCATAAATCCTTGGGAAACAAACATATTTTGTGTTTGGACCCTTAACATTTAAATTGAAGACATTCTTACCAAAGCTGGTTTCATAGGACTTTATGCATTCTTCTTAGGCCTGATCACCCCCTATCAGGAACCACCAGTTTGGCACAGGGTTGCACCCCTCTTCGGCATTGTTTCAGGCCTGAATCGGGAAGAGGAAACAAAGCAGCCAAGAGATTAGGAGACTTGTTACAGATAGAATGAGGACTCAGACTCTGATAAAGCCGAGGGGTGAGGGTTTTTTGTCCCTCCACAATCCCTTAAGTCCTTCCCTGATTGCCCCTTCCCAACTGTGCCTATTTTAGGTTGTTTCTTCCTTGAGGAATCTTACCTGTCATTGACTATCCAGCCATCCTCCAGGGGCCAAGCAGGGTGAAGTAAAGGGGGCAGAGGCTATGCCCCTGCCAGGAGGATAAGTTTTAACTCCTTAGTGGCTTATGGTCCCAAAGTCCCTTAGCTATTGGACTTTTTCACCTGTCAGTGGGTTACAGCTCCAGAAACCAGGCAGGATGATTCCCAACACATGAGTACCTATATATAATTTCTTTCATATATATGTGATAACTTTGCACTATGCCATGTATTCTGGCTATGTCTGCTTGTGATCACTGCAGCCTTAGAATGAAGCTACCTGTGTCACATTGGATATATTATATTGGCCTCCAAAATTCCTTTAGTCAAATGTACCCCAAGATCACTGTAATGGTTATTAGTTATTTTTTCTAGATTTCTTTTCTTTAAATTACTTTATTGTTGTTCAATTAGAATTATCTGCATTTTCTCCCCACCACTCACCCCCACCACTTACCCCCACCCCAGTCAAACCCACCTCCCTCCCTTGATTCCTCCGTCCCCCTTGGTTTTGTCCATGTGTCCTTTATAGTAGTTCCTGAAAAACCTTGTCTCCATTGTCCCCTCCCCCATCGCCTCTGACTATTGTTAGATTGTTCTTAATTTCAATGTCTCTGGTTATATTTTTGCTTTTTTCTTTTGTTGATTGTGTTCCACTTAAAGGTGAGATCATATGGTAGTTGTCTTTCACTGCCTGACGTGTTTCCCTTAGCACAATGCTCTCCAGGTCCATCCATGCTGTCACAAAGGGTAGGAGCTCCTTCTTTCTTTCTGCTGCGTAGAATTCCATTGTGTAAATGTGCCACAGTTTTTTGATCCACTCATTTACTGATGGGCACTTAGGTTGCTTCCAGCACTTGGCTATTATAAATTGTGCTGCTATGAACATTGGGGTACATAGGTTCTTTTGGATTGGGGTTTCAGGGTTCTTAGGATATAATCCTAGCAGTAGAATTGCTGGGTCAAAAGGAAGTTCCATTTTTAGTTTTCTGAGGAAATTCCTTACTGTTTTCCACAGTGGCTGCACCAGTCTGCATTCCCACCAACAGTGCTCTAGGATTCCCTTTTCTCTGCTTCCTCTCCAGCACTTGTTCATTGATGTGTTTATGCTCGTCATTCTGACCAGTGTGAGGTGGTATCTCATTGTGGTTTTAATTTGCATCTCTCTGATGGCTAGTGATGCTGAGCATCTTTTCCTGTGTCCCGGGCCTTCTATATGACCAACCTCCTTGGAGAAGTGTCTGTTCAAGTCTTTTGTCCATTTTTTAATTGGGTTTTTTGTCTTCCTGGAGTGGAGTCATGTGAGTTCTTTGCATATTTTGAAGATCAAACCCTTGGTTGAGGTATCATTGGAAAATATGTTTTCCTAAATAATTAGTTCTCTTCATTTTAATGCTGTTTTCTTTAGCTCTTTTTTTTCCTTTTCTTTAAAGATTTTATTTTATATTTTTAGAGAGAGGGGAAAGGAGAGAGAAAGGGAGAGAAACATCAATGTGTGGTTGCCTCTTGCACGCCCCATACTAGGAACCTGGTCTGCAACACAGGCATGTGCCCTGACTGGGAGCTGAACCAGTAACACTTCGGTTCACAGGCCAGCACTCAATCCACTGAGCCATACCAGCCAGGAATACAGTTATTAAACAGTTATTAAAACATGGGGGTCTCTGGGGACATGTGTGAATTCTTTATTGATACCAGTGATGAGTTAAGAGGGTTCATGTTTGTGGAGTGTACCTGGGAATGATTCAAATATAAGTCAAAAGTATAGGAAACTTCTGTTCATAACTATTTTACTGTAGTCAGTTTCATGATAAGTGTCAAATAACTTGTAACCAGCAGTTTTAAGCACGGAACATGGCAGTAGTCAAATAATTAGATATGTATTATAAATCATTTTTTTGTCAAAAATATTGGACAAATTATACTCCAGTCAGATGGACTGCGGTTGGTTATCAGGTGCATACTGGATACTCAGATTTTAAATTGTTTTTCAATAGTTTATTTTTGGGAAAATTATTAGTATTATGTATCAAGTACCGTGTTGAACATTTTATATACATTACAGTAATAGTTCTATATGCCATAGAAATCCATTTTCAGAGCTTAAAGCTATTAAGTAGTGGAACAAACTCAAGTCTGTATGTCTGTCACTAAAGCTTGCTTTTTCTCCATCTCCAACAGTGCCCAATCCTCCCTTTTATTCCTAACTGGGTTTAAAGCATAATTCCAACGTGAAAGCAGTGGTTAATGTGAACTTTCATTGGCATCTAAAAAGTAGAACATTGATATTTCTTTTTTTGTAGTTGAGTTGGGTTATTTGGCCCCTGAAATTTTGAAGCAGAAGTTATATGATTTTTATTGTGGCTTAGGGGTAGAAGTTAAAACTTTAAGTCTAATTGCTATTAACAATAGTTTGTATTTTGAAAAAGAAAATAAGTACGTATGGTATATTACATGTGTTTATTTTTATAGTTCACCCTGATACAAGCCCAGAAGGGTCATCTCAGAGTTCCATCTCTCCTGTAGCCATCGGTGGGAATCAGTTGATCAGCACAGATGCACCAAGACGAAGTAAAAGAATTGCAAGCAAAACAGTTTGCAGGTAATTTATCCAGGATATTATGTTTTCATTGGATAAATATTTGGTGTAGATAGTTACCCGTAGTTTTTGGACCATAAGACGCACCTAGGTTTTAGAGGAGGAAAAATAGGAAAACAAATTTTGAAGCAAAAAAATGTGGTAAAATATTTACTCACATAAATAACATAATATTTCACCAATGTAAATGTAAAGCTACATTCAGACTATAATGCGCATCTCCCATTTTCCCCCCAAATTTGCGAGGGAAAGTGCATCTTATAGTTCGAAAAATAAGGTAATAAAGTACCTTGTCTTTATCCCAGGAATTATAATTTTAAAATTTTTCTCTGCCTTTATAGTTGTATTACTCGGGTGCCCTTTGTGTATCCTCTAGGGAAAGATTCCTAATTTGAGTCATTTGCTTGCTTAAAATCCTATTTCCTGTTCTTGTGGGTAATTTTTAAATTTCTGGTTATTTAAAAAGCTAGTTTATTCTAACGATTCTGGTTTATAAGTGACTAACTCTTATGATCAATAGGAAAAATCATTTTTGTACACAAGTACAATGTGTTCATATATGGTATCTTAAAGCTTAACTGATTTTAGAAAATTATTACTCTTGAAATACTAGCCATATGATTTGCTATGGACATTCCCAAATTTCCTTTTGTGAAGACTTCTCCAGTTTTTGTGCTGTAAGCTGACATTTTTTAATTCCATTCTCTTTAGGGTGGAATCAGAAAAAATAGGCTGCTTCTCTCCTAAAATCAGTCGTACAGAAAAAGTTCGAAGATCTCTTCGTTTGAAATTTAGTCTGGGGAGAAGTAGCAAAGATGTGGTAAGTTGCCTGTCACTGTTTCATTGGCGCTCATCTTAGCATAGAGCCGTGCACTTGATGCTGAAAGACCCTCTCACCCCGGCTTCCCCTCCAGCTCCTTTCTCATCCTCGAGTCCTCTGCGCACCAACCTCTTACACTTGCATATCTCCAGTTCCTCCTTTTCTGCTCTGCTTCAGCCAGTTTCAGTGAGGCTCTCATCCCCAACACTAGTGGTGACTGTTCTCATCCAGGTCACCCATGATTTCATCGCTACTCAAGTCACTGGACAAATAACAGTCCTTGATTGACTCCACCTGCCAGCCACGTTTGTCCTAGCTGATCACTTCCGCCACTTGAATGTACTTTCCTTGCTTCGAGGACAGTGCACTCTCATGATTTCTTCCTTTGTTGGTTACTTTTCTAATTTCTTTGCATTAGAGTGCACTAAGGTTCATCCCTGGACTTCTGTTTGTTCTCTCTCCACTCACTCAACGGTGATCATCAGTTTTAAACACCACATATGTACTTCAGACATTCATGTTTCTATCTCCAGCCCAGAATGTTCTCCCGAACAACTTGGTTGTTTCTTAATGTCTGCCTACTTGGATGTCGGTCCAGTAAACATCTCGAGTGTAACCTGTCCCAGACAGAGCTGTGAGATGCATTTCTTCACTGCCCCCCAACTGCACTTCTACCTGCAGTCTTCGCCGTCTCAGTCATGGTCAAAGACCATGCAGGCACTCTTGACTTACCACTTTCCCTTGCATGCCCTGCCTCTACCATTAGGGAGTCCTATCTAACTTTTATTTTCCAAGTATATTCAGACCAGTTCTCAGCACTACTACATTTTTAACTTTCTCTAAGTCCTATTGTCTCAAACTTGGATTACTGCAATAAGTTTCTACTAGTAGATCTACTTGCTTTATATCTTACTGCAGTAAGCTAGCGAAAATTATCTTTTTAGCACCCAAGTGAAGTCATGTCATTTTTTTGTTCAGAATCCTCCAGTGACTCCTCATTTCACTCTGGAAAAAAAAAAATTTCTTCCATCAACTGCAGCCCTGCCCACGACCTCTCCTCAGCCCCGCTCTCCGAGCTCTTCTGCTGCTGCCCCTTGCTCAGTCAGCTGCACCCATTCTTGCCTCCCTGCTGTTGGTCAAATATGCCAGACTGGCTTCAGCCTTAGAGGCTACACTGGCATTTTTCTGTCCCCAGAATATTCTCCCTCTTATACATTCATGACTTTCATCCCCTTTTTTCTTTACTCACAAATCATCTTATGATCACTATGTTTAAAGTTACACCCCTACTTTTTATCACTTCATATTCTTCTCACCCTACTTCACTACTCTCCATAGCACTTTTCATCTTTTATATCGGCAGCCCCCAACCTTTTTGGCACCAGGGACACAGTGGGGGACGGGGAGCAGGAGGCGGAGCTCAGCCAAGCTTTAGTCATGATGCGAGTTCCCAACAGGCTGTTCGTTACTTGTCTGCAGCTGGGGGTTGGGGAGCCCTGTTTTATATTATACGATATAATTGACTGCTTATTTTGTTCTGGTCTTAATCTTTCCACTTAGAATATAAATTCCATGAAGGTAAGATTTTGGGCTTGGGTTACATTTGTTTTTCTTTTCTTTTCTTTTTTTTTTTTTTTTACTCTTGTGAATAGGCCTTGGCATAGATTCAACATACTGGAAGTTACTTTTTAACTTAATGAATATGTGAGGCTATTTTTTATTTTGGACCATAAAATCAACTAATAGCCAAGTCAAGTACTTACAACTTATTGGCATGCAAACAAATATATTTGTGTTTGCTATAAAATTGTTTCATAATAATTTTATTATTATAATAATATTAAATTATTATAATCATAAATATTATTTTAATGGACTGTAGAGGATTTTGATAACTGTAAAAATTTACCTTAATATTTGGGAAATCACCTGGTTTATTTTTTTAACCAAAACTTTTAATTTCTTTTTGCCTGTGCAGAATGGGTGTTCTGGTGTCAATAGACATGAAAATGTTGGTCGAAGACTTGCAAATCAACAAAGTTTAAAAAACAGGATTGAATATGTAAAAACAGGTCTGCTTTTTAGCCCAGATATTGATGAAAGATTAACAAAGAAAGGTAAAGGTACATTTACACGATATTGTTAGAGTTTTACTCAAAAGGCCTACTTTTTAGTTGCTTTTTTTAAAAAAGAATCTCAACTTTATTGAAATAAAATTGGTACATAACCTTTAGTTCCTTTGTTAATGATAAAATGCATTAAGTAATTTACTGTTCTAGAAATTTGATATTCGTGTTTGAATAAAAATATCTGAATTGGCAGTATATATTTTGTGAACCATTGGAGGATGCTTAAAATGTGAAAATGTTTGACATTTAAAAATTACTTCTCTTACCACAAATCTTTAATTTGCTGTAATAATTAAGTGCTTAGTACCTTTATTTACCACGTATTTGGATAATATTTCAAAACTGGGTCAACTGTAAATGATTAAAAACCCTGAACTGCTTTATTTTAGGTTCAAAAAAGATCAGTAAGTCGGAGGAAAACTTACTCACTCCAGAGCACCCAGATGGAACATGCTACCGAATGTCTTGGACAGGACCTAGTCATTCAGGTTTCCAAGAAATAGAAGCAAATGGGGCTCCTCTCGTAGAGGGAAGTCTTGAAGTGGAAAACTCCTCTTTGGAGCCTGATATTATGATGGAAAAGTCATCGATTAATTTATATGAACTGACCCCTTCTAATACCCACAATAAGCATAATAACAACATAACTGCAAGCTCTCTTAGTGGGGATGAAAATAATTTGAGTACAGAGACTTTGGTGAAAATTCAGAAAGCATTTTCTGAATCTGGAAGTCATCTTCACGCATTGATCAATCACAGGCAATTATCAATAACTGATGTGGGGAAAGAAAAATTAAATGAAACATCCTCTATAGCAGATAGCCCAGGGAAAACTCTCCTCAAAACTAATAATTTGACTGTAATAGAATCAAGTGAACACCATACTAATAAAAGTGAAAACAGTGTTTCAGAAAGAGACTTTTCACTACATGAAACTAAGAAAAAATTAGGTAGAGAAGCAACTGTAAAATGTTATTCAACTGAGGTGAAGGTGGAACATGACGGAAGCATTTATTCACGTATACCAAATGATTATTTAAGCAAGCAAGAATTGCCCAGTGATGAACAAATAAAAACACAACAGTCCCCAAGGGATGAACTGAATACTAAATTGAAGGAGAATATGATGGAAGAGAACTTACCAGAATGCACAGCTTCTAGAGAGGATACAGCTAACACCTCTTCCTCAGAGAAAATTGCATATAATATAACCCAGTTGTCAAAACCTAGGCCCGTGAGAGTGGTTAAACAGCTCTCACTGGTGGAAACGTGTGACACAACAGTTTATAAAGGTGTACAAGTAACAGAGCAGGGTAAGGTTTCAGACCACATACAGTGGTTTAATAAGCTTTCTTTAAATGAACCAAATAGGACAAAAGTTAAATCACCTCTGAAGTTGCAGCGCACGCCTGTCCGTCAGTCTGTCAGAAGAATTACTTCTTTGTTAGAGTATAACAGACAACCTGTAAGGCATAAATCGGCACATCTTGATGATGCCGCTTCTCCTCTGGTTAAAGCAGTGAGCTGTGACGGTGCTTTATCCTCTTGTGTAGAAAGTACGTCAAAAGATTCCTTGATTTCGTGTAATCAAGCAGGTCCAAGAGAACGGAAGTCTGTATCACGGAAGCAGTCAACTGTTGAGGCAGTTTCAAAGTCAAGCATGGAATTAACTTGTAAATCTTTCCCACAGATGAAGAGGCACCCAGACTCCATGCATGTTTTCCTTGGGTCAACCGGAGTTTTTACAGAGAAAGTGATATCTGATGGTCAGATTAAGGTTCCCTTGGAGGATCTGACAAATCATGATGTATTAAAACCTGTTGTAAATAATGTGGGCTTTTCCTCTGGGATAAATAGCAGGGTCCTTAGGAAACTGTCAGAAAAAGAAAGGGTCTCATATAAAGGTTCTCCCAAAAATCCTTTAGGAAAAGTTCAACTACTACCAACAAGTAAGCCTGTAGACTTGTAATTGGTGAATGTTATGCTTGTCATTAATGTAAATAAAATCAGCTATTAGTGATGTGCCTGCAAAGTAATCTGCATGTCAATTTGTAGCTCAGGATGATACATGATAGATTTTTTTTAGTTTTTAAAGATTTTATTTATTTTTAGAGGGGGGAGGAAGAAAGAGGGAGAGAATAGTCAATGTCTAGTTGCCTCTTGTGTGCCCCCAACTGGGGACCTGACCTGCAACCCAGGCGTGTGCCGTGACTGGGAATTGAACTGGTGACCCTTTGGTTCGCAGACAGGCACTCAATCCACTGAGCCACACCAGCCAGGGCCAGATTTTTAATTTCAGTGCACAAGCAACTTACATTCTTGTGTTTGTATAAATGACTACTTTGTTTTCCTTGATTATGGCAATATTTAAAACTTTTTAATTTTATTGTAATCTCTTAAAACCGGTTACACTTTTTAAAATAAATTGTTGACTGGGTTTATAAAAAATTGGGTTTTTTAAATTGCATGAAATTTATTTCTTAAGTGTGATAGGAAGAGTAGAATGAGTTGTATCTATTTCCTGTCATTCCTCCTAAGTCACATAATGTTTTTACAAGACATTTCTACATATAAAGGGAATAGATAAGTCTTGCAAATCTCTCTCTTTTTTTTTTTAAGTCCTCACCTGAGGACATGCTTATTGACTTTAGAGAGAGGGAAAGAGACATTGATCGGTTGCTTCTTGTATGAGCCCCGACGGGATGGAATCTGCAACCCAGGCTTTTGCCCTGGCTGGGAATCAAACCCACAACCTTTCCGTTTATAGGACAATGCTCTAACCAACTGAGCCACACTGGCTAGGGCACAAATCTTATTTCTTGAATTACATGAATGTTTATTGCCTTTACCCAAATGCCTAGAAATTAACTTGTTTCGAAAGCATCTTAATCCTTTATTCCTCTTTGGACAAAGTAGTTAGGTTTCTGTTGCCTGTAGATGTGTACAGGGTGTCCCTTCAGAATAGTGGCGAAAGTGGAGTGGTGACTCCAGGTGCTCGTGTAGTGTGATGCTGCAGGAACGACCGATGACTTTTAAGCCATACTGTATTTTTTAAAGTTAATTTGCACAAATACATTTGTATCTGTTTTGCCCCATGTAGAATTTAAAAATGAGGAATAATTAAACTTGAAAAAATTAAGGTGGTTTCTTATATGCAGATGCTTGATTCTAGACTTTGAAAGAGTTGATCCACCTCCACATTTTCCTTGGATTCTTGTACTTTGGATTTTTATAAAAGCCAATGGTGGTTTTGTCTTGTGTATACATGTTATTTATTTAGCATAGACATTAAAGATAACTTTCTGAAAAATTACTTGCCTGAGACTCTAATGAAATTCAAAATACCTTTTAGAATTTGATATAAATTATCAAGTAAAATTGTTTATATTTCAAATTATTAGAAATTACAAATATTTAAGGAAGGAATAGATTATATTCTCTGAGTTTTACAGGAAGGAATATGCAGGCAGAATCAACCACTGAAAACAGTTTTGTGGGTCAGCTGTTAGAATGTCACATTCAGATGTGGGGGCAGAATAGAATAGCATTGCACACCCACTCAGACCAACCAGACTTTGTTGTGTGTATGTGTGAGGACCTCAAAGTCATCAGATGTTTGCTTTGCCAAGTTCTACGTGGTAGCAAGACATCTCTTATTTCAAGGACATCTCCTGTCTCTGTATACATTACCTAGGAATCAGCCTTTCTCTGAACTAGTAAGTAATTGACATATAACATGATGTTTATCTGACATCAAAACAGGTTTGTAGTGTTGAGTGGGTGGTTATTTCAGATGTTTATGGTATTTAATGGTAGAGGTAGAAAATATTCATAAGCTTTGAGATATCTTTCTGAAAGAAGTTTTTTTAAACCCCAAAATTAATGTCCTTTTACATCCATGGGGATGGGCAAAATGTTGAATTGGAAGACTAATTTAGAAAGAAGACATGGAAATTAACTGTACAAATTACTGAATTAGTGGCTTTTCTGAGAGAAGCGATAATGAGTGATATGTATTTTAAAAAGTATGTCCATATGTCATTCTCATTTTCATTAGCTGAAAGTGAATAGCTTGGTGGTATGGTAATTGGAGGAAGTCAGGAAAGTTGAGTTTCAGACTTGATTTAATTCACATTTTCATTTTTTTACACAAAATAGATAATGTCCCTAAACTCCTGGGGATGTTTGATCAAATGATAAGCATTGACAAAGGTAAAAAGTGTCTGGATGTGTGCAGTAAACTTAAAAGATTACTTTCACTGTTCTTACAAGTAAAGATATTAATTTGTATATTATGAGAAACAATACAATTACATAGAACTAAATTAGTGGGTTGCTTGGCGACATCCTATAATCACTAAGAATTTAATATAGGATTTTTATAATTATCAAGTCCAAGATACATGTGGTAAATGTTTTTAAAATATTTCATACACAGCATTCACATTTTGGTGTATTTCAACCAAATTTTATTCATCCCAACAGCAGTAAATTTTAACGACTTTTCCATTTTTCCAAGCTCAAAATGAAAGTAACTAAGCAATATGAAAGTAAAGTTGAGGATTTAAAAAGCCCCTCATCTGTGCATAATAATATTAAGCCCCAGCTTGGCCTTTGAACCTAGAACCAACAGACTGCACTGTTGCTTGAGCAACCCCTGAAACAAAAGCCGGAAACCGATCAGAATTAAAGCCGAAGATCATCCATGGGAGAAAAGGCCAGGAAGGAGTCTTGGCCTCAAACCCAGGCGGTATGTCTTAGTGAATTTCGGTGCCCCTGTGCATTGCATACAATTGCCGTGGGTGCCCACGGGTTTGCTGCGTAGACCTGGGTTGAGGTAACCTGGATCCTAACCTCATAAGTTACTCAGTTATTCTCACCCCAAGGTACTCAGTCATCTCCAGTCTTAAAGGAAATTTGCAATACTACATTGTGCAGTTTTACATTTCAGTTTTTGTGTATGGACAAAATTCAAATGTAACAAGTTCACTCTATAAAAACTTAAATATTCTGGGTCTACCCAGATGAATTTCTGCAGTGTGCTGGGAGTGTGGTTTCTCTTGAGGCCAAAGGAATTTTACTGGGTAAGTTGGTGTGGACGGTGAGAGTTAACACTCAGAACTCATATTCCTAGAGTCGTTCCCACATTTGGGTTGTTTTACTTTAATAGAAGTTGCTGGCATTTTGTAATATTTAATAGCCTCAGTTTCCCTGCTCAATGAAAGAGCTTCTGAAAGCACCCTTAGGATATGCCCTGTAATTGCCATCATTAAGTGTTCTTAGGACCTCTTCGTCTTTAGTGTCTCCTACCATTGTCTCATTCCCTCTTTCCTCTTAAAGCTGAAAGACAAAAAATAAAAAATAAACAACAACAAAAGGCTGGAAGGTGGCAGAATTAAAGATGGGCTATCGGGTTCAAAGTACACAGTGGCAATCTGGCACACTGTTTAGATACTTGCTTGAGGAAAGGGGTCGGTGGAGCGGAGGATCTGTAGGAGACGAGCAGGTGGAATGCGTGGGTTGAACGCCGAGTGGCTCGTGGCAGGAGGCACCAGCATCTGGGGGGCTTTCTGGGGAGTGCTTGCCGGGCGGCCCCCACCTGCTGGAGGAGGGGCCGGGGCGGAGCTAAGATGCGGAGGTGACGCACCAGAGACCAGGATCGCTGCTCCAGCTCGACCCCCAGCAAGGCCCAGACCTACCGCAGGCTCCGCAGGCTCCGGCCCTTGGTGAGTCCAGCGCAGAAGCGGCTCGACCTCCTGAGACCCAGCCTGGACGCCGGGGTTCTTCGGGGTCGGGAGTCCGGAAGGGCGTCTTGAAATCTTAGAGCTGGAGGCTGGGGGCAGACAAAGGATGGGTGCAGTTTAGGAGGTTCGGCTACAGATACGGGGGAAAGAGTCCCGACGGAGGAGATTGTGTAGCTCATCAGATCAGAGCTGTGTTGGCCCGGGACGTAAATGAAGCAGCAAGACATCCTGCATTCAGTGCAGAGGAGGGAAAGATGGAGAGGACTGGATGCTGGCGCCGCCGCTGGCCTTCTTCATCAGAAATGCAGGTTTTGCCCCTTTGGGGGACACGGCTTTGTATCCAGGGGTGGCTAGAAAAGGCCTTTTGCTATACAGAAGAAGACATTAGGGGTTATGAGTATTTCAGTCTCAGTGAAGAAAATGCTAGACGAATGGTCAGAAGCGTGGGCCAGACAGAAGCTGCAGCGGGTCACTGCAAGAATGTTTGCCCCCTCGTTCTGCAGGCGTCTGGCTCTACAGAAGCTAACACTTAGGCCAGTAACTCCCCAGACTAGTTTTCTCCCTCTCTCACCTGTCAGTCTTCCCTCTCATCACTCACTTCCCCAAATTCTAACCCCAGAACTGCAAGGTAATACTGCCAACCTACTGATAGCAACGTGGGCGCTCTGTCTGGCATGGGTCTGACCTCTGACGTGTATTCCCGTGCACCTCTTTGCAACAATCCCGTAAGACACTTGCTTTTGTAATCTCCTTTTTGGAAACGAGAAAGCTGCTTTTGCCCAAGATCACCCAGCCGGTACGTGGGGAGTGAACAGGCCTCCTCTCCCTGTCCAGCCTGCAGGGCAGACAGAGCTGTGTGGGTTTTCTGTCCTCTCAGGATCTCAAATGCATTGATACTGGACGTCTGCTGAGCTAACGTGTCCCTTCTGCCACTCTAACCCTTTTGTGATTCTTTACCTTTCATGTCTCCCTAACTCCATCCTGTGAGCCTTCCCCACCCTCCCATCCCGGCCAGAGACAGGAAAACTCAAGACGTCCCTCTCCCTTCCTCAAAATTGAAACCAGTTTTTGTTGTTATTGTTGTTTGTTTTGGTAAGAAAGGAAGGGAGTGGTGATGCATAACTTCCAGGTTGCCAAAGAGGATAGAAACTGCCTGAGAACTGCATTCCAGCCCGGTCTTCCCCCCAGTGAAAGGACAGAAGGAATTGGCTCTCTCCAGCTGTTTTGTTGTTTTTAACACCTTCCCACAGCAGGTGTCCTGGCTGCAGTGGGTATTTAAGGCAAAAGCAAGCCCCTAGTTGTGCCATCCTTTTCTGGGTGGTTCTCGAATTAGTCCCTTGCATGATTGCATCATCACAGTTGCCAACTGTGGCCCATCGATATAATTTGGTCTTACTTCTGCAGGTAAAAAATGGTCTCCAAGGTGGTCTGCACCATGTTATGTGGCCTAATGTTTTGGCTGACATTTGGGTGGACTGCAACCTCTGCTTATAGCCCAAGAACCCCTGACCGGGTCTCCGAAACAGACATCCAGAGGCTGCTCCACGGCGTTATGGAGCAGCTGGGCATTGCCAGGCCACGGGTAGAGTACCCAGCTCACCAGGCCATGAACCTCGTGGGCCCACAGAGCATTGAAGGTATTTACCGTGTTCTGCCACTTTGAAATTTCCATTAGTATTTAAAGTAATTAATACATAATGAAGAAAAGCTGCTTCCTCTTTGTTTTCCCTTTCTTTCACCATACACAGTATATGCATCCTCATGAGCATGTAAGTCCTATGACAGCAGGGACCTTGTCCACCTAATTGGTAGCTGTAGGCCTAGCACCCAGCACAACGCCTGGTACTTGCATGTTTATTGAGTGCAGGAAGGAGAATCCAGTGTTATGTCTAAAGATTAGAACACAGCCCCACTTCTTCTCCCATACTGGTCTTTGGGAAAGTGTGTCCCCAGCTGGCTGTGTCTTTGAGTTGCTGTTGGCCAGGACTTGTAAAAGATCCTCAAACTGTAGACACATAGGATCTGATTTGATTCTTAGGGATGACTTCATGTAAGATCCGAAAGAGCCAAAAGAGATACATTAAGAGTTTATATGTCATAAATTGTTGAAAAAATATAACAAACATTAATTAATTTGTTTTCATGGAGCCAGACCATTTCCTACCAGAAGTTTTCTAACTTTCTGTTGATGTGGTTGTAATACTTTTGTTAACAAGCAGCACTTTGGCACTAGCTGGGCAGCCCAGTTGGTTGGAGCATTGTCCTGTACACCAAAAATTTGCAGGTTCAATCCCCAGTCAAGACACATACCTAGGCTGTGGGGTTGATTCCTGGTCAGGGCTTGTGAGGGAGGCAACTGATTGGTGATATTCTCTCTCTCTCTCTCTCTCTCTCTCTCGCAAATCAATGAGCATATCCTTGGGTGAGGCTTTAAAAACAAGCAGCACTCTATGGTTTAATGATTTATCTATAGAGAGAATCTGAAGGCAGCTCTGCAGAGCTGGTGCACAGCTGCTCTTATGAGCAGGTCCCTTATTGTCATGCCTTGCTGTGTGTCCTCTCTGCACGGGAATGATCTCCTCTCCTGAGCTGGGGCCCTCGAGCAGTAGTATGGTCAATGCAGGTCAGCTGCAGGGGCCCTTCAGGTGTTCACCCACAGAGTGGGTCCTAAGGAAAAATGCGAATTCTTTCCCTGCATTTTGTCAGAACACACATGGTGGGGACTGGTAAGGAGATAAATGGTAATGGAAAAAAATACAATTAAGAAATATATATAAAACACACACCACCCCACAACAGATGCCACTCTCTGTGGACTGATGATGCATAATGTTGCCGAGCATTTAATTTCCTGAAAATGCTTTCTACCTTGGGATCCTGTGCAAGCCATGGGTATTGTTCACCTACAATTCTCTCATCTGGCTTGATGCCCATAGTTTGAAGCCATCGAGAAAAACTAGCTCTGTGGGGTGATTGTCTATTTAGGCTGACATTTGATTTTAGGAGTGGGTTAACATGGATGATTTGACTCAGCAAGCATACCAGCCTAGCACAGGGCTTGAATCAAACAAATCAGACAGGGCTTCATGCCTTGTGGGGAGAATTTAAAACCTTCCCAGCTTCCAGTACACCTATCCAGCTCTGTGGAGACAGTAAATACCCGCCCATGTAATGCAGTCTGTGCTAGATTCGTCACCTAGTTGTCACGGAGAAGCTCTCTGAGTTTCTATTAATACCTGAGGCCTGATCATCTGTGTGGAAAAGAAACAGCAGTTCCCTGACGTCAGAAGCCCATGCTAATCTCCAGCCTCATTTTCTTCCCTGGATAGCCAGCTGTTTTCAGCCACGATAGGCCAGACACTGTGCGGGAGACGGGGGCAGCTCTGCCCTGAGCATTCATTGTCGGGGGCTGGGAGGCCGACAAGCATCACCATACATCGTGGCAAGTGTTTTCTAGATGTGCAGATAAGCTGCTGCCTTGGAAGCAAATAGAAGTAATTTATTCTGCTGGGGAGTGCATGAGGTTGGCTGCAAAAAAAATGCTTCTTTGAAGAAGCAACATTTGACCCGGGTGTTGAAGTTTGAATAGGAATTTATCTGGAACGGCAAGTGAAAAGGCATGCAGGTTTGAAAGAACATGGATTGGGACAACTCAGAATTAGAAATTGTCTCCATTATCGCCCTTGGGGCAATGCGAGGTCACAGCCATGTTAGGTCTCCTCTAACAGCGTCTGTGCAAGGGATGAGTATTGGCTTGTGTTTTAGTTTTTCTGCTACTGTTACAAATTACCATAAGTTTAGCAGCTTAACACAATAGCCAGAAACCGGTAGAAACCTTGTGGTTTCCACCAGTTAGGAGTTGGGACGTGGGTTTGCCTGGCTGTCTCTGTCCAGAGTCCCAACAGGCTGAAGTCAAGGGATTGACTGCAGGTGCAGCCTTGGCTGAGGCTCGTGGTCCTCTGCCAGCATTGAGGTTGTTGGCAGAATTGTTTCTCACTGTTGTGGGACCGCGGTCCCCTTTTTCTTGCGGTTAGCTGGGGTCCGCCTCAGCTCGAAGGGGCCACCCTGAAGTTGTAAGCCACACGGCGACCCTCTCACAGGTGGCAGAGGGAGACTATCCCTTCAGTCTGCTACTGGTAACATAATGTCATCATTGCAGGAGTGACTATCCCAACACCTTTGCCATGGAACAGGAGGTGGTGATGTCCCGTTTTATTCACAGGTCCCTCCCACGATCAAAGGCAGAGGTTTCTGCGGGCATGTTCACCAGGTGGTGGGCATGGCGGGGGGTGTCACTCTATTTATTTATTTTTCATTTTAAAAATAATTTTTATGGGTTTATTTGAGCCCAACTGATGACATATATCAGGGGCAAGATCTCGAGCACTCCTTGGGGATCGCTCTAGGACTCTGCCTGTTAAGCTTGGGTGAGAGCTTAACAGACAAAATAGCCCACAGACTTGAGAGAAAAAAGGAAACCAAACAAAAAGGCTGGATGTTTCCCAGCCCTGCACCTTGGCATTGATGCCCCG
Source organism: Tonatia bakeri (assembly GCA_004024845.1). Classification (NCBI taxonomy): domain Eukaryota; kingdom Metazoa; phylum Chordata; class Mammalia; order Chiroptera; family Phyllostomidae; genus Tonatia; species Tonatia bakeri. The sequence continues at coordinate 353,427 of PVIA01000370.1, read as the reverse complement.
GGGAGTCTAGTACTCACTCAAGTGAGTGTAGCATTGTTTCAGCTCATCTGTTTACTTGCTTTGTCCCTGCTCATTCACTCTTGCTCTTCCCAGGCTTCCGACAGACACAGGGAGCATCCTCCACATCCCTTCCAACACTCATTTTAGGGTTTCGTTATAAAGGACCAAGTTCAAAAGTGTATTTGTTTTCTAATTTTTATTGAAAAGTACATGCAATGCATGTATTCTGGTGTGAATTTTAACACACATTTAACATAGAGTCTTTCCAAAGAGACCTGGATTTAAATGCCAGATCCACTCTGTTTATTAGTGATGTGAGCTTGGGCAAATTATTAACTTCTCTAAGCTTCCATTTAGCTTGGAGGTAGGAGCTGGAGAAGCAGAATAACACTTCAGCATGCTGTGGAACCATTCCTAGAGGATGCAGCGTCATCACTGTCCACGGCAGTCGCTGGAGCCCGAGCTCCTTGCAGGCGGGGCCGTTCTTTGTCTCATCCATGGCACAGAGAAGACAATTCTCTCTTCTCTATTCTGACCAATTAATTGTATGATCCTTAGATTAATGTTGTTACTGAAGAGGCATATTAGCTCTCAACTATAGTATTTACAAACCAACCTTAGAGTCTAGATATAGTAGCATACGAAGTACCATTAGGTTTCTGAGGTCATATTCATTAAAAACATTCCCTCTTCTAGTTTCACATCGCTCCTGGTTGCTGTGCCGCGTCTCTGCCCCCTCACAGCAACCTTCGGACGTGCACTGACTGCGTTCCCTCACTCCCGTTCTCCCCTAGTTTATCCTAGTTTATCCTAGCTCACTGTTCCCACCACCCCTTTGTCACGAAGTAGTTCTTGAATGCCAGGCATGGTTTTAGGTACCGAGGAAATAAACATGAACCTCAGAGATTTGGCAGGGCAGGGGAGACATAGCCCTTACATAAACAAATAAAACAAAATATATAGTAAGTCAAATGGTTATAAGTGCTATAAAAATAGAAAACAGAGGAGGGGCCTGGAGGAGGCAACTTAAAACAGGGCCAGGGGACTCCTCTCTGGGAAGGCAGGCAAAACCCGGAGAGTTGAGAGTGAGCTGTGTGGCATTTGAAGCCAGACACTCCAGGGAGGGAGCTGCAAGTGCACAGGTGCCGAGATAGGAGCCAGGAGGCTAGTGAGGCTGGAGCCCAAACCCAGGGCAGTAGGGGAGGGGAAACAGGTCATGCAGGAGGGGAGGGAGGAGGTTGGTGTGGGGCAGATCGCACAGGGTCTTAACAGTCCCACAATGCCATCAGGCTTCCTTTGGGAGGGACCACTGACTGGTGTAGCACAGTGTTCCTGCAGGGAGGGAGTATTCCTGCTGGACTCGGGGAGAGGAGTTAGGAGGACACGGTAACAATCCAAGGGAGATGTGCCAGCCTAATAGCTGGAGACGTGGTGAGACGTGTCAGATTCAGGATATATTTTTAAGTTAAGCCAGCAGGCTATGCTGGTGGGTTGGAGGTGGGAATGGAAAGAAAGAGAGAGAGGGGTCTTGGACTGAAGGACTAGAAAGGTGCAGTTTTCCACAAGAGCAGCAAACTGAGGATCTTCGGAGGCAAGTTCTCAAGTTGAGGTTTGCACATGTTAATCTTGAGCTGCGTCTTAGACTGTTCTCATGAAGGCCAGCGACGCCCTGCCCCATTCGCCGATGCTCTGCCTTCGGGTCTCAGCCTCTCAGCGGCATTCAGCGCTCCACCATTTCCTTCTTAAAAACCCTCTTCTTCCTTGGCTTTGGTGCCAAAATGTCAAGATACTTCAAGACGGCACACTTCTGGCTTTTCACCTTTTCCTTTTCCCTTTAACCATTGCTTCTCGGTTTTGTTTTTATTTGTTTCGCTGCTCCTGTGATGCAGCCTTTGGTTGCCGAGTTCCCCAGGGCTCGGGGCTGGGTCCACTTCTCTGACTCTTCTCAGTTCTCTGACCCGATGGTCTCATTCGTTCTCTTGCCAGTTCTCAAAGAGCTATTTCTTTTCTTATGACTCCAGCGTTTGTATTTTTGGCTCCCAGCTCCTTTCTTGTGTCCCTGTAGGCTAATGAGATCGATAAATCACCATGTGTCAGCCTCTCTCTGCCACCACTTTACTCAGCCTGTTTTTGTCAGTCTTTCCTGCATGAATGAGCAGTGCCACCGGTGACCTATATGCAAGGTAAAAAAAAAAAAAAACAACCTAGATTTTCTGCATCATACATCCTCCTCGAATTATAAGCAGTGTATTTCATTTCTGTCCCTAAAATGCGTCTGTCACTTGGCTGTTTTCTCTTCTTTCTGAGTCTGCTTTCTGCACTCTGGTTCAAGATCCGTGCGCCTGCCATGGACTTTTGAAATCGTCTGATCTTCCTGCCTCTACTCTTGTTTTCTTTCAAGCTATTCCACTCAGGAAAGGCACAGCTAAAGATTTAAATCAGATCAGTATCACTCCCCTGATTAAGATCCAATCAGTGACTTTGCATTTGCACCTGGAGAAAACAGCCCTTGTTGCTGAAACCCAGAAGGCCCCACCACTCCCCTGCACCCCCCTCCCTTACCTTGCTTCCCCTTTAGCCCCTCAGTCACACCAGCCTCCTCCAGCCCCTCGGCTCTCGCCTCGCCTGTTCCTCCCTCTCCGCCTCGCATCGCTGTGTCCTGCTCTGCAGGCCGCAGCCTCAGCATCACCCAGATGGGCCTGCCCTGACGGTCGCCTGAGCCCCCATTCTCTGTCACAAGTTTTTTAAGCCCCATAGCATTATTTTTGGGGGGGATTTATAATTGTTTGTTTCCTCACTTACTGAAATTGTTTTGTTTCCTCCCCACTGAAATGGAAGCTCCATGAGACTGTGTCTATTCATTTCCTGCTGTATGCCCAGACACATAATGGGCACTGTGGGGGCAGAAGAAGCTTTCCTGCACCCTCCTTGGTTCTTTCAGTTGGTCTAATAATTAAATCAACATGAGAGGGGAGCTGAGATAAAGTTTACTGAGTATTTACTACGTGCCATTACTTCCCACAGACATTCTCATTTATTTACTGCCAAGCAGTATCTGTGGGCTAGATGTTCCTATTTTCCAGCTGATAAAACCAAGAAATGAACAGGTTATATGATATTCCCGAAGTCACACAAGTATGACTCTGAGAATTCAACTCAGATTTCCAGACCTCCAGATCCATACTTCTTTTTTTTTAAGATTTGGTTCCTGGGTTTTTTTTTTTAAGATTTTTTAAATATTTTATTTATTTATTTTTAGAGAGGGAAGGGAGGGAGAAAGAGAGAGAGAGAAACATCAATGTGCGGTTGCTGGGGGCCGTGGCCTGCAACCCAGGCATGTGCCCTGACTGGGAATCGAACCTGCGATGTTTTGGTCGCAGCCCGTGCTCAATCCACTGAGCTACGCCAGCCAGGCCAGATCCATACTTCTCACAACTTCGTGGCACATGAGCAGCAGCAGACCTAAAACACATCCTGGAAGAGACAATCCAGATTTTCTGGGACTATTCCTGACTAAAAGTAAGGATCAGGAAGGATAGAATTGATTTTCGAAAATCCCCCAAGGCTTTTGAAAGTGGTGATCTCGTACACAATCATTACACTCTCATTTTCTCGGAGATTTAGTGAGTGAAGACAGAAAGGAAGTGAAGACAAAAGACAAGGCTGAAAATCCTGGTTCTGAAGTCACTCACTATATATCCAGGCCTAGACCCACAAGTAAACCGACAACTGTGGTGTGGTGGGAGAAGAGTTATAAGAACAAGCAAGTGGCGTGGAGGGTCCTAATGCAGGGTTGCTATTTAAAAAATCAATCCTCAGTCAACCAGCATGAGACAGACTGACAAGAGAAAATAACCAAATTTAATTACATGTGTGTGCATAGGGATCCCACGGATATGAGACATTCACAGACAGACAGGGATAGTGAGGGCCGGTGACATCCTGAGCCGAGGGCAAGATAGGCTACCTTGGAGCTTCCAGGGGTCACTGCGGGAGGATGGGAAGGACAGATTTCAGCAATCAGTGGTTTGCTGTGCTGAGTAGCTAGGCCAGAAAGGTTGCCTCTGCTAATCTCTTATCGTGGGCAAGGCCCCCAATTCCAATTCTTCCAGGTATTTAAAGGGGAAGAGGACAGGAGTTTCTCTTGAGTCCACAGGGTCTCTGTTGCCCTTAGCCCAAAATAATCTGCATCCTACAGAGGCATGTGTTGGGTGACCCATTCAGAACCCGCACAGTACTCAGTAAGTGTGTGAAGACTGAATATATCACATCTGGGGGAAAATAAATATATCTGGAGGCAATAAGTATGTAAACACTATTTGACATCTGGATCTCTTAAGACGTTTTTTCTTTTGGTTCAAGAAAAATAATCCACTTCTATTCTGTGTTTTTTTAAAAAATCTACCTATTAGTTTTCGCCAAGAGCTCAGTGATACATGTTTACTTTGTGACCCGTCACCATGGTGCAAGGTCTGTGCGTGCCCGGCTCAGCTGCCTGTTGAGAAACAGGAAGGGCGTTCTGCAGTTCTGTAGCTACACCAGCAGGGGGCGAACCACACTCAGTGTATCACAGGATTCCGCAACCTGGTTGGTAATTGCTCTTAAGTGTTCGCTGGGCAAGAAGTATTTACCAAAAACATCCAGAGAAGCCTAGGGGTTATTTTTCACTTCTCTATTAGGCACTTTACACATGACTTGGTAAGGAGCATCTTTTAAATGTATAAATTCTTAGCCCATCTTTTAAATGTATAAATTCTTAGCCCAAAGCAAAACAACAATAACAAAAAAAACAGCCACAAAGTCAAGACAAAACAGGGATCAACCTGTTTTATAGAGAAGAAACGTGCTCTTGAACAGTGAGGGGAACTGGGGTCGAGTCTTGGCCACATGATTACTGGCTGTAGGTGATCTTGGAAACTCTTCCGACCCTTAGTTTTCTCATCTGTAAGGTGGGGATTCCGGCCCTTTCTCTCGAATGCAGTAAGTGGGTGCTGTTAGTGACTGATCCAGGGCCTGCCTCCTCTCACGTTGGGGATTATCGACAGTGCATTTTCCATCTTGAATGACTTTCCCCGATGCCATTTGTGATGACCGACTCGGCGGGCAGCACAGGACAGAGAAGCTTGGGTGCACCTTGTGTTTCAGCAGTGCCTACTCCCCCCAAGCGTGTGGTTGCTCATCAGTCCCTATAGACACAGCTAAGTGACCGGTGGTTATATGATCCCCTGAAACACGGAAAGCCACCGCTGTCCAAGGGATTGATTCCCAGAGCCATTTGCAAAGGGATAGAGACTCTTGGGATTCAGAACTGGCTCTGTTGGCCTTTGATGAATCCAGTCTGAAAATGTGCTGTTTTCAGAGTGTTAACAGCCTCGGGTAAAAGAGGTCTTCCCCTTACTGCCACAGGCCCACTTTCTTCACCATTCTAGACCACCACATATTTAGCTTTGTGATAACAGGAGGCATTAAACCACTGGCACAGAAATTTATAAATATTGGCATTGATGTTCCCAAATAATTTTAAATCTTTAAAGCTGGCTGTCTAAATCCTTGGGCTCCACATCCACAGATTCTACCACGGATGGAAAACATTTTTTTCAAAAATGTTGCATTGCTGCTGGTGGGTACTGTGTAGTGAGGCCTGTGACGGCTGTGTCTCTATGAACATGTAACAGACTTTTTTCTTGTCATTGTTCCCTAAATAATACAATATAGTAACTACTCATATAGGACTTACATTGTATTAGGTATTATAAGTAATTTAGAGATGATTTAAAGTATGTAGGATGATGTGCATGGGCTATATGCAAATACTACATTTTATATAAAGGGCTTGAGCATCTGCCATGGAAACTGATACTCTATTGGCAAACACAAAAATACCAAAATCCTTTTTTTATAACACTGACTTTTGGGACTCAATTATTTCACTTCAAAACAAGGAGAACCAAGATTATTTTGTTAATAAATACAAGTGGAGTAAGGGTCCTTTGTGAGATAAAGCCTCCTTGAAGAGGCAGATCCTAAGAAGTTGATACTTAGCCAACCTTTGGCCTTGGTAAAGGAGCTGCAGTGCTTCCACTCTACCACAGGGGGGCAACCGTTGCTTCCCTTTTGAAGGTTGGAGAGTGAGAGACTGGTTTCTCTGGCTGGCCTCTCGCTGCAGTTAGAGGAAGGAGTGGGGCTGACGCTTGCTCCGGGTATTCTGAACTCAATCCTTAAAAAAAAAAAAAAGTGTCCCTGGATGATTTCCAGTTGTCTTTCTTGGAAAGCTGCACAGATAATGATAAGAAATTTAAAAAGAATAGGGGGAGGTTTGGAGTGTTTTGGGGGAGGGGGCAGAAGAGGGAGACGAAGACGAAGACTTACTTTCGCGTGGTGTGTAAGGTGCCCTGGGGCACCCAGGTGCGAGTGTCGAAGGCCCTCGGCTGATTAGCACACAGCACACAGCGGGGATGTCTGGGGAAGGGGGCGATCTGGGGTGTCCCACGTTGGTGGTGGCTGTTGCTGTAGGAACGGGTGAGGTGACCCCAGAGCGCCTAAGAAAAAGGCCTTAAAGACTCAGTACATAGGGCCAGATCGAAGAATCTGGACAGAAAACAATCAAGACTGGGCATAACGAGATCCAGAAAGGTGACGTGTAAAGAAAACAAGGAAAGAGTGTTTCAAGACGGGGCAGTAGTCGCCGTCATCAAAGTCGTCAGTGAGGTCACGTGAAATAAAACCACTGGGTGGAGCAACACCGAAATCACTGGGGATGTGGACAGAATTAGGGCCCTGTGGGCAGTGGGCAGAGGCCACACTGCAGGATGCAGGGAAGGCAAGGTGTGAAAATGTTACCTGAGTCCTCCAGGGAAGGGGGAGGGGCCTTCTTCCAGCTGGGGAAGGATGTCGGTGGGGTGGGATGTGATACAGAGGAAGGAGGCTCTGTTTAGGTTTTGGTGTTAGAAAGTGAACTTTGTCTAAGTGCTAACTGGCAAGGCCCGGTGGAGAGGGAGGGTTGAAGGGGTGGGATGAAGAGCAGAGGAGTGAGTGGTGAAAGTTCCCGAGGATGGGGGTGGGGGTGAGAAACTGGGGCCCAGCTGGAGGCCAGGTCTCTCCTCTGCTGGGAGCAAAGGCAGAGGCAGAGGCATGTTGGGATGCAGTGGAGTTCAGAGGTTTGGACTTGGTATTTGTAGACACTCTGTGTCCTCTCAAGCCACCTGCCCAGAACTGAAGTCAGAATGAAATGTCATCGACCTCCCAAATCTCCGTTCTTTTGTATACATTTCATACACCTGACCTATGTGGTTTTGATATTTTATAATTTCAGACAAAACTGGTTTAACTTTCTATAATGTAATCTATCTGCTAGTCATGTGTTAATTATATTATAAACTTTTTATATTTGTATTATATAACTCCTAGATATTTTGTAAAATGTAATCCAAGATCAAAAGATCTAGACTGTCATCTTTGTCTATTTTTGTTTTTACTTACTAGCAATAAATGTTTTAGTGAGTCATAAAACAAGAACAAAATGTGCCCTGGCTGGTGTGACTCGGTGGATTGAGTGACAGCCTGTGAACCAAAGGGTTGCTGGTTCAATTCCCAGTCAGGGCAGGCCTGGGTTGTGGGCCAGGTCCTCAGTGCAGGGCACTCCAGAGGCAATCACACATTGATGTTTCTCTCCCTCTCTTTCCCTCTCCCTTCCCCTCTATAAAATAAATAAATAAAATCTTAAAAAAAACAAGAACAAAAATGCAAAATAATCTTAATAATCTTTGTGTGCATTTTAAGCGACTTTGCAGCAATGCAGTATCAAAAATTGGTAGTTTTATTGCATGCACAGACTGTGAAGAAAGTGAACCTGCGTAAAGTAACAATTTGCCAAGAATCACAATGTCTGAGTATTAAGCTTAGTTAGTAATTGTAAACAATGCTTCCTGCCTGTCAACTGATAAGCAGAAATGGTTGTCATCCTTGGTCAGGATTGTTTTGAAATTATGTGAATATTGAATGCTATGAGATCTTCTGTTCATCTCTTAAATAACATGTGACTGTCTTACAATGGCAAAGAGGTCCGTGGAAAACCAACACAGTTACTGAAATTAAGTTTACTGTGTAATGGCTGATAACTGCCACACCAGGTCCTGGCCGCTCAGATGGTCCTTGTGCAGTGCTCACGTCCAGGCAGGCAGGAGCCTGGGCACGTCGGAGCCTCGATGTGTCACCGTGGAAGTCAGCAGAACCCAGGTGTGGTAGTCAGGGTTGTCCAGAGAAGCAACAGACTACGTATCCATATACCCTATGCACTCCTATACATATTTATACTGATAAATAAATCTGTCTTTCTCTATATACGCACATCACATGCATACATACATTACATTACATACATACATTACCACACTTGGGCTGCAATGAGTGAGACTGGATACATATCTAACAATCACGAAGTCCGTCACTGCCAGGAGCACGGGTGCAAACTGATGGGTTTGCATCGGAGCCGCTTGCCTCTGCACCGTGATGTCACTGCAGTGATGTTTCAGGCTTGTAAAAATAGAACCGTGCATTGTGTTAACATCTGATATGAGTTTGAGTATCTAGAAAATGTCATCTCTGCCTCGCCATGTGGGCCCGCCATCTGATGACGAGATACTGCTGTGTCATTTTCCTCTCTTGTCCCATATCCTTTTGGAGAGGGAGGTTTAGTGGGATCGGAAGTGTGCAAGCTATCTAAATCAGATGCAGCCAAGTCAAGTTACGATGGAGCCTGTACAGAAAGAACCATTCGGACGAGAGGTATTTGTTTTAAGAACCTGGTTCACGCAGCTGGGCAGGCTGCAGAACCTGAAATCTCGGGGCTGCCCGGCTGGCCGTGCCCCTTGGCAGAGCTGATGTGACTGAGTCTAAGGGCAGCGTGCCTTTCTCCTCAGGGACCTTGGCGTTCTCACTTCAGGCCTGCAACCGATTCGATGAGGCTCACCCACCTTCTGGGAGATAACCTGCTTTGCTCAAAGTCTTCTTTTTTAAAAGTTTAATCTTCATTGTATATATTTGTTTCACATTACCTTTTAGTCCCCTTGTACTGCCTCCCCCCAGCAATCACCACACAGTTGTCCATGTCCATGAGTCCTTTTTCCTTTTTGCTTAATCTCTGAAGTCTTCTGATATAAATGTTAATCACACCTAAAAACATACCATCACAGCAACATCTAGACTGGGGGCTGACCCAGCAGCTGGGCACTATAGCCCAGCCCAGCTGCCACATTTAACTAACCGTCTCACCAGAGTGGATGAGGAACATGGGAACACAGGTGCCATCAAGCCATGAGTTTCCATGGAAAGTGTTTTTCACCCACATAGAAGCAATGCAGCCCTTCCGAATGCGTCTGTGTGGATTCTGGATCTCAGAGTGGCTTCCCGTGCGGTGCCGTGCAACAGATGGGGACAGAGAAGCTCAGACGAGTGACTTGCCCAGGGATGCAGGTGTCATCTGCCTGTGGGTTCAGAGCCCTGGGGTTTGTTCCGTTCAGTACAACACAGCACGCCGCCTTGTAGGCTGGTCGATGAAAGGGATGGATGTGGGCAGGGTCAGTCTGAGACCAAATTGTGAAACAGGTTTCTCTTGAAGGGGGATCCTCACTCCTGGGCTCATTGTCAATCCTTCTTTGAACTGCTGCTCACAGTCTCTGTGAGTGAGTGTTTAGGATGAAGCACAGCTCACGTCTCTCCCTAGACTGTGCAGACACCTCGCTTTTTGTTGGCAGCACCTGGATAGGACAGACACACAACAGACACCTACTAAACATTTGTCGCAGTAGCATCGGCCCCTGAGGCCCCAGCAGGGGAGGCGAGTGCTGTTTCCGTCAAGACCGTCTAGCCTGTAACACAACCTGTAAGCACATTCGAGGCCTTTTGTTGTATTCTATTATTTTGGCTTCACAGACAGCATCACATTAGTTCCCGGTGCACAGCATGCTGACTAGGCATTTGTGTAGCTGCTGAAGTGACCGCCCCAGCTGGTCCAGGGCCCATCTGATGCCCTGCAGCCAGGGGTGCCAGCCTTTCAGCATCTCTGGGCCACCCTTGAAAGGGAAGAGTTGTTTTGGGCCACACATTAAATAAATACACAAACACTAATGAAAACTGATGAGCAAAAATAGGTTCTAAGTAAATTTACGATTTTGTGTTGGGCTACGTTTATAGCCATCCTGGACCATGTGTGGGCTGTGGGTTGGACGCCCCTGCACCTACACAGCTATTCCCATATTGTTGACTATATTCCCTATGCCGGGCTTTACTGGAGCACTTTAATCTTAATCGTTCAAACCTCACTGGCCCTTCTTACAACTGCTCACTCAGGACCTCACTCCCCGAGAAGCGTCCTGTTTCTGACTTCCCCAGGGCACACTCCACGTGTGACCCCAGGGCTCACTCCATGTGTGATCCTGAATGTGATGAGTTGGTTGGCAACCTTAGGGAAGTTCCCCATCCCCCCACCCTTGTTGTTTCTGCTCCCTTTAGCTGGGTACCCCCTTACCCTCCTTCCAGTAAGCTGTTGCAGCCCAGGAAGTTCTTTGTAAAATTTTTTTAATTTATCGATTTTAGAGATGTGGGGAGTGGGTAAGGGTGAGAGAGAGAGAGAGAAAGATAGACAGAGTGAGTGCTTATGCACTCATTGGTTGATTCTTGTACATGCCTTGCCTGGGATTGAAACCTGTAACCTTGGCATATCAGGATGATGCTTTAACCAACGGAGCTACTAGGCCAGGGCCAGCCCCAGGGAGTTCTGTTGTAAAGTGTTGGTGGTGAGGGCAGTGGGGTGGGGGGATCCCTTAATGTAACTTGTGCCCCTAAATTGTAGAGAGTTTTTAGGAAAACAGAGCTTTCCATTTAATTTCTCACTGTTCCCAACCCCTCCATCTGTGCCTTGTCCTTTCCATAGGATTCCCATGAACAGTTGGACGTGGAGGCAAGTCTAATCATCAGGCACCACAGGAGCAAAAACGCTCTCCCTGCCATTGCTCAGGAAGGGCATGGTTTACCCCTCCTCAGGCTCAGCAAGCCAGGCTCCCCTCCTTTCCTGGGAGCTTTTCCCCGGAGGCGTCTTAGTTCCTAAAGCAAGTAGGTTCTGGCAGGGGTCCTCCCAGGCACGCTGCCCTACCTGAAGCCCAGAGCAGGTTCAGGCTGGAGACCTGCCACCTGGAGAAAGGCTGTGGCAGCAGGAACTGGGGGTGTGCGGTGTCCCTGGAGGAGCCCCAGTGAACTGTTTTCCACAGGTAGTTGGCAAAGTGCATCAGGCACGTGTGGGAATTGGACAGCGATAGCTAAATGTTATACAACAGTTTATGGTTTGCAAAAATTCTCTCCTGTACCCTGTCTCATTTGATATAACCTTTATAACAGGTTGTTGTTTTTTTTAAGTTGAAAGTTGCCCACATCACATGGCTTAAGCTTTACGAGTGGTTTGGCGAATAGCTGGGGTAGGTTTGAAAGCCTCTGTCCAGCCAGCTGCCTCTGTCCCCTCAGACTCCTTGCCTCTGTAACGTTCGGCCGAGAAGCTGCCCTGAGGTGGGGGTGGCGGTGAGCCACGCCTGGATTCGGCATGTGGTGTTTCAGGGACACGAAGGAGGCTTCAGGAAGCCAAGTTTCTGACAAACTCTCCCCTTGGAGCAAGTCGGTGCAAACACCTTGGGCACCACGGTTCGTAAAGAAAGCTCTTTAGGCCGGTGGGAAGGGCTTAGCGGACCACAGCTTGGCACCGCAGTGAAAACTAAGTGTGCGCTTTTGCCCGCTCTATGCCGTGTGACCGGGGCCCAGATGGGGCCCGAGGTGGGGAGGGGGTCGCTGAGCAGAAGCAAGATGAGCACAGAGGCAGGTGGCCAGGTGTTCTAGTCCTCGCTGAGCCCCGCCGCGTGGCACCGGGCAGGTCCCTGGGCCCTGGGAAGTTCGTATTTCCAATCTGAGAGTGGACATGAGCGGTCGTCCATCCCACAGGGCCGGTGTGGTGGCCAAATAATGCAAAGGTGGGCAACAGTGGGTGCACAGCTGTGAGTACATGGAACACAGAGTTTATTCTTAGGTTGTTGTTTATCGATTATTCTATTGTTTTCCATACAAACAGCTGTAAACCTCCTTTTGCCCCGCCCTGTATATATAGAAGTGTTTGGGATGATGTGAAGCATCATTATGTGGTCACTGCCTTTCTCATCCAACCACATGTCTTTCCAGGCAGACGTGGCTTCATGGCTGGAAGATTGTCACAGTCTGGGGTCATACGCTGTGTTCCCTGTGCCTGTGTCCTCCTAGGCTTGGCATCAGAAAGTCCTCAGTAGTTGCACGTCCAGCTTTAGGGGAGCCAGGTTCCCTGCTGGTGATGGAAGCACTTTGCTCCCTTCGGTGCTGACCCTGCAGGTCAGGCACAGGCGCCCACAGTGATGACGGACGCTTCCTGCGTGTTCTGATAACAGGCAACTCTTCCACACTCGACTGTGCTATTTTATTTCTCACCCTTGTGACTATGTAAGTATTGTGATTTGCCATGAAATAGGTCACAGAAGCATCTTTAAAGTCAAGAAGACCAGTCAGTCTGCTGCCCAGTCAGAAGGAAGCATGCTGGCTTGGGCGTGAGAGATGCTGGTGTGAGAGGGCGCGGAGGGGTTGGGAAGGGTGTCCCGGGGTTTGGGGGCAGGCCGTGCTCGGGCTGGCACCGCTCACAGGATGTGATCCATGCACTTCCCTGAGCTGTGCATGCTGTCAAAACACCATCTAAGCCACTTCCATTTTTGCATACTCCACAGGTAATCATTAAGTGTCTACTGTGTGCCAGGAACTGTTAACTTGATGCCTTTTACAACCAATAGACATTCATTTGTCAAACTCTTTTTCACCGGGGACCACATCAGCCTCATGGTTGCCTTCAAAGGGCTGAATGTAATTTTAGGACTGTATAAATGTAACTACTTCTTAACAGTTAAGTGAGAGCTCAGCGCTGCCACTGGGTAGAATCAAGGTGCCGAGCCAGATAAAACAAGGTGGAGGGCCAGATCCTGCTCGTGGGCCTTGTGCTTGCCACCTGTGACATAGGGTCAAAAGGTAAAGGCTGGCCGTTATCTTTGTGTCATCTGTTAGTAGAAGTTAAACCCTGACCAAAGGAATTGAGGACTTTTGCAGAAAACCAGGGGTGGAGCAGGACGAGACCTCTGCTCTCCTTGCTCCCTGATGCCCTGGCTGCAGTTCCCGCTGGCGCTTCAGTCCAGAGGCATCCAGAGGTGTGAGGCGAGCACTTCGCGGAGGGAGCAGGAGTGAGGAGCGCCACCTCAGCCCAGCGCGGCGGGTCAGCTGTGATGTGCTTGGCTGTCTGGAGAGCGCCAGGGGCGCAGGGCCTGTTTTCTCTTACCACGACTTCCAGGCTTGTTTAGGAAGCTGAAATCTAGGGGGGAGAAAGGGCCACAGATACTGAAATGTGTGTCTCTAGAGAACATTGGGATAGGAGCTGAGAGCCCAGGATGTGGGTCAGAGAGTCACCATAAAAGGGGCTCTGGAGGGGGGTAATGTGCTGATCCCCCAGAAAAGAATCGCAGGTCAGTTGAACTTGACCTACTTGAACTGGACTTGAGGAGGGGTAGGATGTGGATCATGGGGACCTAGGTTCAGGTGGGAAGAAGTGGGAAGCAGCCCACTGTTTAGCCAGGATGTGTGGAGTGCAGGTTGGTGATGGGGAGGGGCTGTGGCAGCGAGGAAGGCGGGAAACTCTGAAGGGTGTCATCAAGTTCCCTGCTGCCCCAGGGAAGCGGCTGCCTCCACAGCCTGTCACCTCCTTGCACACTAAAAGGCTGTCCCAGATCTGGAAACGACCTCAGTGGCAGCAGTGACACTGGGCAGCAGGGTACACTGGGCATTTCTTTTTGTGTTAGTCGAGTTCACACACATGCGGCACCAGCACCATTGGGATCTCAGGGGATGGAGGTGGGGATTTCTTCAGTCACTCAGCATTTGTGGATGAAGGAGACATAACGTAGCTGTTCGCTTGCACCCATGTGGTGGCAAGTTCCCAGAGGACTGGACGCCGACCTCGCACAGCTGTGCACACTGTACCTGGGTGTACAATGGGTGGTGCCCCCATGCAGTGGGAAGACAATTTGTCACCTGGCAATTGGTTTGGGTCCAAACTGAGCATGGCGATGCCCTTCCAGTGGGGGCTCATGGCAGACTCATCTCTCCTGTCGTCTCCCCCAGGAGATTGTCAAAGTCATTCTTTCCGTGAGATAGAGACTGTGGCTGGGACGAGTTATCCAGGCGACTGGCCTGCCCTGCAGCGGCCCAGGGGACCTTCCTGATGCCGTCTTTGTGGTCCGGCAGCTCTTCAGGCCTGTGTCCACAAGCCCTGCGCGATTCGGACAGATGTGGTGACTCAGGTTTTCCTCCGGAGCAGCGGGAACGACTGGCCTGCCAGGGAGAATTCCTTTGCCGGACTACCGAAGATGCCTGTCTCCTGAACTGAACCAGCAGGTCTCTTGTCCTGTCTCTTGCTTTTGTTCCTTAAAAAAAAAAAAAAAAAAAAGAAAAAAAAAATCTCCTCAACTATGCTGATAGTCTATCATCTCTGGAGTGTGCAAAAGTATGGCAACCCTGCAGGTCTGAAGACATTTCTGAAGGGAGGGGTTGGGGTGGGGGTGGACAGGAGTTATTCTGACAGTAAATATTCTGACAGTAAATGATGCATTATACTAATGGAAAAGGGTTTTTTTTTCCACATGCATGGTCAGTGAAGAGAGTTTTGGCGGCCGACTCTCACGTAGCTAGGTCTGTATACAGCACACTGGAGCCTAGTAAGTGCTTCTGGCTTCTTACAGGCAGTTTTGGTGCCTGTGGGTCTGGGCTGCACACAGGCAAGTGCCTGCTGGCGGGAGTAGTCAGCTCGCTCCCAGCTCGCTGGGTCCGTGGCTGGGACTGGAGTTAAGTCCCCATGCAGTCTTCACAGCGTGCCTCCTGCCCCTGCCCCTGCCCCAGTGTGGTGTTCATCCACCCTTCGAGGCAAGTCACAGCACCTCCCTTTGCCCCAGCGACAGCGCTGAGGACAGTGCACAAATGACCGCCAGCCTCTCTCTGATTTAGCAAAGGAGCAGAGAGGCCACTGGTGGGAGGTCCCATTGCTGCAGGTGGTACCCAAACTGTTCTGATGGAGAAGCTGTGAGGAACGCAGGCATCTTGGGTCTAGAGTTTTGCTCTCTCTGGATCATAATTCATTTCTATGAGCAGATTTATAAATAGAACTTGAATCATTCAGTGGAGGGGAAGAGTGCGCGAAATACAAATGGATGGATGAGCCCCTAATCATGCACCTGTATCTTTTGGTCGCTAGTGAGAGGTGCCCGCAGGACATCTATGCCTGCGTCTTCCCGTTCACTGCGCCCCCTCCAGGCTCAGCCTTCCAACTGCAGGGAGGACCCAATTCAGTGATGTCTGGACGCACAGATCAGCTTCTCACCCGTGTGAGCTCAATACCTTCTGCCTCCATGAATTTTGGATTATCACTATTATAGGCCCAAATTCATTTTTCATCCTATCAACCTGAATATTAAAGTTCTAGAACCTGGAGAGAGCACATCAAAGCTTACTTGGCTCCAAGATTATGTTTGAAATGAATAATTGAGAAGTAAATAAAAGATTGGGATCTGGATTCCAATTGTGTGTTTGATTCCAGAGCAGGGTTTTCACTCTCAGTGTGGTTGACACTGAGCCAGAGGATTCTTTGTTGTGAAGCCTGCATCCCTGGCCTGGCCCTCGGATGCCGGGAGAATGCCCCTACTTGTGACAACCAGAAAAGTCTCCATGGTCAAATGTCCTCTGTGAGTCAACAGCGCCCCCTGTGGAAAATGACTGCTCTGCAGGCTTCATTTTTCATGCCACTGCACACTCGGAAGGAAATTTGAGGTTACGGATAAAAAAGACTAGGTCGTATGGATTACTTATGCCTACAGTATGTTTCATTTTTATAAAGTAATAAAGACCATCTGGATTACTTGGAAAGTAAGTGATTTATAATCTTACCTAGAGATAGTCACTTTCGACGTTTGGTGTGTTTCCTTCAGTGTCCTTTTCTGTGTACTTACGTAGCTTTTTAGACCATGCCAAAATATTTTTATCTGATTTTTATAGTTCATATTATATCAAGAGCCTTTTCATATATCATAGAAAGTCACTGTTGCTTTTAGTTATTTCATTACATTCAATTATCTGTTTATGCCGTAGTTCCATTAAGCGCCCCTCAAAGGTTGGACATTTAGAGGGTTTCCAGTTTGTCCCCATCATAAGCATTGCTTCAGCGACCATATTGGCATGTAAATCTTTGTGTGGGCTTCTGACGAGTTCTCTAGGGTATTCGTATCTACAAAACAAACAGACAGACAGACACTGGGTGGCGCTCCCCACAGGTTTCTAGCGCCCTGCCCTGCAGGCTGTCTGCCAGGTTGCTTTCTGTCAATGTCACAGTTCTGTGGCTGCTCCCTCTCCATCTCTTTGTTCATGGCGATCTTTTCTCTCCTGCTAACTTGGGTTTCACCTTTTAAGAAATCATTTCATTTAGCAGGCAGACATTGTATCTCATAGTTTTGATTTGATGCCAACAAAACTGACAGTCTTTCCACCTGTTATCTACCTAATTGCCTTTCTGATTCTCGAAAATACTTGTTCATGAGATGGGTTGCCTTTTTAGTAGCTCTTATTGTGTCTACCCACTTTATGATTTACTACTTATTTTTCCACAGAAGAAACTTACAACTGCTTTTTAGCAGTAGTAGAAGGAGACCCTGGGCAAGAGTTAGGGGGAAGAGGTGGAAGGGAATGCTTGTGTATAAATTGGAGATTACCTAAACTGGAAATAACTGAACCCTGAAGTTGGAAGGAGATAAAAGGGAAGAAGGGCTTGTGCAAGAGGAGGACGTGACGGAGGAGGTGGTGCAGAAATATCTCGTCAGGAATTTCCCAGGATGGCCACCAGGTGGTGCCACTGGCTTGGGATGAATTCATTTCTCTGGTCTCCCAGGGCTGAGGACAGGTATTCGTGGTCCTAAGGTGAGTGGGGTGGTAAGGAGACTGAGTGCCAGCCACACATGTAGGACTTTTACTAACTGGGAATTTGTAATTGACCTGTCAATGTTCACAAACTGGCATGGGACGTGTGTGTGCACACGTGTGTAAGGGAAGGGAAGGTTAGGGCTGGTTTTAAATATATATATATATATATATATATATATATATACATATACATATATATGTTGGTTTATATACATACACACACACACATAAAGTTTTATTGAAATATAATTCACATGCTACACACGTAAAGTATAATTTAATGTTTTTATTGTATTCATATTATCACAATCAATTTGAGAACATTTATATCACCCCCCACAAAAGAACTGTCATTCCCCTTAACCATCACCTCCCCTATCTCTTCTCTCTCACCCTCCTTCCCATTTCTTTCTCCAAACTCTGACGACACTAATCTCCTTTCTGTCTCAATGAGCTTGCCTGCTCTGGACATTCCCTATAAAGGGAATCATCCAACAGGTGGTCTTTTGTGATAGGGCTGCATTCTGGGCATTACTTGCTGAGCCCACACTACCCCCATTTCCTTTGTAGCATGAGGCACCAGGGCCGCTAGATGGACTGTTTCAGGGGCTTTCGTGTTTCCAGGCTTGTTAGCACGGAGAAAACGACCTGGAACAGCCATTAATTGACCTGATAATCAGAATCACCTGGGGAGCTTTCAGAATTAAATATTCCTCGCCCCCTCCTGCCGTCTCTCCAGGAATTTAAATTTGGTAGTTCTGGAGAATCACTGCTCAGGACTTTTTTCCCAGTGCCCCAGGGATTTCTAATTTTGGTCTCACTGTTAGCAAGCGCGGTCAAGTCATGGAGAAGAGCAGACCTGGTTCTGAATGTAGGCATGTGAAGAAGCTGCCTTTCCCTGGAGACTGGCTGTATCTCCCCCTGTGAGAGGGATGCGCCCCCCTCATCCTTTGCCACATGGACACGCTACAACGCTGGTTCATGTCACAGTGTCATCTTTGACTCAGCATGACAGCAGTGCTATTTGAAGGCCATCAAAACCAATGACATCAGCTCTATTTACTCTTCATTGGCAAGTCTCTGCAATGTGGTGTAACAGGAAGAACACTGAGTTAGAAGTCTGAAGCTTGCCAGAAGATTCCACTGAGTACTCCCTAGGGTGCTCCGTGAGCACCGGTGAGAGTGGCTGTGAGACGTGGCACACCGCACAAACCAGGGTGCTGGGATTACGGATAAGATGGCACTTTAGACAGCATCCTGCCTGCCTGCCTCATTTCCTAGGAGAGAAGACTGGTCCCAAGAGGTGAAGTTTCTTGCAGAAGGTCATACACCAGCTGTTGGTGGTGCAGTCAGAACAAGGGCTCGGGGGTCGGATCGTTTGCCTCCTCTCTTCCACTCTGCCTGCTCTTCCACAGCTCTCTCTTTGGGGACCCAAGGAATCATATCCAATTGCCTTTCATTTTCAGAGACGAGGAAACACAGACCTAATTTGTCCATGGTTACTGAGCTAGTTGATTTATATTTGCTTTGGTTGAGTAGGAGTTAAAATAATGACAGATGAAAACTCCAAGATTTCATTTATGGATGGCTTTTTGAAACAGCCCAGAGCAGATCCAAGTTCTGTGAGGCCTGAAGAATATGCAATTTTGAAACCATCTTTAAGAAGAACACGAAATTACAAACACAAAATTAGGTCCAGGGCCTTGGAAGCGGCCTATGCAAATGAGAGGCCCTGAATCTTAAGCTTCATTCACTTTGCTGTAAATCCACGTCTAGGAATAGCCATAGCAACAGTCCTAGTCGTGTGTGTTCTGCTAGATGCTTTTATTTGTATAAATCACGTGTCCTGCCGAGAACATTGAGTCATCTCCAGTGGCACAGAATGGAAGCCATTCTATAAACAAATGTGTGTCGAGTACCTGCTCGAACCCTGGGTGGGGCACAGAGAGGTAAGGACACAATGATTTAATGCAGGAGATGGGGCTCAAAGGCATAGCCATGGGTACTGACACCAGTCACCCTTCCCAGCTCTAGCCTGGGCCGGTGATGCCTGAGGAGACTGGCTTTTGTGTGTTGTCCCCAGTTTTGGTCCCAGAGACTCTCCTCCTCTCAGTCACGCTCCTCCTGTCACATGGGGAATGAACATCGCATAAATAAGACCCGTTGGCATTTCTGGATGGAAATCTTTTCAAGGTTTAAGTAATATTTTTGTGGTTATGCCTGTCTTCCCTCCCCAAGTCCTTTAAGTCTTAAATCACTGCTTGGAAATAAATTAAAAGTACATTTATTCATCAGGGCCACTTTTCCCTAAAATGTGTCTAATACCACCAAAATCATTAGAATAACGTGAATAGTCTCTATGCATATTCTCAGGAAATTTATTTCCATTTTGGTAAGATAGCATCTTTACTCAACTCTTGTATATTTAAGCCCTCCCATTAGCATTTGCTCCTGCATTTAAGAACAAAGAAAGCCAGGTTTCTGCCACTTTCTGGAAGATAACATGGAGACAGAGATAGATCTAGTTGAGTGCAGGGTGTTTCGCTGTTTGTTCTGTTTTGTTTCTTCGTTACATTCAGTTTTAGTGAATTCTTGTGGAAAAGGAGAGTCAGAGCTGCAAGATTGACCGCAAGGCCCTTTCGGTAAAACCGAGCACTGTTTGCTGTCTTATCAGAATTTCCCTTTCGGCCCTGGCCAGGCGGCTCCGTGGGTTGGAGCATAAGCCTGTACTCCAAAAGGCTGCAGGTTCGATCCCTGGCCAGGGTGCGTTCGGGAGGCAACCCATCCATATTTCTCTTTCTCTTCTCCTTTTCCTGCCTCTCTAAAATCAATAAGCATATCTTTGGGTGAGGACTTAAAAAAATTCCCTTTTCATTGGTGGGAGAAATGGCTGAGCCCTCCGTGTCATCCAAAACTCATTCTGTTCTTATGGCAGTTTTGCTGTCATTCGGCAATGAGGCTCCTGGAACGTCTCGGGGCAGAGGGACATTGGGACCTGTGGAGGGTTTGCAGCATCTCCTTGAAGTGCAGCAGGGAGGGGCCCGAGATGGCGGTTGGAGGAGCGGCCAGTGACCTCTGATGTCACAAGCAACCCTGTCACTCGTGTCCCTCCCTGTCGGATCACGGATTTCAGACATCCCCACAAGCTCTTCCTTGGTAATTCTAAAACTCTTAACAAATCAATCGTAAGAAAAAAAAATAAACAAATACGCAGAGGATTTGAAGTATATTTAGGATATGGTTTTAATTAAAATTTTTGTTTTATTTCTCAAAATCTTGTATAAGCCATTAAATATGAAAAAACAAACCTCTGGGTGGGAAAGCAGACAAGGCCACTACCATTAGAGATTCTGAGTTATATAATACACAAATAATTTCCTCGTTTTTCTCCTTCTCAACACCAAGGGAGTCAAGTCATTGCTGTAGTTCTAAAACCCTGAGCGGCTGTCTGTTGAATCAGGCACACGTCGGGGTACATCGTGGAAGATGCAGATGCAGCCTCCATCAGCCTGTGAAATAGGGAAACTGCTTGCTGCTGTACAGCCCCTAGTGAAGGGACTACCAAGGAAGCATACCTAAGGGGCACTCCGCCAGCTGCCTGGGGCAGGTCAGAGCCGGCTGGATGCTTGCCTGAGGCACAGGTACCTTGTGACCATCCTGCGTGCCAACTACCCAGGCCCGTTTACCTCTGTTCCCACTCCGTTGGCCCTTTGGCTATTTCTCTGTTTATTGACACCTAAATCCAAGGGGAAAGAAATGAACATTTATTAAGTGCTATGTTTGTCCCAGTTAATCTTCTCAATGAAGCTTTATTATCACCCTGTTTTACAGAGAAGGAAACTAATATTCAGAGAGGTAAGATGACTCGTCCAGGATCGCATAAGTCTAGCGCTTGTGCATTATGACGTGATGGCCACTTAATGTTTGCCATGCAAAAAGCCTTCCAAGGCCTATGTTGTTTTATTTTGTCCTCATACCAACCCCTTAGGATTGGCATTACCCGTACCCTGTTTTACAGACAGCGTCATGGAGTTGGTACGATGGAGCCGAGATGCAGACTCCACCACTTGGGCTACACAGCCTGCACTCTTTCTTGCCTGCTGACCCAGTCTCTGCACACTTGAGCTGCCCCACGAGGGGGCCAGTCCCACGAGGCTGCTGAACTGGAAACGTGACCAGTGTGTTCTAAGTGTAAGCTATTCATCGGGTTTTGAAGGCAATATGAACAAAAAGAATTCAAAAGATCTCATCAGTCATTTTTTATATTGATTACAGGTTGAAATTAGAATAATTTGAATATATTGGAATAAATACATCCTTAAATATAATTTTACCTGCCTCTTTTTATTTTTTGAAATGAAGCTACTAGACAATGTAAAATTATCTGCATGACTCAAGGGGTGGACTGAGCAGGCACCAGAGCCCGGCAGAAGGAAGTCCTGTTCCACAGGTCGGGCCCCTGCACAGCTGATGCTCCGCAGTGGGCACAGCCAGTCCAACACTCAACTGACTGGGTGGGGAGTGAATCCCTCCCATTACGTGTCAAGGGCAGTCAAGGCTCAGCTACAAGAGGAGGGTGTACACAGCCCACATTGGGGGCACACCTGGAGCACACAGCTTGGGAGAACGGGGAGGCTGTGCCACTGGATCCTACAGGACACCTGCTACATTAGGCCACACTACCAAGCCTGGGAGACTGCAGCTCTACCTAATACACAGAAGTAAACACAGGGAAGCCACCAAAATTAGGAGACAAAGAAACATTCCAAATGAAAGAACAGAACGCAACTCCAGGAAAAGGATTAAACAAAATGGAGACATGTAATCTACCAGACGCAGAGTTCAAAACACTGGTTATAAGATGCTCAATGAACTTAGAAGAGGAGATGAATTTAGAGAGAACTTCAAGAGCATAAAAAAAGGATATGGAAACCATCAAAAGAAATGAAGGATACACCAACTGAAATGAGGAATAATTTACAGGGAATCAACAGTAGAGTGGATGAAGCCAAGAATCATAATAGTGATTTGGAATAGAAGGAAGCAAAAAACACCCAATTAGAGCAGCAAAAAGTAAAAAGAATCTTTTTAAAAATGAGGGTAGTGTAAAGAGCCTCTGGGAAAATTTTAAGTGTACCAACATTTGCATCATGAAGGTACAGGAAGGAGAAGAGAGAGAGCAAGAAATTGAAAACCTATTTGAAAAAGTAATGATGGAAAACTTCCCTAACCTGTTGAAGAAAATAGATATACTAGTCCAGGAAACACAGAGAGTCCCAAAGTAGATGAACCCAAAGAGGCCCAACACCAAGACACATCATAATTAAAATGCCAAATGTTAAACATAAAGAGAGAATCTTAAAAGTAGCAAAAGAAAAACAATTACCCACAAAGGAGCTCCCACAAAACTGTCAGCTGATTTCTCAACAGATACTTTGCAGGCCAGAAGGTACTGGAAAGAAATATTCCAAGTGATGGAGAGCAAGGACCTACAACCAAGATTACTCTATACAGCAAAGCTATCATGTAGAGTTGAAAGACATTAAAGAGCTTCCCAGACAAGAAAAAGCTAGAGGGACTCATTACTACCAAACCAGTATTTCATGGTATGTTAAAAAGTCTTCTTTAAGAAGGAGGAGAGGGAGAAGGAGAAGGGGAAGGGGAAGAAAAGAAGAGGAAAAAGAAGAATGGGAAGAAGAAAAAATATGAACAATAAAGTGGCAATACATACATATCAATTCAATTTAAAAAACAAACAAACAAGCAGAATAGAAACAGACTCATAGCCACAGAGAACATTCTGATGGTTGCCTGACAAGAGGGGTGTTGGGGGCATTAGTGAAAGGTAAGAGAATTAAGAAGCACAAGTTAGTAGTTAAAAGTAGTCACGGGGGTGTAAGATACAGCATAAGAAATATAGCCAGTACTATTCTAATAACTATGCATGGTGTGAGGTAGGTGTGAGCTTTATTAGAATGATTGCTTAGTAAATTATATGATCGGGTGTATACCTGAAACGAATATATATCAATTGTAATTGAAAAATAAAACATTAAAAAAAATAAAATTACTTGTGTGGCTCACATTATATTTCTTTTGGGGGGGTTATTTATTTGTTTTTAAATTTGTAAATGTTTTTTCAATTATAGTTGACATTCAATATTATATTAATTTCAGGTGTACAGTATAGTGGTTAGATATTCATATGACTTACGATGAAGTGATTCCCTCCCATAAGTCTAGTACCCATCTGCTACCATACACAGTTATTACAACATTATGGACGGTATGCTTTGTGCTGTGCTCATGTTATGTTTCTGTCAGACAGTTTGCTGTATGTTATTCCAAGTGAAGAGAGGCTGTGAAGTTTTCCCAGGCCACCATTGTTTCTTATCAATAGTTCTGGTTAAAATTTTGGTTGAAGGTTGTGTGGAGAGGTTGAAGCCATTAAAAAACAAAAATCCCAGGATACGAAAGGAAGAAGTTGGGGATATTTGTGTGGGATGGGAAAACTACAGGCCAGAAAAGCTATACCAGAAGTTTGCAGAAGATTTAGTCTGAGCAAATGATACACCCCCATGCCCCCACCCCCTGCCACCTGCCCTCCCTTCCAAAGCTGGAATTTAAAAAAAGAAGAAGGAGCCAGTGGGGGAAAGGTAACTGCCAGAAACTCAGAAACAGAAAAGAATGTCCTACAAGGAGATCACTGTTTGTCCAAAAACAAATGTGTATGCTAGCTCCTTATGGAAGACGTGTCCTTATTTACAGCAGCTTTGGATGGAGAAAGGGAAGTAGGGGGTCAATAATTAATACAGGTGTGAATTTGTAAGGCCAAATGAGAACAACCCAGAAGACCATCCTAACCCAAGTCCAGTCCCCATGTCTTAATCTAGAGACCCACCGAGGAAACTGCCAGGGTCTGTCATTGCTTTCCCAAGCCATGTGCTCCCAGTACAGGCCAGGGCGCTGATCCCCCGCCAAGAGAAAAACCTCAGAAAGGAGACTTGACACCAAGCCAGTTGACAGAAGGGGACCCTGGGCTGGCACAGCAGCACCAGGCCCTGCGTCTCCCTCCTCCACCCTCCAGATCGGGGCCATAGAGGCCTCTGCTGGCCCTTAGTCACACCTCCTCCTCAGCCCGGTGGTCCCAGAGACCAGCTCCCTGCCGGAAAGCCCCAGCTGGCGGGGAGAGGCCAGCCTTCACAGAAACCATCCCAGAGCTTTGAGTCCGGGCAGAGGCCACCTCTGGTATCTCACTGCCCCGGTGTGGATGTCATCTACCCGCTCCCCCATTCATTTCGTCCCGGCTTCCTTGGCTTCTGCAGGTCTCCTTGACTATTTTCTTTTGTGTTGGAAGCTATCTCCATGGACGCTTGTTCACTAATCATGGGCCTCTTACCCATTTACTTGGCTCCGGTTTGGGCTTTGGGGTCCTACTTCGGTTGGTCTCCACCTGCGCACCAGGATCGTCAGTGTCATTGCCCCGCCCCCGGAGCACAGAACTCCACCCAGCCTGGCGTCTCTTCGCTGGGACACCGAGGGGCCTAGAATCCCTGTTCATGAAGTCACTACTTTCAGTTAAAACCAGCATTCCACACTTTGTACAGTATATGATTGTCCAACCACGATGCTGTACACCAGAAACGAATGCAATCTATAATTTAATTTAAAAATAAAGTAATTATCCCAGAAAGTCTCTATTTTACGGAAGCAGGGTGCACACGTCCGTACACACTACCACGTTAGTGGAGAACCTTACCCAAAGGAAAGACGCGTGGCTTGTCATGGCTCTGAGAACAGAGACGCGCTGCAGGCCCTGGACAAAGGAAATCACCCGCAAGTGAAGTTTCAGAAAGGAACATGCAGTCGGGGACTTTGAATAATCACAGGCAGCAGGACTCCAGGTGGAACGAGGCACTGGAAGGGCTCGGGTTTATCATTTAACTTTTTCTCCGTTTTGTCCATGTCCTCGCTTAATCCCACCTCCACCGAAATGGTGTTTCATGCCCCATTATTTTATCAGCAGTCGTTGATCCTCACCTTAATCCTCTGACTGCCGTTTAAGTCAACATTTCTGCAAGAATCATAGAATAAAGTTTTTAAAGGACTCCAAGTCAGTCCAAACACAGACTTGGCCTCCACACAGATTGGGAGCAGAGACTGTTTCAGGCAGCAAATACCAGGGCTGAACGTGCCACTGCAAATTACTTATTAAGACGACTTTCAAAACCTACAAAATTCGCAGCCATTCTAAAAGTGCCTCCTTTTCAAATTAATGTATTTTATTTTCATTTTGGGTTTTGTGTGTATGTGTTGGGGAGGCGCTGGGCTTGTGGTGGCTGCAGGAAAATTAGTTAAATTTACAGAATAAAATTTGAACTTTTGCAAATGAGTAAACAGCCAAAACAAACATCAGTTTGGGGGAAAAATACACATTTTCTTTTTTTGAAAAAGCAAGCAATGCCTAAGCAAAATACCTTAAAACTGAACTAAAAAGCTTTCCTAAAATAAACAACCCTGCTTGTGATCCTAAATTGGGACCATATGGAGATGGGAAGGCTACAGACGCAGCGCGCGCGACGCCGATCTCGGCCTCCGCTGTTTGCGTGCCGCCGAGGAGTTGATGATAATGTTGCCTTTGCTCCCGAAGGACCCTGAGTTTTTCAGATCCCAGCTTAAGGAGGGAAGAAGAAAGAGAAGGAATGAAAACAAATACCATTCGAGACAAAATATCTGAACAATGAGTTTTATTTTGCTTCTCTGCCAGCAGGCTCCACTCAGTTCAGATGTCCCCTGCGTGTATAGGATGGGGCCTGCAAAGTGCGGTATGTTTGACCGCGAGGCGGGCAGCCTGGGGAGGTCCCCGGGAGGGACCGGGCTGCACTCAGAGTACCAGGATGGCTCTAGCAAACCATCTGGACCGGCCCCCTTCCCTGGGGCAAATTAGTGAATAAGCCGATTCAGCATAGATAGAATCATTCCTTTGTTTTTCTCAATTACCAAATGCTGTGTGCTTTGGGGTCACTTGTCCTGGGTCTAGAGAATGTGGGTATTGCAACGCGAGTCCTCACCATTCTGAACAGCTTCAGCTCAATTCTGTTACCAGGGAGGAGGGAAGTCGAGGCCATGACACCCCTCTCTAATTGTGTCACCATCTGCTCATTTTCTCATTCCCGGACACATGTTTCTCTGTCCCCGTGGTGCTCCCCATCTCTTCCACTGGACAGGCAAGTACATCCAACACGTGCTGACCTGGATGTGCTTTGCCCCCTGTAACTGGACGGCAGATCCTGAGAGAGGGATTATGTCTTCTGGGTGGGGGCTGGGGGGTGCCTGCCCTGAGAAAAATGAGTAGGATGAGTTCAAGTATTAATCTAATTATTGTACGTTGAGAAGGAGGCGTTACTGCTCATTAAAAGCTCAGCTCCTCTGAGTCCCTGTTGCTCGCCACCCCAAATGCAGGACTCTGAACACCGAAATGAAAAATACATAGGATTGTTAATTTGGGCTCTGTTAATTGTGCTGTTAGAAAACGTTGATGGGATAAGAAAGGCGCTAACATTTGTGGAGTGCTTACTCACTGCATACGTACCAGGCGCGGAGCTGAGCGTTTTACGTACAATCTCACGTGACCCTTCCACAAGCACACCATCTCCAAGTGAAAAAGACGGAAATTGAGGTCCAAAGAGATTGGGATGTGGACTTGAACCCAGGGCCCTAGCAGCAGGAAGCTGTACAAGGTATTTGTGTATGAAAGGTTATCTCTTCTCTGTGGGTCCTCGGTAAATCAGTTGCTTTTCATAACTATGTTTGAATTTTGGGACTCTGATTTTTACCAGAAGTCAAGGCAAAACAGGTCTTAATACTCAGAATTGATTTTCAGGATGGACATGTACAAAAAGTACTCTAAATTCTTTTTATTGTGTTCTTTTTTAGCTCATTTAAATTACTTGGATGGAAGGAAGCAGACATATGGATATTAGACATCTAAAATTGTAAACTCCCACACTTCAGTTGATCATTTCTTTCAGGTTTCCCCCCTCCCACTCACCCCCTACACACACACACACACTCATAACGGCTGATTTGTTTGTCTTTCTCCAGCCCTTTCTTCAGCTTCTTTGCTCTAGGGCGGACAATAATTTAGTGAAACTGCCTGAGTATGGTACCAAGAAGGAGAAACCCAAGGCACGGATTGTACAGAAGGTGACAGATTGGCCCTCTGACCTTTGAGACGTGATTACACTTTTTGTAGAAGTCTATGTGTTTACCCCAAGTCATGGAAAAAAACAAAACCTTCGGGTCCAGCCAGACCTCTTTCTCTATGAGCCTCAGGATTTCCTGGGACTTGGGCTTCCTCATCCCAACCCCCCGAGGGCCGTGTCCTCCCTCACCCCTCCTATCCCTGCTCCTCAGCCTCTGACCCCAGATGTCAGACACCTCGTCTGCTGCACTTCAGTGTCGGTCTCCCCACTTTCTTCCTTTGTTTCCTCAGGTGCTCTCTCCTTTGTGCCTTCAGCTCTCTGTCAGGAGTCTGAGGGGAAAAAACAAAGGTGGGCAGCATTAGTTAGAATAACCTATCTGACTGCTTCAGTGTCCCAGACATTAACAAATGAAAAACGGGGCATTGCTTTAATAAAAGATGCATCCAGACGTGCTGGAGGAATGAGGGCCCAGACCACAGTGTATTTTTAGCGCCTGCTGTTTGTGGTAACATAAGTGAAAACTGCTGGATCCTTTCCCTTCAGCTGAATGGCTGGTATTCAGGAGAGTGTGCCCACTCCCTGCCAGCCTCTCCTCACGGAGCTCCCTTTTTATGAGCTGGGTGACTGGCTCCTTGGCACCAGGCAGCCCTGCCACAATTCTCCTTTATTGCCGAGCCCCGGTGCCCCGGTGCATGGTTCCACAGGCAGCCCAGCGGGGCCGTGCGCAGTGGTGGGTACAGATGAGGCTGCTGGCTGCGAGCTGGCCAGGGTGCCACCAGGTTGTGAGGCAGCATCTGCAGGGCAGGGCTGTGTCTGCCTGCTCTAAACCAGCAGTCTTCAACCAATGCACTGCGAGGTCTTGTAAAACGTGCAGCACCTGGCTATTTAGTCAAGGGTGCTGGCCTCTTAGATTTTCAAATTAAAAAATGCCAACTGCCAACACAATAATAGCTGACCAGTGTGAATCAATCAAAATTATACCTATTTTTCTTTCTGATTGGAGAAAAATAGAATATTTTTTTGGTGTGCTGCAGAGTTTTAGTAGCTATGTGTGCCACGAGATGAAAAAGGTTAAAAATCGCTGCTCTGAACCTTCTGGCTTAAGGCTCAGACAGGAAGGAACCACAGCAGCGAGGACCATGGCTGGCGCCCCATCTCAGCATCATCCGCAGACCACTGGTGCCTGGCTGGAGTGGGGTGCTGGCCCCGCCCCCCAGGCCTGGTCGCGGACACTTTGGATCCTCACAATGAGCTAGAAAACATAAGGACCCCTCTCACTCTGACAAGTCACTGTACCAACAGTTGCACTAGAACTAGAGCCAATGGCACGCTGGGAGATGGGGAGCCGGTGCAAAGGGTGTGCAGGGCTTTCACACGCCCCCATGGGGCTCTCCTGCTGCTGTTGTGGAGCAGAAACCGCGCTGTGCTTCCTGGTCCCACCAAGGTGCTGAGTGGCTCTGAGCAAGTAGCGCAACCCCAGGATCGCTTCCGCACTTATAATTGTGAGTAGTAATTCTTGTACTACTGAACTTATAAAAACCTTTTTCTAAGGGTATAAAAGTACTTTGAAATTTGGGAAACCATAATATTACAAAAATGAGGGAAGTGGTGCGGGTCCCATTTATTTTCTTCATTTCCAGCCAGCCTTGACTTCTATCAGAACTGTCTCCACGCATCCTCAAGAACATCATTTGTGCAGTGAGAACTCCCCTTCATGAGGGAGGCGTTTGCCTGCGATTCCCACAGAATTAGCTGGAGTGAGAAAGGGTGTCACGTGGTCCTTGTGAAATGGGATGGAGTGCCTCTTTAATTAGAATAAAACCTCAGATAAAAGGACTTCAACTGTAGCTACAGCTCTCTTATCTGAAACCTCAAGTGGTATTTCTTTTTTTTTTTTTTGCCTCAGCTTTCTTTTTATTTATTTATTAATTAATTTTACTGGGGTGACATTGGTTAATAGGATCATATAGGTTTCAGGTGTACAGTTCTCTGCTATATCACCTGTATATTGCACTGTGTCTCCCTCCCCAGGTCAAAGCTTCTGTCACCAGATATTTGACTTCCTTTGTCCATTACTAACCCCCACACCCTCTCTCTGGTAACCACCATACTGTTGTCTATGAGGTTTTATTTGTTTATTTGTCTTGTTCATTCATTTGTTTTCAGTTTTATATCCCACATGTGAGTGAAATCATATGTTTCTTGACTTTTTCTTTCTGGCTTATTTCTCTTAGCATGATATTCTCAAGATCCATCCATGTTGTCACAAATGGCAGTATCTCATCTTTCCTTATGGCTGGATGGTATTCCATTGTATATATGCACCACATCTTCTTCAGTCACTTATCAACAGACGCTTCAGTTGTTTCCCTGTCTTGGCCGCTGTGAATAATGCTGCAGTGAACTTAGGGGAACATCTATCTTTGCAAATAAATGTTTTCGAATGTTTTGGGTAGATACTTGGGAGAGGGGTTTCTGGGTCATGCGTTATCTCTATTCTTAATTTTTGAAGAATCTCCTTTTGTTTTACACAGTGGCTGTACCAGCTTACATTCCTGCTGGCAGTGAATATGGTTTCTTTCTCTCCACAACCTCTCCAACCTGTGTTATTACTTGTCTTGTTGATAATAGCCATTTTGACAAGTGTGAGGTGGTTTTAAAAAGCCTCTCAGCAGCCACACTGGGTGTCACAAACTCTGTGAACCAAGATGGTCACTTCAAGATCTCTCAGAGCTAACTTAATCTTATTTTATATGTAATATGACTAAGTCTGGCTCTCTTGTTTTCCAGCTCCTTGCTACAGTAAGTGCAGTTTGTGAACCAACAGCATCAGCATCACCTGGGAGCTTGTTAGAAATGCAGAGTCTCAAGCCCACCCTTCACCTTTTCACTATGAATCTGCATTATGATAAGATCCTCAGATGATTCATATGCACAGTAAAGCAAATTAAAAGACGAGACTCACAAACCTCAGCCCACCCTCTATTTAGTTATTTATGTACTCTCCATTATGGAAAGGATTTGGGATGACTGGTATTTATAACTTACACGGGAGGGAGAGGGAAAGAACATGAAAAGCCATAGCAGTGGGGACCACTGAATACAGGTGTGTCACTGTGCACATTTAATGCTCTCTGAGAACACACTGCTGCAATATAATGACAAAGAGGTAACATCATATTCCAAAGCTGCTGTTTATTTATGAAAAATTCATAGTGAAAAATGCCCTTTAATGTGGTCAAACAAATGGACATTGATGTTTAAGAGGGTGCATCAGTGATCTGGATACGATGTTGGAAATCATGCTCTCCAGTAAAGAAATAAGTGGGATGTTACTTTAACTGGAAACCTCAGTTCACTCAGATTTTGTTTCTCATGCAGTACATAGAGTAGAGTCAAATGACATCAAGATAAGGTGTTATATCAGAGATGTATTCTACAACTAAACAATGAAAATGGCTGTTCAGAGCCAGGTAAAATTTTGGGGGTCAGTAGACATTCAATTTCCTATTTTCATTTACTAGGCATTGGCAACTGGTCTTCAACGTCACTAAGGTAGGAAAATGGATTTGAAATTGAAAGGAGCTTTTAATAAACCAGAACAGTTAGTGCCCTTTTCTGAATAAGGAAGTACTGGAAGCACTGAAGCCCAGGTGGTAGTGCTCAGGAGTCTTGCTGGGAGCTGTCATGTTGAGACCCGACAAATCCATGAGTGGGAAAGCATGGAGCTGAGGTTGACCAGATAGCCAACTGAAATGAGGCATAACCACCAGCTGAATTGTCATGTAGAGGAGGGAGAATGCAGGCACAAAGCGGGGGGAACACAGAAAAGAAATGAAAGCTATTGAAGAAAAACTCCAGAATGTGGAAAAGAGCCTCCACAGATTTCTAGGAAGCATTCCAACACAGACTAAGGAGGAGGTGTAGGGGCCCTATCCCAGATCAGACCAACCCAGGTCTCCTTTCCCTTCTCCCTCACTCCCTGCCCTGCATCACCTCTGAACAGGGCAACTGCCTGGCACTTCATTGCCAAAACAATGCAAAGAAAATCCACCAATAATTTGATATCTGGAGCTCAGAAATAAACAGCTGCCTGGTACCAATTTTATTATATAAAGCAAATTTATCTAAACAAAACTAGGCTTAAAACTTATTTGGCAAGAATTAAATAGTTTCTGTTTATTCTAGAGACATTTGTGAAGTGCATGGATGTGATGGAAACGGATAAATAAAGCATCATTACAGGGTAGAGTTAATTAATTGCCTGGAATAATTTTAAAGCTGTAGTGAAAGGTCCTATCTTTACCAATGGCATTATTTTCCCAAAACAGGGAACCTCAAACCTCTGGGATGCATGACTCATTTCTCCCTTGTGCACTGTTTGAAATCTCTAATATTTCTACTCACGTTGTGGTCACCCTAACCCAATTCCTTGCCTCTTTACCCCTGAGTTTCAGCAACAGCTTCAAAGGGGACTTTCCTGACTTTCCTCTAACCTACCTTTGCATAGTGGTCTTCAAAACACATTTGGATATATTGGTTTCAGAGCAGGAGCACTGGGATTAAAAAAACAAACAACCCCTCCCCCCCAAAAAACAAGCAACTCCACAAGTGATTCTGATATGCACCCTTGGGTGGAAACAAAGGCTTTAAGCTGTTGCTAAATTAGTGTTCTACACAATATCCAGTTACTACATTGCTCTCCTGCCCAGAGAGCTTTGGTTGCTGTTTGTCACTACAGGAGCATTCATCCATACCTTCCTGCTTGGCATTGGCCTTCTCCCCTCCCATCCAGCTCCTCCCTTTCCCAGCAGGGCTCAATTCTGATGCTCAGACATTCCATGCTCACACCCACCACTGTGCCCTCAGTTGTGGATTTTCCTTTGCCACCTCTAAGCATGGATTCTATCTTTCATGATTCAACCCAAATGTCATCTTTTCCATGGAAGTCTCCCTGGGAGGTTCCTTGTTTCCTGAATTTCTACATAATGTATACTCTACACTATAATGAATTATATTGGAGAACATGTGTTAGTACATGCCATTGTCTTATTTTGTTAGCCTTAAGTAACCAATGAGAATGAAGAACCAACAAGAGAGCAAGAACCATATCTTTCACATTTATATCTTCTATGTCACCTAACATAGTTATTGGTCTGTTGCTCCTTGCAGGAAGTCCTCTGTGTCTTAGATCTGGGTTAGATATTTCTCCTCCACATATCTGTGGCATCTTGATGTTTCCCAGTTCCATTATAAGTGCATCACAGCTCTGCATTTTCCGTGTTTGTTTCTTCGCGTAGCCCCTATAGACCAAACACTAGGAGAGCAGGGCCCAGGCTCACCCGGTTCACCACTGACCCTCTAATATATAGTCCAGGTCTTGAGATATGCTCAGTATATATCGTTTAGACTTACAGAAAAATTAGGGATTTAAACATATGTGTGTGATTGAGATGGGGACAAATGGACCAAATAACATACATGGCATCCTAACGTTTTGGTTGGTGTGGCTTTAGGTGTAATAGATCAGCAAATCTAAACCATACAATGAATCAGATAACTAGCATTTGGTTGTATACTCAACTGTATAATTTTCTGATATATAATTAATAATGAACTTATCAATTCATTGTAATTATCAAATTCTGTTCTTTATGTGGTTACTTTTCTTGTCTATAGAACTCAAGGTTCTGGGGAGTGAAAGATAGCATTTGTTGCTTCCACATGTCTCCCACAGTTCTTACCTCAGTGAGTGTTTCTTGATTCGATGTCACAAATGCAGTTTTTAAAGCGCCTGTGTTGCAATGTATCTGCCTGGTGCTAAACATCTGTTGCTTCCTAACAAGTGCTGCATTCATTTTAATGGCACTGGTGCACAGAAGTAAACAGAGCCTTGGCAGGCCTTCCATAAAGGAAACTGTGTTTGCTCCCTTCATTAATTACTAATGGAGCATTAAGACATGTATTCTCCTTTGAGCCAAGTTGGATAATTCCCGGCACTTAAGGCTGGGGTGCTTTCAAAAGTGGAGGCATGCATTGACACACCAGAGAGCATGCCCTATGGCAAGCACAGTGGTGGCTGGCTTGCCAAGACTGCACAAAGCTTCAGGTGGATCAATACCAGGTGTACTGGTCTGTCCAACCTTTCCCAGGTCTTGGGTTAATGTGGCATAATGAATATGAATCACCAGAGTATCTCTGAAGGCAGCCACCACAGTGTGAATCAGACAAACCACCAGAGAGATGCAGAAAGCTGAAATGGGTGATCGAAGAGTTACCAGACACAAAAAGGCAGACCGGGAGTGCCATGCTAATTAGAGGAAATATGAAACAAAATATGACTAGTCAATTTTTACTTTACTGCCAATTAATAACAATTAAAATGAAAAATTTATACTCTGGGCCACGCTAACTAGCATAGCATCGAAATGCTGAAGTGGAAACCATGAGAAATAACAGGGATTGATAGACGCTTACTGGTAGGTAAGTATCGATAAGTGTTGACTCATAGATACTTATTAGTAGATATTGATAGATTTTAACAGATAGCCCTCAGATTATGATAATTTAAGCAGAGAAAGTATGAATATGAACATAAAAGAATGTAATTAAGAATGCTGACTAATTGGCTGTATTTAGACATTTATGGACTCTATAAAAATACATCATATTTTCAATGTCCACATGGAAAATTTACAAAAATAGCACCTCTTTTTATTAAATGCAGAAAATTTGCAGGCTACTCTTTCTCATCACAAAGCAGTGAGATATAGTATAAATGTAAACAAAACAACCCAGCCACTTGGCGCTGGCTGTATTTGGGGGTTAGAGGGATTTGGACTTAAAGGAGGTGAGATTATCCTTTTAAGGATAAACTTTAATCTAACATAATAAATTAAGACAGAGGGACAAAAGTCACTTCCGAGATGCAATGTAACTTTCAGGACACTAAGATCTAGCCATGTTCCTATTAAATACATTAGCCTTTCTGAAGAAAAATGTGTGTCAATCCAAAGTGAAGCTGGTTCAGCCAAAAAAGAAGGAAAAAACCAAAAGCAACTGTGAGAAGGCACAGCCCTGTGCTGCCCCTGCTCCACTCAGGAGCAGCTGCCGGAATTCAGTAATACGACAGGTTCGCAAGACCATCCTCCTCACGGTGGAAGTGGGGAATTAGCCTGATTTGGGCTCTAATTTCCTGCACACCGTTTGATGTCGGGTTTGTTCCTTTGTGTACGGCTCTGTGTGCAGGATGATTGTGTGTTATGGGAGCTGGGAGTGTGGGCCCTCTGTGTCCTCATAATGTTAATGATAGGAATTCGTTCCAAGAAATGCTCTGCTCTTGTGCTGGGAAAGTAAGGTTCCTGTACCTTACAGGGTATTAAGTCTACAGGAAAAGAAAGAGTCCAGGAGTTGATGTGCATTTGTATGAGCAAGTAAAATAAATGATGGATGTGTGTTGTTCGTTCTCGCTGCTGTGCCTTGGTGCTCAGTACAGACGTCGCTATGTGTGGGGCCCTTGGATATTTGTTGAAGGAATAAAGTAACTGGGGAAGGACAGAATCACTTAACAAACCCTGGTGGGATAATTGGCTAACTGTTTTACATGCACTAAATAAAACAGAGAACATACGGCTAAAAGAATTCATTTTAAAGATAAAATAAACTAAAAGAAATATCCAAATGTTGGTAGTACTTCTGAAAGCAGAATAATTTTGTAAGTTTAGAAGGATGAAAATAAATCATGAGGGAGAATAACAACAAATCTGACTACCTAAATATTAAAAACTTATGTTAACAAAATATTATTATAATGTCCAGAATTCAAAGTCAGACAACATGGGAAAGCATTTGCAGGAAGTGTGACATCCAATGGCCTGCTATCTTTATTACATAAAATATTCATACAAATTTATAATAGAAATGTTAAAATTCCAAGAGCATGGATAGATAACTCACAAAAAAAAGAAATTAAAACTAGTAAATAACCACATGGAAAAATATTTCACTGACCTGGTAATCAAAGACATTTGAAATAAAACAGAATTTTTTTCTAAGAACCTTTTAAATTAGCAAGGAAAAACATAAGAATTATCTTTATAAAACCCAGTGCTGGTAAGGATGTTGTAAAAATGATATTCCCATACTTTGTTGACGATTCTTTATAAACTGATACCTCTTTTCTGGGAGAACAATTTGGCAATCTAATATGAAGAGCCATAAAAATATTTATAGCCTCTGACCTAGTAATTTAACTTGTGAGAAACTATCCTGAGGAAGATTAATCTAAACTACGGAAAAAATTAAATGCCTGAGAGTAAACTGGGAAACAGTAAATGTCGCACAGAGGGGAATGATTAATATGCATGGCAGAGCCACTGGCTAGGCAACGACTGGCCATTTATAATTACGGGCATAGAGGCCATGCAGCCACGTGGGGAGACGCTTGCGTTTCCATGTGAAGGAAGAAGTGAATCAACACTTGTGTATGAGAGATGTGCCGAGGAGAACAGACTAAAGTAAATACATTAAATGGGAAGTGGTTGATCTGGAGTGGCAGGAGGATAGAGGCCGTTCTCCTTACCTGCCTTTTTTTTTGTCATATGCTGTCATTCAGCCTATTCTCCCCCCTCCCCCCACCTGCCATCAACCAGCCCTACCCGTCTGAGTCAGCGCCACCCAAGTTCCAGCTGGTCCCAGGAGCCCTCCCCTCATATCAGTCAAATGAAACTCTCCCTTTTCTAGGCTCCCATATGCTGTGTTGACATTTCTCTTACACTGCAGATATAATGCACTTTGTGTGGCAATGATGGAGATAGAGTATGTGTCTGTTTCCACAACTAAATTTTTTAAAATTCACAACTTTTAGTAGAGGCAGGAATTGTTTGATTCTTTCTCTCCCCCCCAGCACAGAGCACAGTGCATTGCATGGATGATATTTATTCAGCATGCCTGAATAAATATTCATTGAAGTGAATTGAATTACACTGAAATGAGCTACTTCTGCTTCCCCGGCAGGTGGAGCCCATGAAGGTCTGCAGCACTTGGGTCCTTTTGGCAACATCCCAAACATTGTGGCAGAGTTGACTGGCGACAACATTCCTAAGGACTTCAGTGAGGATCAGGGCTACCCAGACCCTCCAAATCCTTGTCCTGTTGGAAAAACAGGTAATGGACATGCCCTTTGGTCCCCATGTATGGCAGGGGTTTGGGGAGGAAATTAACAACTCAAATATCAGCTGCAGATATTATGAGAAATAGTGTTTCTAGTCCACTGAGGCCTCATGTGTTTGTTAAGTGGATTGGAAAGGGAAATTTATTCTAGAGTAAATTCTTTGGTGAGTTCTGGTATTTAGATGTACCCACATAGGACTTCCTTGCCGAGGTGTTACCTCTGTCTCTCCCTCTTTGTCACTGGAAGTTGATTCTCTTTTCTGCAGAAAGGATTTTGTTTTTCCTTCTTCTACGATACAACTGCTGTCCAGTCTTAGTGTCTTTGGAAGTGGTTATGTAGTTTTGTGGATTATCCTGCCCATTTGTTTTCCTTACTTCTGAAAATCAACATTTCAGCTATGTGTCAACTAATTAACATTCATCCTGAAGTGTTTCTTAAGAGGCCAGGAGGTAGCATGAGAGAGATAGGGTCCAGTATTATAAGAAATTGGCTGGGGAAGAAGGTTGAAACTTTCCTTGCTATTTGTTTCTTCTTCCTACTTCCTACTTCCTAATGCAAACAGAGTGAGTGATGAGCGGCTACACTTATGCTGGCCTTTGAGCATCTTCCTTTGGTGGTTCAGGATAGTGGCCCTAGACTCGGACTACCTGGATTCAAACCCAAGGTCAAAATATGTGACTTTGACCAAGTCAATTAACCATGTTTACTTTAGGTTCCTCATTTGCAAACTGGGGGTTGATGTGGGAATTGAATGCAATGATCTGTGTTAGCACTTGGCGTAGCACCTAGCACAGAGTTCAGGACTCATGGCATCCAGATTATAACTAGCTTTTTCCCTAGGAAGTAATGCATCTCTCTTTTTGGGCTTGTGCTAAATTCTAGTACCAAAGTAGTCCCTTTCCCCAAGTCTGATAATAATAGTTGGTACTCATTATCCTTATTATGTATATGTAGAAACTGAAGCTCAGAGAATAACATGCCCAAGGTTACCTACGCAGCAAGTAGCTGAGTCAAGACTCATACCCAGGTCTACCGGATTCAGCACCATGCGCACAACCACAGCGACAAGTTGCCTTCCTCTAAAAACTGTGACAACATTGACCCCTCAGCTTGTCTTAAACACAGCACAGGCTGTGTCTAGAAGGCGCTGTCTCCCAAAGATATTCCCATTTCCATGCAGGGTAAGGTCTCTGTATTTCGTGGGGCACAGAGCCTCCATCCTGGGATGGAGTAACCGGAGGAGCTGGATGTGGCCCAGCCAAGGTGGGGATGCTGGCCCAGGACTGCAGGAACACTTAGGTTACTGCACAGCGCCAACCACTTCTGCTACCTCTCACTTGCTTGTAGGGCCTTGGAGGGTAGGAAGAAAGACCAGTTTGGAGTTTGAAGGCCAACAATCCCCATGAGGATTTGCTTACATGGATTACATACAGTTCAGTAGTC
This sequence comes from Tonatia bakeri, assembly GCA_004024845.1. Lineage (NCBI taxonomy): Eukaryota > Metazoa > Chordata > Mammalia > Chiroptera > Phyllostomidae > Tonatia > Tonatia bakeri. The sequence goes on along the minus strand of PVIA01000370.1, from coordinate 315,543 downwards.
CTTAAGGTATGGTTCTAGGACCAGAGCAGCATCAGCATCACTGGAACCTTTTTGGGGATAAAAATGTTTAGGCCTTGCCCCAGATCTATTGAATCAGAAACTCTGGGGGTAGGAGCCAGGGATCTGTATTTTAACCTGCTTTCCACACGATTCTGGTCCGTGCTAAAGTGTGAGAACTGCTGGTGTAGGAGAGTGGGCAGAGAAGCAGGGTTTGAGCCAAGAGACCTGAGTTCTAGTCTTCACTACAGCAGTCACTTTACGTTCCAGGACCTCAGCCTCCTCATCTGTTAAAATGGACACATAGTCAATGCCTTTTAAAACATGCAATGTGAGTATCCTGATAAAATACAGATCTATGTGATGAAGTACTAAGGAGCTCTAAGATGTAGCAAAGCAATCTAAGAAAGAGTTGGATAAAGACTCAATTTATCTGCCATTTCCTTTGTTATCCTTCCATTAAGCTAACTTATTTCTCAGTCTTCGTTCTACCATAATTTGCATTCTAAAAAAGAAATCACCTGTAGACATGGTCATTATTTCTAAGAAATTGCTTGAGATACGCCTTGCTGGGAATCACGACACCACACAGGTGAGAAATCCAAGAATAAAACCTAGCCTTGCCCCTCCTGTGCCACACTCTCCTCTGAATCATGGCCCCTCACTCGGGACAAAGCAGCAGAACTCAGAGAGTCCATCCTCAGGGATAGGATGTGAATTCTGGGGTGCATTGTCGGGTCCAAGATGCCTTTGATTCCCCGGGGCAGAGCTCTCTCCCTACCTCTCAGTCTGGGCCCTCAGAGGTATTTGAGAAAAATTATGGAAAGGTTGTAAAGCTGCCTTTTGAAGACTTCTCTTGAAGAATTCTTGCCAGAATTCTCTTGATTTGCTCTGCCTTTCCTGTAGGTTAATTCCTATAGATGAAGAAGTTAGATAGGTAGTTCAGTGCAAGCAAGGAGGTCCCAGAGAGCCACAGTAGGGATTTGTTCAGAAGGCAGGACTTCCACACGAGCTTCTTGTCACTAAGAGCTGAGAGACGGTATGCCTGAAGGTGCTGGAAGCCTTCAGAGCAGTCTAGGAGGTTAGACTCCTGACTGATTGTGTTAGACCCCTTTTAGCACTGACTTTGGTGGTTCATTATTTCTGTGAAAAGGGACTTTTTTCTCCCCCAGCCCTATACAAAATTCACAATCCCTCGCCTGTCCCCTCATTTAAACAGCTATTGCACATTAGAGACCGAAAGAAATGACTCATTTTTAGAGCCCGGTGTCTTGTAACGAATGATAGGGCGTAGGTAACGGCGGCAGTGAGGAGGGATGGCCTTTCCTGGGTTTGAATGGAAGACATGCTTTATGTCCAAGAGCAGCTACAGGACAAGCTGCCACTGAAAGATCAATGGTGAGAAGGGAAGTAAAACAAAGAGCAAGGCCAGAGACTATGTGTGTGATCATCTTTCTCATAGCAGCCCTGAGAGGTAAGTACGTGATTATCCCCATCTCACAGATGAATAAATGGATGCAGAGAGGTGAAGTTAGCTCTTCCAAGGAACTAAACGCACCTGTCACTTATGAACCAGGATTGGAGCCCTGAGCTCCGGTCCGTCCGACTTCAAAGTTTACCCCATCACCACCGGGACACACAGCCTCAAGGACTGTCTAGTGCTTGTTTTGTTCTTGTATAAGGTGCTTCTCCAAGAGCTGAAACTGTTGCTAGCGACTCAGCCAAGGGAAAACAGAGTGAGTCATGTGGAATGGAAGTATATTAGTTAAGGAAATACTGGCTGTTACAACAGATAGAAAATTACAGTGTCTTAACACAATAGGAGTTTAGTTCCTACCCCTGTGAAGTCCTGCCAGAGGTGGGTGAGGTATGGGGGCATGGAAGGTTCACAACCCAGATGATGAAAGTCTTTCATCTTTCTACTTGTATCCACGTTGCCCCGGTCGGCCACATGCAGCAAGCAGAGCAATGTGGCAGGCACGGGACAAGCAGTGGGACTCGTTCAGGAGGTTTTGAGGGGCTAGACCTGGAGGTGGAATACATCACTTCTGCCCATGTCCTGTTGGTTCAAACCCGGACATACAACACCATCTGATTGCAAGGCATGGCTGGGAACCTGGCTATGTGCAGAGGTGGCAAGGGAAGTGGGTTTGGTGGGCAGCCAACCAGTCTCAGTCACAGGTAAGGAGATGAGTGAGCATTTGGGATGAGTCAATCCCAGAGGGAAAGTGACTTGGAGTGACTGATGTGAACACAATCTGACCTTTGGGTGTCTGGTTGTTTTTAATAAATTAACTCTTAGAATAATGATAAATGCCTTGGCGATTTCTCAAAAACCTTTTGCTTTTGCAGTTGATGATGGATGTCTAGAAAACACCCCTGACACGGCAGAGTTTAGTCGAGAATTCCAGCTGCACCAGCACCTTTACGATCCGGAGCATGACTACCCAGGCTTGGGCCAGTGGGTGAGTTCAACCTTAGTTACCGGGGGACTTTTATGCTCTGCTGCTCCGAAGGCACCAATGGCAGAGATGAGCCACACAGATGGGGAGAGGGAAGAACAGTTGTTTAGCGGCTGCTTTTTCAGAAGTCTCTGGTTGAGAGGGACTTCAAGTAATTACTAGTCCAAACCACAGTGGAGGCCACAATATATCAGCCTGTCCAAAGAGTCCATGGCCTGAACCCCATCATCGGCCAGAGTCTACAAGGGCTTCCCTCGCTCTGTCCCTGTCTGGGTCATAACACATCCTGAAGTCTCACCAGTGTTTCCCACAGCTCTTACGTGAAAGATAGGATTAAAAAAAAGATACTAAGAAAATTTACAAATTTTATCTCTAGACTGAGGGTAATGACTGCTGCAGAACTAAGGAAAAACAATGCCAGAAGCTTAGAAACAGATGTATGTAATTCTGAGTTATGGAAAGAGGAAAAAAAGTTCCATAATGTGCATCCATGGACTTGCTGTCAATATCAGGCAAGAATCTATAATTGCCAGTTAAGGAAATTGTTTATAAGTACTTGGAAAGAGAAATCATGACCACTTGGCACAGGTTTGCTAAAAACAAGTTTTGTCAAATTAATTGTTGCCAGCATTATTCATTCACTTGCCAGCTTGATGAGGGAAATAAAGTGAGCATGGAGCGTTTGGACCTCTGCAGAGGATTTGATGAGATCCTTCATGATCTCCTGTTGTGAGCAGTGGAGAGATACACCCCAGCAGAGACTGTCCCCAAAAGGGAGCTTGATAAAGAGTCCACATCAGCAGGGAGAGAGATTTCACATGACATCCTGCATGTCCACATTTTTATAAATGTTTGTAATAAAAAAGTATGGAATGTGTACTAGTCAGACTCTCAAAAAATGACACAAAGTTGGAAGGGCTAGCGCTGAATGACCGAGCTGGGATTTAGGATGGTTGTAACAGGCTGGAACAATGAGCCGAATAAGATCCCAGTTAAATGGGGGTAGACCTCTGTTATGTTTCTCTGGTTGAGCCTATATAATCAAATGCTGAAGCCGTGTGAGAAAAGCGGAGAATGCTCTACTAGGGAGTGTTAATTCAATACCGGTAGGTGGTGAACATGTCTGTGGAGTGAGGAAATGAGAGGACATTCCTAAGTGCCCAAGCCCTTTGAAAGCTATCCATCCCATCTCAGTTCCTTACTGGAAGCTGAATTTGCTTCGGCTTCACCTGGAATTTCGTAGTCTCAAGGACCAAACTCTCTCCCTTCCTTCTGCACTGTTTTAGAGAGAACTGTCTCTTCTTGTTAATGACCTTGAGAACTGTCCAAATGACCAAGGAGAACTGTCTCTCCTTGTTCATTTTTACCTTTTCATCATTTTGCTTTAACATTGCACTGAGTTGACACAACATGCAGCTTTCAACATGCACATGCTTTCTGTCTTAAACGAACAAAGCAAGGACACCCTGTAAATTAATTCTGCTTCCTCAAATATGCGTTATTCTATTTTCATTTTTTCCATAAGCGGTTCTGTTAGGGAGAATTGGAGCCGGAGAACCATGTAGAAGCCTACCAGCAGAGTTTAAATATGTTGAATTAAATTGGCAAACATCTATAGGTTCTTAAGTAGGAGACTGGAATCACGAAAGGCTTCTATCAAGTGTATTCTGGTGGCTGAAGAGACTACAGGCAGAAAAAAAGTATAAGCAGTAATTCAAGCTATGAAGGCTGTGGACATAGTCAGTTCAGGTGAATCTCCCCAACATGATGAGACTCTAAGACATTCCAAAGGAGCCCGGGGAACTGACTAGAATTGCTATGTGACAAAAATAGAGACAAAGAAGAAAGAAGAGATATGTCAGGTTTACGTGAAGTGAATGCTATGAACTTTCCCTCTGGGGGAATCGTAGAAAGAAAGGGGAGAAGAGAGGGAGGTGGGAGGAAAGAAGGGAGCCGAGAGAAGGAAGGAGAGAGTAGAAGATCACAAGGGATCACAGAGAATCCACGAGAGATGGAGGAAAATATTGCCGAATGGAAGCAAGGGGCAGGTTCAACAAAGACCAAGTGGAAGGTATTAAGCCTGCTTTGCTCCAGGCACTGTGCTAGGTTCTCAATGTGCAGTAGTCACCAAGACATGCTACTGGTCTTCACAGAGCTTACAGGCTTCTGGTTGAGAAAAACTAAATGAGACTAAAATGAACCCAACCTAGCACTGTTCAGCATCATGCTCTGGCTATCCTATGAGCACGAGGTGCAGTTACTAGGACAGGCGGAAGATAAGGTAGAGGAAGATCCACAACTGAGGACTCACACAGCTGATGTACAGTAGCCAGTGAGGAAGTCAAACTTGCTGAAAAGAGCAGTGTCGAGGTGGAAGGTGAGAAGGTACCCTGCACAACTGGCAGGCTGGAAACGAGCAGAAGGAAGCAAGAGGGAGACTGCAGACAGTCTGACTGAGGGCAGACACCCCACCTGGGGAATTGGGAGAAAGGGAAACTCCTCTCTTGCCACCTTTCTTGCCTCTTCTTAAAAACCTTCACGGATTGCACCTCTCACCAAGTTCCACTCACTCCCGACACTCCAGTAAGAGGCCCAGTACCCTTCATCTCCTTTGCACCCATTTCTAAATACCAGTTTGTTTTCTGTCATTTCTACTCTTTTTCTATATCACAGCTCAACCATGCAAGTTAGGACTAAATGAAAGGGAAGTACTATTACAGATCTGTGACCAAGGACCAATGTTTCCACACCTTTTATCATCTATGACTATGTGTTTGTTTAAACAGAAGTTCCTTTCACTTATTTTCTCATTACCACCTTAGCAGTGAAACATGGTCTGCTTGATCTTCACGTGGAAATGTGAATTGAGTATGCCTTCTTGTCTAGGCTGGGGTCCACAAGCTTCCTCAGTGTGTATAGAGAGTGGTGGCCTCAAGCTCATCTTAAGCTCAACCACCCTTTGAGTTAACAAAATAATTCTCTTTCACATGAAACTGCATACAAGACCCTGACTCCTTATTTGCTGATAATGTTTCCCTGGAGATGAGCTTGGTTTTTAGCAGTGATTCCCATATAAATATCAGTGTCTTGTTTCCTGTGTTTTTATCTTTGTTAACGCATCGAGACACATTTATGAAATGCACATCATACACCCTCCAGGCCTGTGTTAGGTGATTGGAATACAAAGATGAATAGTAATTGTCTTTTGTAATACACTAATAGATAGTAACATTTATTGAGCACATACTATGTATCAGACACTATGTTAAATACTTTACATGAATTACCCCATTCAATCTGCCCATCCCTGTTACTCTCATTTTACAGATGAGAAAATACACTCTTAGGGAGTTTGAGTAGGCTATGAAATACCGCAGAGCTGATGATTGTCAGAGCTGGGATTTGAACCAAACTGACTCCAGGAGTTCTTTGAAAACTGGATAAATTCCTTACCTTGTCCATGGCTCATTACTCAGACAGTGTCCTGTACAGGGATCCCATCAAGTCCTATCTAGGACTGGTTGCCTTTCACACGATGTGTGTACCCACAGCATTGAGTGGCTGTGACCACAGGCTGGCTACTCTAGGGGTCAGTCACTCCGCTCCTTCATATGTTAAATTGCCAAGCGTTACTTAGGAAAGAGTTGTAAGGACAGCAAATATTTCTCCTTGCCAAGTGCTTATCACATCTTTTCAACAGCAGCTTCAGCAATTAGAGGCTCTTCCTTAAACAGAAGCAGCTGGTTATGGCCAGAGCCTGAGCCCGGGAGAAATGAGAGACAAGGACCCCGTCTGCCTCTCTTTGCCTTTCATGGCCTCGATGTGCCTAAAGAGTCGAGGCTCTTTGGGAGGCGTTTGTCTCATTTTCCCAGCTGGAGTTATGCCGGCCTTCATGTTATGCTCTTCATAGTGTTTTACACCAGGAGGCACGTAATGCCAGTTTGTCCCCAACTTGGTGGTAACCTACTTAGAGTACTATCTGCCAGTTTTCTCCAGTGCAACGTTAACATTTTTCCTCTGAAATTAATAATTCATCTGTGGGAAGCTACTTTGAGACTGTATAAATGTTCACATGAAAATTTTAACTAACAATTTTAGTATCCATTGATGATCCTTACCAAAATCAATTATAACTATGGTAGTTTTGAAGGTGATTTTCTCACTTATTTTTTGCGCGTTTATTGGTTGGCATTCTACTCTAAGCAAGAGTAGATAAATAAATAAAGTAGAGATACATAAATAAAGATCTCTTTCTTTCTTTCTTATTTATTTATTTATTCATGTATGTATTTACCTAAAATTGTGTTGATCTATTTAATATCAGTATGGAATTGTTGATGCCTGTTATTATTTATTTTGGTGTGCAAACTGTCCTAAATTTCACCAGTGGTAGTCTCTGCAATATGGCTTCTCTTTCTTTTTAACATTTTTTGAGCACTTCCTAACTTTCTGCCCCAATTAAATATTCCAAATTCATTCATCTTTGTGCTTTCCCTGCCCTAGCCCTGGAAGCAGATATTTCTGCAAGAAGCCTCCCTGGTTCCATTTAGGAGTGGAATTTGAAACCAACATCTGGGCACTTGTCCAAAATCTTGATGGCACAATGGAAAGCCCTCTTTATGAACTCGAACCTGCTACTCACATGGGAACCAGGCTCACCACTCTCCCCTCCCCACCCTGTCGACAAAGAATGGGTGTCAGGAGAAGGGGCTGGTTTCTTCTCAGACTTCCTTTACCCATACTATACCTGCCAGTCCCTGCCTGTAAACCCATATAAAGCAGGGCCAACTGCAATGCCCCAGCCACTGTCATGCAGGGATGGGACAGCATCAGCCTGCTGTCCTAACCGTGGCCCTTCGGGAAACTCAGGGACCATCCTTGAGAGGAAGACTTGCCAGACCTTTTGCACTTTCTTTTGAATGAAGGCCCTTACGGACATAATCTGACCCACGACCTTCTAAAGGAGGGTAACTAAAACGATGCTGTCTCTACCCTGCTGGTGGCGCTGTGGGGCTCTGCCGCAGCTGGTTGACTGTCCCACATGGTGGTGCCAGTTATCAGGTCCCTGTGTGCTCACTCCCTCCTGCTCAGGCAGCTGAACATGGAGGTGAGCGAGAAAAAGCTTCTGTCCTCACCCCCATTTCCCAGCCACCTTCCCCAGCTCTGGTGCAAATTCCCAAGACATTCTCGGAGCATCAGGAATTGTTACATCCCAGGAAGGCAACTATAGACGACAGGAGTGAGCCTCACTGAGGTGTCTTCATTCCTCAAGTGAATGATCTGCATGTCCACATTTCTTCTGCATATGCATATGCATATGTATATATGCATATGTATATATGTATATGTGTCCTCTGTGCAAAATATGTGTGTATATGCACATATATATTTTTAAATTGAGGTGACATTGTTATATAAGGTTATATAAGTATAGCGCTGTAGTTTGGTGTTGTACACACTATAGCGTGTCCACCATCAGAAGTCTAGTTTCCATTCATCACCTTACGATTGACCTCCTGACCCCCTTTCCCCATTTGCCCTTCCTCCATTCCCCTTCTCCCTGGGTTACCACCCCTCTGTTGTCTGCCTCTATGAGTTTGTTTCTGTTTTGTTGTTGTTGTTTTTCATATTCCACATATGAGTGAAACCATATGCTATTAGTCTGTCTTTGTCTGACTTATTTCATTTACCATAATACCCTCAAGGTCCATGCACATTGTCACAAATGGCAAAACTTCACCTGATATGAAATTGGTCAGCTCCCCGAGTGACCATGAGAAAAGGCTGTGGCCATTGTGGCCTTTGGCAGTGGAGGCTCCTTCCCTCCCTGGCGGGCTCCCTGCATAGTTGAGGTTGGGCAAGAGATACGCATTGTAAATTGTGGGTGAGATGGAGTCTAATGAACATGAATATTACGAAGCTCATTCTTGGCATTTGTCATTTTCATTTCCAAATCTACCATAAAAATTCCTTCTACCCAGACAGTTCAGAGGATACAAGTGCTGCATAAACTCGTTCCTTACCAAACCTCTGTCATCTCCTTTTTTTAAAAAAAATCAATGTCAGGGTATTTTATTTGGAGTACGATGCATCACCTTTTTAATACACTATTTTCCTTCTCATTAAAATTCAAATTAAAAAAGAACAACACAAGGATAACCCCCCAGTCCCTCTTCTCTCCTTGTGCCCCCAGGTTATGTGTCTGTCTTTTGCAATCGCAATAGGAGGGAAATCTGCTGAGCATGTGTCTGATATTCCAGAGCTCATTTAAGTCCCCTCCGTGTTTGAAATACAGCAATATGTGGAAACACTTATACAAACTGTGGTAACAGATCCCGTTTTCTTCCCCCAACATAACTTTCTTTCTGCCAAAAGGCTTTTTTTTTTTTGGCAATTTTTAAAAGGTTCAGTCTATTAAAAATGTTATAGACCAAATGGTTTTCCGATTGTCTTGACTGGGTACCCCGACTTCAGCCATAGGAGGAAAGGTTGCAAAAGTCCGAGTGTTTCATTTATTTACCTAGAAGATTGTTATTCATAGTCAGACACTACTCTAGAGAACAGTTTATGTGTACAGCTCATAACAAGGGAGTTAGACACGAAAGTAAAGTGAGATAAAATTGTTTGTTTTAAATGACGGCTATTCAAAGGGAGGAGATGGGTCCCAAGCGCCTCTTGGGTTTCAGAATGTCGTGTTTCCCTGTTTATGTGATTGTCTGTGACACTGACGGGCCTTGGGGCATTGCAGAGGACTTTATTCGGAGCTGCACAACCACCGGCTTCTCCCTTGTGGTCTTTCTGACACGACATTCCTTTCATCTAGTTTTGTTTCCAAAATATGTGTATGCAAATATCCAGGGGACACACCAAGGGTTGCTTTTAAAATAGACGTTCACCAAATTTGATCCATATTTCTGCATTTGTTTTCTTTTCTCCCCACTCTAGAACAAGAAACTCCTCTACGAGAAGATGAAGGGAGGACAGAGACGAAAGCGAAGGGTAACATGCAGCTGGCTGGGCTGTTTTGGGGACACCCAGAGCTTTCTGGGCAGGAGAGTTGACAAGCCATAACCTTCAGTGGTTGGAATGCAGCAGCATCCTTTCACGTGCAGTCCTGGGAGGGCTGAGCAGTGCTCCCAGGTGACAACGGGGCCATGCCCAGAGAGCCTGTCCTGGGTTTCTGGGATGGCTTTCTCTAGCTTCCACACATGACCCTTAGTGCAACTCCAAGCTTTGTGGTGATTCTGTCACCTCCATTGCACACACAGGACACATGTATTGCATCTCTATACAGGTGTGGGAAATCCAGGGAGTTCGTGAGGTGTGTCTTCCCTCAGAGGGCCTGCAGGCCACTGGGGCAGCTGCTCACCCGTCTGCATCAGTTCCATAAATGCACAGGAGAGGAACAAGGAAGTGATGCTCCGGGCCAGGATTCTGAAGGGATATGGGACGAAAGAGGTGAACAAACCTCATTCTTCCTACATACCTTTTTTCTTGGCCTGGCCAGATTGATGTAAAAATTGACTAGATTTTTGTTATATTGGTTTGCTGACAACTCAATTTACTAGCCATCCCAGGGCTGCCCAGGGTGGGACTCTGGCCTGGGTGCTTCACATGTAGCCACCACGGTACTGCCTGGTGCAAAGCTGATAGTTGAATTTGCTTTGGGTTTCTCGTGCATTTGGTGGCATCTGGACTCGATCAGTGATCGTTGTCCGCTCTGTTGATCCTTTGGCGCCTTCCTACTCTGAAGAGCCCTGCCACCTGCCATCCGTTTCTGGTCAGTGGGAGAAAAAGGTAAAATCCTGCTATTGCATAGCAAAGTGTGGCCAGAAGGTAACTGTTTCTGTTAAAATACACAAAGCTAACCATATACCCAAGGCCGCTGACTGATTATTTAGAATAGCAAGTGCCAGGATCCTGGCAAAATTTGGGACTCTGGACAGTGGTCTTGGTGACCGTGCTGAGAGTTTTGCTGAGTGTGGTCAGAGGGCGCTGAAGGAGGTGTGGCGTTTTTGAACTCAGCACTAAATCTCAGGTCCCTGCAGCAGGAAGTCCAAAGTCCCTATGCTGCCTGACAGGAATGCAGAGACCCCATGGACCGTTCTCTCTGTGAGACACAGTTCTGGTGTCTGGAAACAGACCTTCTTGGGAGACTCACCAGGGTTATTAGGGGTTTTTCTTGGGAGATTACAGTTTCCAGTGGCAGATGGCGGCAGGAAGCACCCGAAGGGTGTTGTGTGGTCTTGAGAGAACATCAAGAAATTCTATTCTAGGAGCTCAGAGTACACATAATTTACCAGTGAAATGGCTTGAATATCTCTCCATGGCACAACAAGGACATTTCTAAATGAGATTGATGATGGGCCCCAAATGAGCAACTCAGCCCGAAACTTTAATTGCCTCTACTTCCTGGCTCACCATCCTTCTTGCCCTGACTTAAGTAATGACTGTGGGTCGTGATTTGGGTTCAGTGATGAGACCAGAAAATCAGACTTCTGGCTAGGATACATGCTATAAAGGTTTTACTTTGGTTTCAACTTCCTCCTCATAGGAGAGGCTTAGAATTTGTGAAAATAAGGGTCGTTTTGACCAGTAGGTATCAAGTTCTTTCTATTCTCAAGCCTCTGCAAAGACCCGTGCTCATGCCATAAACCATGGGCCTCCTGGGACTGCTGGGGAAACAGAACTCGCCTCCGCAGGCCTCAGGCCATGGGTGGTGTTCCCATTCTTGATTGAAGATTTTACCACCTCAAGTACATGAATCAGTATAAATCATGGGCTTCGTTTTGGAGCTAAGTAAGGCTTTCTCCAGTGAAACTCAGCATTTGCTATGGGTTTCCAGAAGACATGAAAGTAGGGATTTGATCCCAATGGTTTTTCCAGCTGTGAAATGGGAATAACGTTCACTTGGTGACCTAGCCAGTCTCTCACCCGAAGGAGAAGATATATGTGTAAGCGCCTGAAGTTCTTCAAAGGGCACTGAAAACCAAGTATCATCATTATTATTATTACCCTTAAGTTAGGATTTAATATGAATACTTAAACATTCATCAGACAAGTCCAACTGATTGCTCCTTTTACTTTCTCATTCATTTACTTCCCCCTCCCTCCAGTCTTGGTCATGTTCTGGGTCTGGGTAGAAGGTCTGTCTCCTGTAAAAGAATCCAGGAGGATTCTCCCCAGAGTTACAAGCAAGCCCCTGGTGGTTGAATGTAACTTTTTATACTTGCTCAGATTCAATTGAATTCCTCCATGCTTCATGTAAAATGTTAATTCACCTGTAAATGACTTTGCAACTTTTTTAACTCTTAAGATGTATATTGTTAATATTTGAAATCTGTTATTTATCTTATTTAAAGAGCTTATCAACCTTTTATTCCATTGCCAATCATTACAAACATCTAATATCCTTTTTTAATGTATTAGAATGCTCAGAATAAATATTATTACTAGAAGTCACTCAAAATATTTATGATATTTAATATACTTTTTCAGTTCATACTCACTCCACTTACCCAAAGATTCTAATACAGTTCCCTAAGGTAGGCCAGGCCAGTCTAGTTGACAATCTTCCTGGTGTGGAAAGTATGCAAATTTTTTTAAATGTTTTTTAAAAAGATTTTATTTATTTATTTTTAGAGAGAAGGGAAGGGAGGGAGATAGGGAAAAAAACCATCAATGTGTGGTTGCTTCTCATGTGGCCCCCGCCAGGGATCTGGCCCATAACCCAGGTATGTGCCCTGACTGGGAATCAAACCAGTGACCCCTTGGGTGTCACAGCCCACACTCAATCCACTGAGCTACACCAGCCAGGGCTTTGTGAGTTATTTTAATATTTTAAAGATGCCTTCCCAGCAAAGTATTATCTTTTGTGACATGTCATTTTTCAAATCTATGAGGACTTTGCATATTTTGTAATTCTTAGCTGGTTCATGATGCATTTTTGCAGGGTGAGTTGGGACTTTCATGATTCACTACCCATTGAAATGTGGAAAGACATTTACAAACACTAAACTCAGGTTCCATTGTTTCTCTTTGGAGAATGTCTACTCACCCTTCAGAAGAGTCACAGCAGACCACGACCCATGGGGAAGAGAGACCCACCTGTGAACTACACCCATTCATTCCTGGGAACTTCATACCCGACAGGATTGCTAATCATTCACAACCACAGCTTTTTTCTTATATTTTTGTTCAGTTATTGGAAGATGACTTCAATAAACTAATATTTCACAACTTCAATTTTTTTTCCACTTGCTTAAGTTAGTTACTAGTTCAAACCCAAACCTCAAAGAATAGGTGTGTATTAGAGAAGGAATGGAAAAACCTTGACTCATTCAGAATACCAACAGATAAAAGAGATTTCAGACTATGGAATCTTGAGTCAAACATAATAGAGCCTTCCATACAACCTCCTCCTTTTCCTTCAGCTTTTTAGTTTGACCGAGGGAAGGTGGAAATGGCTGGTGGAGCCCCGGATGAATCCTCTGTAGGAAAATACTGGCATGAAAAATCAACATAATAGGATGATCTGTGGCCAGCCTGCAAATACTAATTTTAACTTGGCCTGCTCTGTCATCTTTAGAAACTTCTTGTAAAATAATCTAATGCATTTCAGATACTCTCTCCCACCTAAATAAGGTCATAGAATAATAATTCTCTTTCATATGGGGCTTGTGTATTTAGTTAATAGTGAGAGTGTATTAGCTGGTTTATTCCAAATCTCTGTGCCAGAAAAAGGAGGGGGGATATTGCTCCCAATAAGAACTTTACAGCTGTGCGAAGGACACAATTAGACACATCTGGCAGACAACGCTTCTCCTCCCACTGAAGGGTTGTTTAGTTCACTGGAGTAACCATTTGCTAGGTGGTAGTTACTGTTGTTACCTTATAGTTAACTCAGTAGGCCAGAAATGATTCTCACTCACCTGTTTTGTGAGATGTCTGTCTCTGACATTCAGGTGTAACACCAAACCATGTATATTGTTCCAGAGCGTCAACCCATATCTGCAAGGACAGAGATTGGACAACGTTGTCGCAAAGAAGTCGGTCCCCCATTTTTCAGAAGAAGACAAGGACCCAGAGTAAAGTGAAGAATCCAGGTGGACACCCACACGGCTGTTTGTCCATGGCATTACGTCTGTGCATGTGCTATTAGAGCCCCCCAAATGTCAACGTGTTTCTAATTTAGACGAGTGTGGATGAAAGCAGCTGTACTTCTGTGCATTGTCCTTCGTGCTGATAACTCTGCTTTCTGCTAAATTAGAATAGAAGCTTTTTTTTAAAAAAAAAATGAGGACCTGAAATGAGCATTAAAATTAAAGCTTGTGTGTCAATAATGGTGAAAAGCAAGATTGTGAATGAAATGTCCTCAGATTTCTTGCAGTTTGGAATGAAGCTTTGGGCTGCACTGTTTGGGTCAAGTCTGTAAAACAGTGGCATTTATTTTTGATGATGTCACTCACCAGCCCTTGGGCGTCCTTACACACCAGTGAAGAGGACTGTACTCGAGAGGATGAGTTGACACATTTCACTGGCTGCATCTTAATAAATGTGTATGCAAGCATTGGCGTAGGAAGTCTTTTTGAAAAAATATTTAGAGCATTCTAAAACAGTGTCTTTGCTTACAAAAACAACTCACACATACAAGCTTATCTGATCTTCATGACAATACTGGGAAGTAAACGGGACTGTAATTATCCCCATTTTACAGGTGGTGGGACTGACACTCAGAGAGCTTCCACGGACAGCTGCAGGTGGCACAGTCAGTAGCTAGTGAGCAAGGTTTTCTGACTTTGAGTTATTTTATTTGTTAAGTACATAATGGGTGTATGTTGTGTGCCAGGCACAGGGCTCGGAGCCAATCTGACATCTGTGAGGTCCTCAGGCTGCAGATCCTACAATCTCGATTTCTTTTTTTTTAATTATTTTATTGTTGTTCAATTACAGTTGTCTGCATTTTCCCCCCACCTCTCCCTCACCCCCCAGCCAAACCTACCCCCCTCCCTTGCTTCCACCCTCTCTGTGAGCTCCCAGTAGGTCAGTCAGCTACATTCTGCTTTTTAAAAACATTTTTAAAATGTATTGATTTTTTTTAAGAGAGAGAGAGAAACATCAATTTGATTCTTTCTGCTTATGTATGCATTCACTGGTGGAGTCTTGTATGTGCCCTCGCTGGGGATCAGTAAAACCCACAACCCTGGTGTATCGGGACGATGCTGCAACTGACTGATCTACCTGGCCAGGGCTCCGCTTTGCTTTTCAAGTTTAGAATGGCTGGTGCCGGAGCACTGCCTTGCCTGTTTCTGAAGATGTGTGCATTTCTTTCCAGCCGAGCCCTCCCAAGTCAGAAAAGCAGCCCAGTGGAAGGCTGGCAGGAATCAGTTCACCGCTGAGGTTATTTCTGTGCCCTTCACAACTCCTCACTCCAAAGCAGACAACAGTTTCAGGCTTCCATATCATTGGCCTCAATTTCCTCGTCTATAAAAGAGAGACAGCTGTGAGGAAGCCCTCAGGGAGGAACATCATTCTGGGTTTGAATTTTACTAAGTGCACATTTATGCCAGTGGCTCGTCCAGTAGAAATAGCTTGACCGTATATAGTTAACATATGAGTTTGTTATTACGGCTTATAAAAATCAAGAAAGGTATTGGCACCTTTCTCACAGCAGGAGGCATTTTTCCAAGGCAGCTTCTGTAAGCAATGTCTCCATCTCACACAGCACGCTTTCAGGAGCTGGGAGGGTCTGCGCTAGCATTCTGGGCTTTGTAAGCATTTCGGTTACGTTTCACACCAGTTCCAGCCCTAGGAAAACCAAAGACACCTCTTTCTCTAAGATTAGACAGAGGAAGGAACACGGCTAAAGAAAGATGTTTGGAGATCATGAGGAGGGAAGTGGAGGTGAAGCAGGAGGAGGCGGGGTCACCGTGCCCATTTGTCCTCTTTGCCTGCAGATGCGTTCGCGTTCGGGTCCTCCCCCCTTGTTCTCCGAATGGCAGGTTGGTTTTCGCAGGCTCCCCCCGTCAGCTGATGTCTGGCCAGGTTTCACGTGAGGTCACTAAAGGCAGAGGAGAAGGTGAAAGGTTGGGAGAAAGCAAGGTAATTTGATGTCTCTCCCCATAGCTACGTCTGGGAGACTCCAGTCTCCGTCAGGTGAGACTGGCTCCTCCCCTGTTCCCTGCAGCTTCGGGAAGCCACGGCTGCTGCCCTGTTGTTAATCACTGGGTTATTTCGCTAACTAACCCCTGTGGCCTCCTGGCTCTTCCATCACTTGTGTTACCAACTTTTTATATTGAATTCCTTCTGTTTGAAATTCTCCGTATCTGCCACAGTGTCACAGGGTAACTATTAAGGTGTCACGGCCTTAGCACGGAGCAGGAAGGCTCAGACGAGCCCGCAGCCACGTGTTCGAGGTGGCATTCCATTCAAATGGAATGGGAATTAAAGATGATGGAGGCCTGGGATGTGAGTGGGGTTGGATTGGGCAGGATGGGGTTAGCAGCTCCGGTTCAGAACCTGGTTAATTCTGCATCTGTGAAGGCCCTCATTTCTGGACTCTAGTTTTCTCATGACTGCAAAGTTAAAGAAAAGGAAACGACATAGATACTGCCCTTTCTCTGACACCTAGAGACCGCATCCTGTTCAGCCAAACCTCATCTGGAGCCCTTTTCTTAGCAACAGTGCTGGGAGTCTGTGAATGTCTGTTTAAGGGGGAAGACCATAGCAGGGCATTGAACTGCAAGGAGCTTCTGGTGGGTCCTGGGTTCCTCACCAAGGCCTAGTCAACATGAACACTCCATAAACTTCTATGTCTTAGATTATCATTCAAGCACACACCTGGCAGGTGGTCCCGAGTTCCCTTACTTAGGGCCCTTCCAGACAGGGGACTTCATCAGTCTAAAGTTGGCGTGGACTGGGATCCTTGAGGTATGGTCATTTATGGCTACCACACAATCTCCTCCATCAAGCTTTGTCCTACCTAAAGCCCCCACACTTATCTAGCAAGATGCCAGGTTCAGGTCCCAGGACAGCTGACATGTGCTCCACAGTTGGGCTACGAAGTTAAAGCCTGCTGCTGCAGGACCATGGGGAGCAGCTCTAAGACGTGCCTCCTTCCCTCTTCCCTGCCCTCTCTCCAAGGACCACCCAGAAACAGACCAGCTCTAGGTAGACCCTTTTGTCAGGGTCTGACTGGTACCTTCCCATGGTAGACTGACCACCAAGAAGAACCAGCGGCTCTTTTCTGAGGAATGGTACTCACTTTTTTTTTTGTCTCTGCTCCAGATGGCCTTCCACTTGCCCCTACACACAGAAGAGGATGGCATTTGAAGTAGCGTTTTCACTGGGGACCCAGTTAAGTCTCTGCAGAGGACACTCATGCACCTACAAGTGGGACAGATGAGATTGTGTCTAAGTTTCTGTGATTCATTTAGAAACATTGCATGAGTCAGGACTGAGCCAGGTGGGGAGACAAATGACTTATTAGTCCAAGAAATCTACAATGCAGAGAGGCTGATAGGGAGAAAGGAGTCACGGCAGCACCTCTGCAGGTGTGATGAGGACTCGGAAGAGGGGGCAGCTGACCCATAGTGGGTGGGTCGGGAAAGGAAGCCAGAAGGTCACACCCAAGATGAATCATAAAGAGTTTTTCAAAATCAGGAAGGAGAGTGGAAGGCAGAATATTTCAAGCAAAGAAATGCATGTGCAAACCTATGGAGAGAGACAACAGTACATGGGAATGTCCACTATGGCGACATAGTTTTAAGCATAACATGTACTGGAAAGCTAAGAGGTAAGTCTGGTGAAAGAGGTGGAGACTATGGCAAGAAGAGCCAGAGCCGAATGGGCCATGCTGAACTGTGTGGATATTATCTTGAAAGAGCGGAAATCTCAAGAGGATTTCACATGGGGAAGGGGCATTATCAAGTTCAAATTCTAGAAAAAGCACTGGTAACAGGATGCAG
Organism: Tonatia bakeri; assembly: GCA_004024845.1. NCBI lineage: Eukaryota > Metazoa > Chordata > Mammalia > Chiroptera > Phyllostomidae > Tonatia > Tonatia bakeri. Next base: position 298,118 of record PVIA01000370.1, on the reverse strand, counting down.
ACCAGACCAAAGGTTGTTCAAGTTCATAATCTAGACAAGAAAGAATGGGAGAAGGGGGCAAAGAAACTAGAAATGCTGAGGTTTCGGGGCACATAGAAGTTCCAGGTCCTATGAGCCCCGAGAGCTGTTTGTAAAGCGAGCTGGTCTCAGCGTTGGGTGTGTGTGCAGTCTCCATCTCATTATGTCCGAGTACCGGAGGTCAGTTCAGGAGAAAAGGAGCTCCAGCGTATCGGGTAGATGTCCATCCCAGCAATTTTCCTAGTAATGCAGTCAGGTCCTCAGATGTTCCTCTTCCCCCTGAACTCGGTATCCCTGATCCTTCTATCGCCTGCCCTGTGTTCCTGTTGGGATTCACATTCACTTCTGAACAGTCCCTGCAACAGGTATAACAGTAAGTTATTATATGTGCAAAACAGGTTCTGCATACAGGGTTTATTTCACCCTCCCTCCCTACTAGCTGAGTCCACTGAGGCTGAGAGGTTGCATGACGCAACCAAGATTCCACACTTAGTAAGAGGCAGAGTTGGAAGCTGGACTTAAGTCTGTTGATCTCCACTGTTAATTCTCCACCCTGTACCACACTGCTACCCGGTACCTACCTGCATGTGCTTGTTATGTGTCTTCTTGGCTCCACTGGCTTATCAGTTCTTCAAGGCCATGTGCTGTGTCTCATTTCTCTTTCTATCCTGGTACCTTGCCTGGGTCTGACAAAGGCCATCACTGCTTGCTGAACAAACGAACATAAAAGAACTTTTTAAAGAAACAAGGAAAGATTGAGCATCTTAGACTACATGTAAAGAAGGAAGGGAGGTATTACTTCTTAGGCTGGTGTGCTTCACAGATTGACTTGAAGTTGTGTATATGATTCCCAGGTCCCTTTAAAACTAGCCAATAGAACTCTCTTCTTCCCTTTTTCCCTGAGTAGCTGCCCAAATGTTTGCTGTTCAGAAAGTGTCCAGCCAAATACTTCAACTTGCTGTATTCCAAGGAGGTCTCTGCTGGACCTATCTATTAGGGAAATAGACCAGACTAATGCAGGGGTTCTCCTCACCCCGAGGACAGAGTGGTTTAGGCCATGGGCTTTTCTCTGCCCGTGTTCCTCTTGCCCAGGGGAATATCCAGTAGGCATGTGGATGGCTCACGGGGCATATGCCAGCCTTTAGGTATATCGTGTGCTATGGCAACAGCCTTGGGAATTGGAACAGAGAGACTGTGGGAAATGCTGGCCAGTCAATGGGAGCTTGTTTAGAGCACAGGAGGAGAGCCCCAAAAAGGAGTCAGCAGAGGGGGTCACTTCCACCTTCCCAAAGCAACACCCAGGACGTTCGTTATTCACGACATCCACTGACAGAGCTACAGGAAGAGGCTAACATCTTGAAAAAGTAACATTCCCTGAAGCCTCCTGGGGACTCGGTTTTATCCGCAGCCTCAGCACAGCAGTGTTCTGGTGCTTGCTCTTCAAATACCTCACTCCTCTCTCTAAAGGGAAAGAAGGCTCTACCAAGAGTCTGCAATGACTGTAACTTTCTCTGCTCTCTGCTTGGTGACTTCTCTGAAGGTGAATCAGAAACATATGGGTCAAATTTCCTGCTAAAACACACACGTGAGGGATATATCATTCCGTGGCCACGAGCCCTGTGAGAAGACGGGCTACTCACATGGAAAACCTGGTTGCGACCAGCACACAGCAGGCCCTGCAGAAAACTAGTGAGAGAATCGTGGATGTTACACTGTGACTCCCGAAGTCTGTAAGCAGAGGAGAGGTGTTTGCAGAGATTCTAGCAGAAATGTGTCCTTGAATTTGGGTTTGGAAATATTGCCTTAAACTTTGTAAAGAAAGACTCAGGGAAGAGCTGCTGCAGGATGGGGTGAGATAGACCTAAAAGGCCATCCTCACAGCCTGAATATCCTATTCTTTCATGAATTTAATGTGGCAGTAGAATGTGTCAATAAGCTACTCCTCTCAACGGAAACCACAAATATATGCAAAGGAAACAGAAAAATATTTGTGATCACTTTGTAAAAAATATTTGTAATTGCAGAGGCAATTCAATCTTGAAGAGTGAGAAACATCTTGATCAAACCAGTTTGGCAGCTATAGTGACTTACCCCCACGCAGACCGTCAGATGAGCTTCTGTCTTTTGGTGTCACTTCCTTTGCTAGGACCGTCCCAATACTATTCACTTGTTATTTCAGCAATAACTTATCATGGGACTATTTTAGGTGTCAAATTCTTTTTTTTAATTTTAATTTTCAACTTTAGAGAAAGAGAAAGGGAGGGAGAAAGAGAAGAAGAGAAACATCGATTAGCTGCCTTCCATTTATGCCCCAACTAGGGATGGACCCTGCAACCCAGGCATGTGCCAGTTTGTCCTTTCTGTTTGTGGGACAAAGCCCAACCAACGGAGCCACACCAGCCAGGGCTTAGGTGCCAAATTCTGAGCCAAGCTATATGGGTCTTATACAAAGGTGCACATGATATAGGCTTCCCTCATGTAGTTTTATAGCAAAATAAATAAATGAACCTTCAGCAATTTATGCACAATTATTATGTATTTGATCCTGTACAATCTCAGTTCAGCAGAGACCAGGTAGGCACAAAAACTTTGTAATTAGATCTGCATTTGACCTTGAGTTCTGCTACTTACAAGCTGTGTGACCTGGAGCAAGTTGTTTCACCTCACGGAATTTTAGTTCTTTTATTTGACAAATGGAAAAGGTAATATCTACTTCAAATCAATGTGAGAATAAATTCTCTACAATACAGTACTTGTATTAAACCTTGATATGGATGCCAAATTCAGAATTAGCCAGACTACAGTGCAAGAAAAAATTCTTTACTCTGGATATTTTTAGATGAAAGTAATATAATACAAAGAATTGGGTGCTTAGTAAATTACTTGAAGATGTGGAGGAACAGGAGTTGGGGAACCATGGCTGGACTTCACCCATTCAAGGTCACCATCAGAACTGGGATCCAGGGGTCAGGAAGTAGATGCCACTGCCACCACCACGCTGCTGTAACTGATGCATGACACTCTCAAAGCCACACTCCCAAAGCCATCGTCTTGACACAGATATGCTGAGTGCCGGCAGCTACTGTCTCTCACAGGAGAAACAGTAGCAGAAGTTTTTTTCTTTTCTCTCCCACCTTCAAAACCTGTGGGAGTGCATCTATTTGTTATTCTGTTTTGCTCCCAGAATCGTCATTGCAGGGAGTCAGCTAATGCAATGTTAGCTTTCCAGCCCCTGCAGTACAAGAAGGCACGCAGTGGGTGATGGGAGTAGAAATGTGTGCCGGTTGGCCATATCCAGTATTTAAAGTATTTGTCACAGGCTTAACATATGGTAAGATCTTAAATGTTAACTCACTATTTTTTTGTTATTCGATTTATTCACTTTTATAACTTATAATTGATTCCAAAAGCTTAACTTCTTTGTTGGTATAAGAGCTATATTAGTTCAACTCAGGACATCACCTGCTGTAGCCCATCACAGCTTCTAGCCCACCAACATCACGACGAGGCAACGTTTAGCTCTTCTTTGTAGCTAGAACGCAGCAATTTGTTCCATTTCATTCCAACGATCCCTCAGACGATGTCATGGACTCCAGTCCTCCGGGGTGGCCATGTGTTCCATTCGAAACTCGCTATCCATGATTTCAAAGTTCTGCTTCCTCGTCAATATGCTAATCAAGGGGTGTTCTCATATTCAGCAGATCTTATTGCTGCTGGACCAGACGACGTGGGGATAGAGAGAGCTCTCTGGCAGCCCAGTTGCCATGCACGCCGCACAAGAAAACCTTTCTTTGGAACTCAGACCATTAACTTCTTCAGAGAGCCATCTACCTCACATGCCTTGTCTTCCAACTCACAGTCAGCTGAATCACTGGGAAGCACAATGTTCAAGGAACCCTTTTTGTTCAAATACACTGTCTTTCAATGTAAGGATATGCTCCTGGCCTGGTCTAATTTTCTATTACTGGGCTTTTTTTCTCGATCCTTCTGTGACAGCTCAGCATTTACCAAAGGCATTTGCTCAGGGGACCTCTCCAGCTTGCATCCAGCCACCATTTCATGTTATGTTGGACGGTTTCATGAACTGTTTTGACTGGGCCAACCAGGCAGCAGAGGGACCCCTCCTCCCCAACTGGAGACAGCTGTCCCACTCTCCCACTCCTCTTCATACATTTTATCTGGGGAGGGGTCTTCACCCTCATGAGGATTATCACGCTCATGCCTGCTTTCTCAGGAACTCTGTGAAATCCCATTGTGCTGCACGTGCTGAAGTTCAGTCTGAGTGCCTTTGGTTCTCATGTTTTCCTCATAGCCACTGTAGCAGCGGGATTGTGCTGGATTAGAACACACAGGGAACTTAGGTCTTCAGTTAGGGGTAGTGGGTAAAAAGGGTTGGGGTGCGAGGAAACCCGGATACTCGTCAGCACCACTGCACGTGGAAAATACAGAGTGCTATTTCTGAATCCTGCCCAGGAACAGAGACTGGGTTATGTGCAGGTTTCTGGTACCAGGAACTAGGGTAAGGCTGCTGGGCCACACCATCCAAGTAATAAGCAGGACTGGGGTTATTTTTTTAGAATGTGTGCTTTCTTCTGAAGCATTCATCTTCCAGGCTGCCTTCGTTGGAAGCCCGTGACAGGCAGTCTACAGCAGCACACTGCTCTCTTCGAGGCCTGGCCTCTGCAACGCATCTGTGGCTGACTGCCTTTATTAACAGACATGCCATTTAAGCCAGCATTCATGAACTATTATTCTTAGAAGTGCAGGTAGTCCACCTCCTATTTTCCTCCTCCACTTTGTTAGAAGTACATAATCAGGAAATCGATATTTTCCATTTAGAAGTAGCAAAGCACGAGTAAGTTGAATGCTCTGGCGAAGGCCAATGTGGAGCCCAGTTGTTCTGAGCTCCATGTAGCCATCAACTCACTGCTTTCTAATGGCTCGGCAACAGAGAGAGTGGCCAAGCGACAGGCTGTGGAATTTTAAAAGCAACTTTTTTTCCCCACGAATTTCCTGTTTGATAAAATAAGAATGTGTGTTCCAAAGAAAGTGAGTAATTTCAGCAAAGGGGCACATCAGATTCAAGCTTCGTCATCGGCATCGCCACGGGAACCATTGTTCCGCCTAGATGTACAATAGAATAGAAAGGTAAAGATGGAGGCTGTTTTCTTCTCTTTCTCTGCACTTTGGCTCATTTTTGTTGTTGTTGATTTTGGGATTGGACTCAGCCCATTTCTCCTCTGCAGCTTTCGGGGGCTTCCCGATTGGATGCTACTTAAAGTGTCTGGGGGCAGATAATGCATTGTGTTTAGATGGCACCAGTTATTTTTTTAGAAAATCAGATTGTGTGTAATTAGTTTATCCTACCGTACCAGAAAGCTCTGAGAGGTTGGCACAGGAGCGAGGACATTATTTTTATTGTAAGAGGAGATGAACTTAGGAAGTGGAAGGGGTCGACGGGACAGCCAGCAGGAGAATGAGGAGATGGCCGGCGGTCTGTTCTGCACCCGACCACCCCACCAAGAGCCCATGAGAAATTCTCCAAATCACTTTGCACATATGCCTGGACGGTTGATTCATCAAAGATGTCTTCAATAGATTCACAACTCAAACCACATTGCAATATTTTTTTAATAAAGAGGATTGAAAATGTGAATGTAGTATTTCTTCTATTTTTAAAAATGGATGTCTTCAGTGCAAAACACTGCCAGCAGCTAACACTGTGTCTGTTAATACATTCAGACTGGGTGCACAACAAGCAAAATCGTAACGTTCCCCCATGAAGTAGGACCAGAGCCTCTCACATGCGTTCGCCTCCTGCCTCACATCATGAGAGAGGGGCGTTTTTCTGGACACATTTTGTCAACCCTGAAAAGTGTAAACAGCTCTTTCAAGAGGCCAGACTGTTCTCCTCCTGATTTACTGTGGATGACTACAAGAGTGTTTCCTTTTAACTCAAAACATTTTACAAATTGATCCTACTGAACCAATTTATGTATTTTTATCACTACTATTTTTAATAAGTAACTTTTTGATAAAAATTTATTTCACTTGTTCCAGTGTTTCCGTGATGCTTGGGAGAAAAGAAACAGAGTTCATTTAAAGCACTTTTGTTTATGATGGATGAAACCGCAAACTTTTTGTGATGTTGACCCACTCACAGAAAGAGAATCTGAACTTCAGAGTATTTTGTGTTTGGACAGAAGACACACCAAAGAGAATGGGCTCATTTCAATTCAATATATTACAGGAAGGAAAAGATCAAGGAAGAGCTGGTCTTAAAACTGTCAAAATATGAGAATTTGATGGGAAGAAAGAAGGAAAACAGAGCAGTTGGAAATGTAAAGATAAAAGAGTTGGATCCAGACATGTCTATGTAATTTCCCAGAAATGAAAACTGCACTGGCAATTTGGAAAGAGATATCGAGAAACAATATGCATTAAATGTTGAGCATTTTTTTGCAGCAATGAACTTGGAAGGCTCTTGGAACACATGGCAGAATGGTCTTATGATTCATCTGCATATGGCCTTATCCTCAGTGACTGACAAAGGGAGAAATAAAGGTTCCTGAGGAATTAAACACAGAAGATGGAGCTGAACACTATTTTAGAAAAAGACTCTGGAAAGCCAGCAGAGTATTAACCGCGTCTATTAAACACACATAGGGATCAACCACATGCAAAATTTCCTCTAATGCTGCAGCAGCTCTGTGATGTAGGTGTCATTCTCTCTGCTTTCCCAATAGCGTGGAAGTTGACTTGTCTAAGTTGCTTAGGTAGTTGAGCTTTGGTGGAGACAGAATTCTTCCCATGACACCAGGATTCTCAAACCAATATGCTGGTCAAAATTGTTTAGTGAGCTTTGTGAAAATACAGAGTCTTGGGCCCCCAGCTTAAGAAATCCTGATTCTGTACTCTGGAGCAAGCTCGGAAAATGAAATTTTTTAAAATTTCCTCCAGTGACTTGGATGCATGGCCAGTTTGAGGAAACAATGCTCAGAATTGCAGCCAGAGATGGCGTGAGGACGGGCGAAGACCAGAGGCCAGGAGAGAAGTGGGTAGAATGAAAATACCACTGCTGTCTGAGCAGGCCTGAGAAACCACACAAATCATCTCACAAATCCTGCCAGATCAGAAAGACGTGTCACGGGGCCACTGGACTTGTTTCTAAGACTCTAGATGTTCCTAACCAGCCCATTTCCTCCCAGAAGTATCAGATGCTCCCGAGGTTTGGAGTTTGCCTTCAGAAGACACGAGAACCATGATAAAATGTTGTTGCTACACCTTGTTTCCTCGGGACGAATTAGGATGAGCTGCGTGGGCCTCCACTGATAAACAGTGATGGAAGAGGCACTGGGAATCACGAATGCCCTGAACATGTGCTGTACTTGGCTAGTTCCTTGACCCTGCTTCAAAAACGAGTGAAAAATGAAATCAGTGGCAAAATGTGCATCATTCCTAGTCACACATGCAAATATTCCTCCTATTATTTAGTGTGGCTGTCTTCCTTTATGCCCTATTTCTCCAGGCTAAGGAAACAAAATTATCTGCCGACAATAAGTCTTTAAGTTCCCCCAGAAACACAAGGGGAAGAGTGAGTAGCCGTTTCTCATGAAACTTGACCATGCTGTTTTCAGCAGAGTGACTGCTGTCCTATCTGGCAGGGCCATGAAGCATACCTCTGTGGGGTCTTTGGAACGCTGTCTCGTGATTGGTTGTACAAGGGAAGTTATTAGGGATGCCTTGAAGTGACCAGAATAAGGTTGTGCCATCATTGTTGGCTGCCTGTCCATGCATGGGGACGTGCTCTCCGATTCCACAACCCAGCTAAGGACCGAGGTTCCATTGCAGGGCTTTGGTCCCCAGCTGCGGCATGCTCATGGCCCCTGTGAGTTCCAGTTAAAGAGCAGAAGCCAGAAGTTGGGGCGAGAAAAATGGGGGATGGAGAGAGGATCATGATGTGAGGGAGAATGATAATGACTCTACACTTTTTGTCTGTTCATTCAACAAATGTTTGTGCGCACCAACTCTGTTCCAAGCACCACGTTAGACGCGGAGACAGTGACCCAGACAAAGACGGTTGTTGTTGCTCCCGGGAACTTACAGGCACGTGGAGGAGACAACAAAATGAAGCAAATTAACAAACCGAATAACTTAAAAGTGAGGTGAGAGCCAGGAGGAAGGGGTTTTAGGCAAGGCAAAGACGTGGTCTGGTAAGCGATTTCAAGCTTACTCCAGCAGCTGAGTGTCAGCGTGGGCGGAAGGCGGGAGAGCGTTAGAGAGGCAGCGGCAGCCCTCCTGGTGAGGAGCGACCCTGACCTGGACCGGGGTGGTGGCAGTGAGGAGGTGGGCTCAACTCAGGTTCGATACCTGCACTGCCACCACCCGCAAACGAGTTTTGAATGCGCTCTAGAACTTGGTGCTATGGCTGAAAGGTACCGCATCCTAAAGCGATGGTCTGCGTGATGGTCTTACAGACTCAGAGACGGAAAGTAGCCACGTGTGTCTGAACGTAAAAATCCCTAACTAAAAGCAGTTTGCGGCTTGTAACTACCTCCTATGCCTGTAGTTTCCTAGAAAAAAGTAAATCTTGCCTGAAAGCAGCCTGTCTGTTGTCTTTACGCATCTAAGACAACACACCTTTGAAACGTCAGACCCCTCCCACCAGAGCTCCAGACCACAGAGCCCCTCATTGTTATCCTGCTCTCCCGAGTACCATCACTAAGTGCTACGAACGTTAATTATTAACTCCCCTGGGCCCACCAACGTAAAAGAGATGTGCCTCTCTTCATTTCACTTTTTATCCAATCCCAGAGATCTTCCTGCTTTGCTTTCTCCCACCCGCTTAAGTTACTACCAGTGAACTTCAGATGGCCCCCCTTACACGTGCTCCTGCAAAACCGCCATCCTCCGGGGCATGTTCTCAATCCCTGGACACTTCGCTGCCTCACAGTGGTCATCAGTTTGGCTCAAAGAGACACATAACAATTTTTTCCAGCTTTAGATGCTTCTTGTATCGACAGTGGTCCTGACCCAGCTCCCCCGCAGGTGATGGAGTAAAACGGAAGACTGAGGAGATCTGGAGCACGTTCACAATTCAGTCCAGCCCCCTTTCTTCTAAGCAACATCCCTGCTTCCAGTTCAACAGGAATCTCCTGAGTGAACATCTTCTTTGCTCAGGGCACTCTGCTGGCCCCCAGGAGGCTCCAGGATGAGGAGAGAAATGGCACCAGCACTCAAACAGCCTCTCTTTCCATCCCATGGAAGAAGACAGGTCGAGGGTACGTGAGGCCACAATCAAGTCAGAGTACGACAGAAATCAGAGGAGAGGCTGATGGTCCAAGAAGGAGCCCTGAAGGAAGAGGATGACTTGATCAGGAAGAGAAGGCCTCAGTGGGGGAGCAGCAGGACCAAAGGCATGGAGGGGGCACCAGTCTGTGGTGCACTTCGGCTCATGCACTGGACATGCGGAAAGTCCCACTGAGAGCGCCGGTCAAGCACTGACCACGGCGGGTCGAGGCAGACACTTGCAGCTCAGCCTCCTGTCCTTTCATATCCAGGGCTGTATTTCTGCAGCTTTATACCTGTATCAAATGTTTGTATCGAAAGTAAACTCTCCCTTTGAAACTCTTCTTCCTGGTAACCAGATTCTTTCCTCTAGCTGAGCTCACATAGTAATAACTGCTGTTAGTATAGACAGTTAGGGCTACGGAGCTAAAGCAAAGTGTCAGCACCAATTAAGGAAAGCTGTTGTTTTCTGAAATACCATGTCTTTTTTTTGGTAAAGAAACAATCCCTTCTCTTCCCTGGGTCCCTCCCTCCCTCTTTCCCTTCCTTTCAAGGAATATTGGAAACATAACCAGGAGCTCAGGCCGGTGCCCCAAGATTTTGACGAGGCAGGCTTTTTGAGGTTGCTGGTGCTGAGAGGTGGCCACAGAGATCTGTCTGGGGGCAGCCCATCTAATCTGGTCACGGACATTCATGGATTACTCTGGCTAGTGGAGTGGCTGCTTAGGGAATCATTAGGATTTATTTTCTTCTCTGGCTCTACATCCCCTGGCAAAGAACCACACTTGCCAGCTTTAAGAGCCTACCCCGTCCTCAGCCCTGCACTTCCGTTCAAGAGATGGGCAGGTAGACATGTGCTTCTGGGGGCCCCCGAGAGCCCCTCCCTGCTCAGGCCGGTGGGTGATCCATCAGCAGGAAAGCCCTGCTGCCCGTGGGGGACACACAGCACATCATTTGGAAGCCAGTATCTGGGGACATACTGCCATGCTCTCCAGCCCAAAGTATGTTCTCTTTATTTTCTCTTCCGTGTAACACAGACAAGTGAGAGTACAGAAACAAACCGTGAGGGCAAGGCTGCCGAGTCTCCTTGGAAATGTTTCTCTCCTCCTGCCACAGCCTTTGACATGGGAGCATCAGGTCGATGCTCGTCTTGGGGATTTCTTTCCACATTCTCTTACCGTCAAGTACAAAGGCATTTATTTCTCTCGCCATTGATTTCCTCCTTCTCTGATCCTCTCTCCAAAAGCACCACATTTCTCTAGAGAGTATGTCCCAAACGCCTTGTATCTACAAAGCTCTTTACAAACATTAATAGATAAATGGTTGGTTTATATAAACCACACATGTACTGCTCTGACATAAGCAGTGAGGAGCCCACAGTTTACATTTTTGTCTTTCTTTTACAAAGGAATGAGAAGTCATATTCCAGATGATCCACTCTTAAGCTAGGGAGGGAGGGGTGATGGTGGAGCTAGGATTTAAAAGAGATTTAAATTTGGGCCCTTTGTGAGTCCAGGGTGCGGTGGCACCCAGCTCACGCTTGTTTGCAGAAGGGAAAGCAGGTCTTGAATTTTCTTTCTCATCTTCAGCTCCATGCTTCTCTGCCGTGAGCAAACCCAAAATGCTGATCTTGTAAGACTTCCTAATTAAAAAATTACCTGATACTGTCACTAATAACAATTACAATGGTAGTAAGGCAGTATTTATATAAAATAGGGCTTATCTGAGTTTTCAATGGTTCAGAATTTTTTAAGAAAAGTCATGTAGAAGCTAAACTCATATTTTTTATATATGTATTCCTATTTTATACAACCATATGTCTTGACAATACCAGCTATTGAATTATTTAAATCACTTAGCATTTAGTGTGCTTTCTTTAACCCTCACCCAAGGATACGTTTATTAATTTTAGAGAGAGAGGAAGAGAGACGAGAGAGAGAAAAAATTGATGTGAGAGACAAACATCGATCGGTTACCTCCCCTACACTCCCCAGCTGGGGACGAACCCGCAGCCTAGATATGGACCTCGACCAGGGATCAAAGCCACAGACTTTTGGTGTATGGGATGATGCTCCAACCAACAGAGTCACCCAGCCAGGGCTAGAGTGGTTTTTTTGTGGAGTGATCATGGCATTTGGGTGTCAGTTCTAACTCAGTGCATGGTGTAGACTCTAATTGCACAGTGTATGGTAGCAACATCACAGGATTGCTGTGAAGATCAAATTAGCTGAGGTATGGAGAGCCATATACAGGGTGGGGTAAAAGCAGGTTTGCAGTTGTGAGTATGCAAAACACAGTGTTTATTGTTTATTATTACTTATTAATTATTTAATAGTAATAGTTGCTCCATACCAGCAACTATAAACCTATTTTTGCCTCACCCTTTATTTAGTTAATAAAAACGGACTTTAAGGTAGACACACATACTTTATATAGGTGGAAAGAAAACATGTGTGTGTGTGTGTGTGTGTGTGTGTGTGTGTGTGTGTGTGTAAACAGTGGTTATTTGTGGGATTATGGGAAAAATTTTTCTTTGTATTTTCTCTATTTTCCAAGTCTTCTAGGATGAGTTTATAATATCTTTATAATGCTATAAAATCTTTTAAAAGATGTAATAAACCAGTACAGTGACTTTTTTGGACAGAAATTACACCAATGCTTCCATGCCTTAAAAAAAGACCGAAAAGTGAAAAGATAAATCTTAAGACATGGCTCCTCATAAATAGCAGAGATGTCAGGGGAAGGAAGGCTGGCGAGAAGTTCAGTCTGGCACAGGGAGCAGGGCAGCCAGAGACAATGGCGTAGTACCCCGCGAGACCTTCAGCTTAATGAGCATCCTCAGCAGATCTCTGAGGCGCTGGCAGTTTACAACTGCAGTAGAAGGAGCTTTTCTTGGAAAACACACCTAAAAAAAGATTGAAAAAATGAAGAACCACAGCAGTTCAATCCCTAAGGGAAAGCAGAAAATCAACAACTGATTAAAGTCCCATCCAATTGTTTTCCAAGAGTGAGGTCACATCCAAGATCTCAAGACAAACAGAAACTTTTCAGACCTAATGAGTCACCCAGGCTGCAGACAAAGATGGCAGCCTTGTTCAAAGCAGGTTCCCTTGTATCCTGGCACTGGGTGTGTGGACGCTGAGAAAGGTATCTGTCTCTGCCCTTTCACTCGCATGTCTCTGCCAGCAGTCCTTGGCTTGGGACTTCCAGCCTCTCTTGCTACAGGGTTGGGCATCTTCTGACCTCTTTTTCTCAAGTTCTGTTGCTGCAGTGAAAACGATCTGAGAACTATAACTTTTAGTTAACCAATTGTTAGGACGCAGGCAGAAGAGAGCCAGGGGGGTTGCTGTTCTGCCCATGCCACTCTGTGGGGTTTCTTACCACTGACTGGGTTTACCAAAGACAGAAGTTGTGCCATTTGATGGAGTGGCATCACTCCTTCCCTCCCTTCCTTTTCATTCCCCTCTCCTCCTCTCCCTTCCTGTTTCCTCCCGTCCCCTCATGGCTCCTTCCCCCATCTCCCTTTCTTCCTTTCTTCTATGCAACCACCTACTATGTGGCGCCCACTGCATTATGAACTATAAATATAAAGACACATGAGACACGACCCGTGTTGATATCATGCTTTCATTGCCTTTGTTTCCGTTCCCACTGAGCTTTGTTTACTAGGCGTCTGTCATGTGTCTGGCACTCTCGCAGAGCTTATTTTACTTACCTCCATCACCCACCCAGAGGCGGGTATTATTACCATCCCTATAACATAGATGATTGAATCTAGGCTCTGAGGGTCTGAATATCTAACCCAGGAGCATGGTTCTTAGGAGGAGGAGGTGGCAGGAGTTTATTCTATTTTTTTGACTCCAAGTTCAGTGTGTTTTCCACTGTGGCTACATATTGACTGTGAAGGACTATACTATACTTTTTATGCTATCACCTCTTTTTTTTAAGATTTTTAATTAATTAATTTTTTAGAGAGGGGAAGCGAGAGGGCAAGACAGGGAGAGAAACATCAGTGTGTGGTTGCCTCTTGCACTCCCCCTACTGGGGACCTGGTCCGCAATTCAGGCATGTGCCCTGACTGGGAATCGAACTGGAGACCCTTTGGTTAGCAGGTTAGCACTCAACCACTGAGCCACACAAGCCAGGGCTATGCTATCACCTTTTGCATACCACAGTGCACATGCAGCATATACAATAAATACTTGTACAGAATTAGGTCAGAATTATATTAAAATGGTCTGCATGATTCATCATTTTATATACTATATTTGACAGCATTGTTCAGAATTATCACCTGTATATGCATTCTCCATATACAGCAAACTGGCAAACATTTTACTGCTTGTGTGTAGAGAGCAAGGCGGGTACCCAGGAGCCAGCCCTCTCCAGGAGGAGAAAGACCAGCAGACATGTGAACCCTGATCTGGGCTTGCGCGTGTTGTGAAGACATGCCTTCCTGGACTGGAGCTGGTCACAGGGCACACACAGGAAGGGGAAATCCTCAGTGCTCGAATAAGGACAGAAATCCCTTGAAGTTGTGATTAAAAGATCAGATTTTTTTTAATTTTGAAAATTTAAAAAAAACTATATGTAAAAAGACTATCTAACAAATACCCATGTCCCCATCACCTAGAAATTAAAATTGTCAATATTTTGTCATAATCATTTCAAGATTTTTTAAAACAGACATTTTTAAAGCATTATAAAGTTGAAATCTCTTTGTTTTCCATCCCTGATCTTCCCCTCCCCCATTCCATTCTGGGGGGCACCATGAAAGGTCTGGTTTCCAATCCACTATTTATACATTTATGTGAACACATATGTTTTCATAAACAATTTATACTATTGTTTTATGTGTTTATTATAAAATGTACATAATGGTGTCATTCTGCTTCTATCATTTTGCAACTTACTGCTTTTTTTTAAACAGCACTATGATTCTGAGACTCTACTGTATCTTATATGAATAAAATAATTTCTCATGCCGTGCCCTGTTGATGGACGCCAAGAGTGTTATAAACAGCACTGCGATGGAAGTGCCCACACAAGTTTCCAGTTCTCACATATGCACGCTAGTTCTTCTAAGGGTCTTCCACCTAGCAGCGGAAGTGCTGGGTGGTGTGCTGGGGGCATGTTTAATTTCACCACAGATGGACACATCACTCTCTGAGATGGTTGTGCCAGGGACCCTCTCGGTGGCAATGCGTTTACCGACCGGCTTCTCTGTACCCTTTTCAGTGCTGGATCCTGGCAGACTTAAATATTTGCATATCTGCTGTATAAGCAAGGGTGTCTTCTTATTTTAGTTTGCATTTCTTCAACTTACTAGTGTAATATAGCATCTTTTTAATGTTTATTGTGTATTCAGGTTTCTTCTTTTGTGAAGGGCGTGGTTGTATGCTTTGCTAATCTTTTTTCCTATGAGGCTATTTGTGGAGCATTTTTCTAATTAATTTTTTATAAGGTAGCTATTTATTTTTTAATAGTTTATTTTCATTGTATTTTTATTACCATTTAACTCCCTTATACCCTCTTCCACCTCTGCCCACCTCCCACCTCCCTCCACAGTCACCACACTGTTGTCCACGTCCATGGGTTCTTTATCTTTTTTGCTCAGTTGTGTCACCCCCAACATCCCTCTGCCATCCAGAGCTGTCAGTCCACTCTCTATGAGTCTGTCTGTATTTTGCTTATTAGTTCAGTTTGTTCATTAGATTCCACATATGATAGAAATCATATGGTATTTGTCTTTCTCTGACTGGCTTCCAAATCTTGACTATTATAAATAATGCTGCAATGAACATAGGGGTGCATATATTCTCTCAAATTAGTGTTTAGGTTTCCTTGAATATATTCCCAGAAGTGGAATCGCTGAGTCAAAAGGAATCTCATTTTTAATTTTTTGAGAACACTCCATATTGCTTCTACAGTGGATGCACCAATCTGCATTACCACCAACAGTGCAGAAGGGTTCCACTTTCTCTCTTATTAATTTTTGAGAGAAATCTACTCTGGATATAAATCATTTGACATGTATTTGATCATTGCAATTATCTTTTTCTTTAAGCAGTGTCAAGTTCATTATCAATTTTTTTTAGGAAGGGCAAACAAGGTCAGGTTCAAGTGAAAAAAGGGGCTTTATTCTTCTTCAGTTCAATACTAGATGGCAGGCATAGAAGATGACATGGTACTGTACATAGAGAACCCTAAAGATTCCACCAAAAAAATTACTAGAACTGATTAAAAAATTCAATAAAGTAGCAGGGTACAAAATAAATCTCCAGAAATTGGTTACATTTTTATACACCAATAATAAACTATCAGAAAGGAAAACTAAGAAAATAATCCCGTTTACTATTGCATCAAAAAATATCTTGGAATAAATTTAACCAAGGATGTAAAAGACTTGTACTCAGAAAACTATGACACCAAAATATATATATATATATAATATATATATATATATATTTATATCAAACAAAATATATATATATATTTATATATTTATATCAAAGGTGCAAATAAGTGGAAGCATATACTGTGTTCACGGATAGAAATAATTAACATCATTAAAATGTCCACACTACCCAAAACAATCTATAGATTCAATGCAATTCTTATCAAGATCCCAATGGTGTATTTCACAGAACTAGAACAAATATTTCAAAAATTTATGTGGAACCATGAAAGACCCCACATAGTAACAGCAATATTGTGAAAAGAAAGCTGGAGGAACCACTCTGACTGATATCAAACTATACTACGAGGTCATAGTAATAAAAACAGTATGGAACTGGCATAAAAACATACATACAAATCAATGGAACAGAATAGAGAGCCCAAAAATAAACCCATGCCTTTATGGTCAACTAATATTTGACAAAGAAGGTAAGAACATACAATGGGGCAAAGGTCTTGGGAAAATAGGACAGGTATATGCAAAAAAATGAAACCAGACCATCTTCTTACACCATGCAAAGAATAAACTCAAAATGGATTAAAGACTTAAATGTAAGACTTGAAACCATAAAAATCCCCAAAAGATAACATGTGCAGTAAAATCTTGGACATTTCTCATAGCAATATTTTCTCTGATATATTTCTTTGAGGAAGGGAAACAAAAGAAAAAATAAACAAATGGGACTACATCAAACTAAGAAGGTTTTTGCCCAGCAAAGGAGACCATCAACAAAATGAAAAGACGACACACTGGATAGGAGAACATATTCACCAATAATACATCTGATAAGGAGTTAATATCCAAAATTTATAAAGACTTTATACAACTCAACAACAGCAAAAAAAAAAACAAACCCACAAAAAAAACAAAAAACAAAAACCAAAACAAAAGAATCCAATGAAAAAATGGGCAAAGGATCTGAATAGACACTCCTCCAATGAGGACATGCAGATGGCCAACAGACATATGGAAAGATGCTCAAAGTCACTAATCATCAGAGATGCAAATGAAAACTACCGTGAGATACCACCTCATACCTGTCAGAATGGCCACCATCACTAACTCCACAAAAAATAAGTGTTGGTGAGGATGTGGGGAAACGGGAACCCTCATGCACTGTTGGTGGGAATGCAGACTGGTGCAGCCACTGTGGAAAACAGTATAGAGTGTTCTCAAAAAATTAAAAATGGAAATGCCTTGTGATCCAGCCATTCTATCTCTGGGAATATATCCAAAGAAAACTGAAACATTTATTTGAAAGAATATACACACCCACCCTGGCTGGCATAGCTCAGTGGATTGAGCGTGGGCTGCGAACCAAAGCATCGCAGGTTCGATTCCCAGTCAGGGCACATGCCTGGGTTGCAGGCCACAGCCCCCAGCAACCACACATTGATGTTTCTCTCTCTCTCTCTTTCTCCCTCCCTTCCCTCTCTAAAAATAAATAAATAAAATCTTAAAAAAAAAGAATATACACACCCACATGTTTATTGCAGTGTTATTTACAATAGCCAAGCTGTGGAAGCATTCCAAGTGCCCATCAGGAGGTGAGTAGATAAAAAAAAACAAAAAACAAAAAAAAAAAAACAGCTGTGGTACATTTACACAATGAAATACTACTTGGCTATAAAAAAGAAGAAAATCTTACCCTTTGTGACAGCATGGGTGAACAGAGTATTATCTAAGTGAAACAAGCCAGTCACAGAAAAGACAAATTCTGTATGATTTTACTTAAATGCAAAATCTAGTGAACAAAATAAATAACAAAACATATAAAAACCGAATAGACACAGACTCATAGAGAACAGACTGATAGCTGTCAGAGGGGAGGGGGTTTCAGGGCGGGGTGAAGAAGGTGAGGGATTAAGCAAAAAAACCTCACAGACACAGACAGACTGTATGGTGATTACAGGAGGGAAAAGGTGGGAGGAGGTGGAGGAGGATAAAGGGGGATGAATGGTGACAAAAAGAAACTTGACTTGGGATGGTGAACACACAACACAATATACAGATGATGTGTTATGGAGTTGTACAATTGAAAGCTATATAATTGTATTAACCAATGTCACCCCAATGAAGCCAATATAAACTTTAAAAAAACACATATATACATATAGTCACATATACCTACATACACACATCCATACACACACACATACATATGTACATATGTATATGCATACACATAATGGAATATTTTTCATTTTTAGAGGAGAAAGAAATCCTGCCGTTTCATACTGCATGGGTGGACTATAGGACTTTATGAGAAGTGAAACAAGTCATGCAGAACGGAGAAATACTGTATGATCTCCCTCACTGTGTGTGGAATCTAAAACAGTCAAACTCTTGGTACGGTGGTTGCCAGTGACTGGGAGGTGGGGGCAACAGAGAGAGGCTGGTCCAGGGCACACACTTTCACTTGTAAGATTAGTAAGTTCTGAGCCTGGTTCTGGTTAATAGGACTGTATGATACGAACACTTGCTAAGAGAGTAGATCTTGGGTGTTCCTACCACACACAAAAAGAGGGCCACTCTGCGAGGCAATGGCTGTGTTAATGAGGCTGATGGTGGTCATCCTTTCATAATGGATATGTACCTCAAGTCATCCTGTTGTACCCCTGAAATATATACCCCCATTATACCCCAATAAATCTGAGGGGGAAAAACAAAAAGTGTTCAAAGGGGGAAGAAAACATGAGATGGCAAACACAGCCTCACAGCTAGGTTACGCAGCCACAAACAGCTCTGGCAGCTCTAAGGAAAACGTCCCTGCGAAGGCCTCCAAGGTTCACCCCGGGATCTGGAGAGCAGCTCTCTCTCAGCATCTCCGGAGTCAGATGAAGACACATGGAACAGATGGGTGAGCTATCAAGAGAAATGGGCTTTTCCTTTTACAAGCCAGTAGCCGAGCAGGATCTACACATTTCACCACAGTCTCATCATTTGAAAGTAGTTTCTGTAAGTGCAGTCTATCATTTATGGATCATTGTGTAGGTCTCAGGTTTAAAATGTTAACTTCGACTACATGGAATTATCCTACTTCTTTCCCCTCTTACTGAGAGCAGGTTTCAATTATGTAATTATGGTTAAAGAGGGCTGAAGAGCTTTTACTCCTATGCCTTCATCCTGATTGGATAATGGTTTGCAATGACCGCTTGAGAGCCATGGAAACACAAACACGAGGCAAAAAGCTTGGATATCTATCTAAATATTTGTGAGCATACTGGACAATAGGCTGTGAGGTGAGGGCCTGTGTTTGTCACCCTCATCTGGTTATAGCCTCGGCATTCCCGCTCCATGGCTCATCCTAGTTAGTGGGGATGTGCTGAATTGCCCGATCCACAACTATTTATTGAATCTTAATTTTACGTTAGACACTTTCATGTAATCCAAGTGACAAAGACAGGCAAAGTCTGTGCCTTCGTGGAGCTTATATTCTAGTGGCCGAGAGAAGTGACAAGGAAAAGGATTCAGTAAAGTGGGGTAAAGGGTCGTGCGGTGGAGGGAAGGGAAGGGTCAGAATGTGTCAGTTGTACAGTGTGGTGCGAGAAGCCTCCTGAAGAGGGACCAGAGCGATTATCAACAGCACTTACCAGCCAGAGTGGTACAGACTGAGATACGCAAAGCCACAGAGTCAGGGCCCCGAAACAACGACTTCCAATTCAGCGGGTTAGCCGTCTCTTTGTATTTTTGTTTGGAGCAACTTGTGTGAGTCTTGAAAACAAATGACTAAAGCATTGATTCTTAGATTAGAATGAGTTAAGGAATTTGCAAAATATGTTCCCCTTGGAGGAAGTTTACACAGAGAGGACAGTTCCGCGGTGGGCTTGGCTGACTGCTAATTGCCTAGTGTTTTGTGTATTGCGGACCCCGACCTCTCCTGCGGCCGCCCCCACCAGGATACACCTTTAAGTCCTGCTGAATGCTCACATCCTGCAGGCAAACGCAAACTATGGCTCATGGGAAGAGTTAAGAAAAAATTACTGCAATCATTTGGAGTGCAGCACTAAGCTCAGGGGAGAAACTGCCGTTCGCACCGACAAAACATTCAAACAATGAAGATCCTCTAAGTACAGAATGAATGCGGATTTCCTTCTCGTTTCATTTATTTTGAAAAATCCATTTCCAGTTCCTAATAGTATCTAGTAAGTGTTCACTGTGTGCTTGCTGTCCACCCGCCTAACGCTCGTCCGCACGGGGAGTGGCGGGGGTGGGGGAATCATCGTGTTTGGAGGTTTTGTTTTGTTTTCTTAGCCAAGTACTTAAATCACCAATGTTTCTCAAGTACCTTTTGATGGGTTTCATTGTTTTGTTTATTTTGCTTTAGTCAGGGAGTGCAGAAACCTTCAAATTTCCTTCTATAACAAACTTTTTTCAAAGCCACCATCTGACCGGTCTGCGGGAAGCGGTCGGCTGACAGACTTTGCAGCTGGGTGGATTTTTGCGCGGGTTCTGTCTTCCACAGAAAACTCACCGCCTCTTTTAGGAACCGATTTTCAGACTCAAAGAACAAATAAAAAAATGTTCGCTCATCTTTCGAAAAATGTGCTCTTGGTGTGTTCGCCTCTATTCATCGTGTTCTCAGTAATGAATACAGAATGTGACATCGGTTTTTCACTTTCGGAGGTTTTGTCTTAAATTTCTGGGAAGTTATTTCCCCGTCTGACGTTTTATTTTCCTGATTTATTAATCTTTAGCATGCTACACAAAACCTCCTCTGCTAGCGACGGTTCTCTCTCCTTTTAAAGGGGCTTAGGAATGGAAAAGCTGAGTTTCGAGGGTCCTTTTAGGTTCACTCTCCCGTCTCCCCGTTATTCCTTTTCTGCGCACTCGCAGCCCAGGCCTCCAGCTTCGGAGCTGAAAGATCCCGTGGCGGGCGCAGCGCGGGGGGTGTCGAGCTGGCAACGGGCTCCTGACCGCGGCCCGCGGGCCCGCCGGGGTTAACAGGGGGCGCAGGGTCAGCGCCTTCGAAGTCGAGGGCCTCGCGCGAGCCGCGGCGACCGCTCCACGAGAGCATCCCGCAGCCTCGCCCCCTCCATGGCGAAAGGATCGCCCAATCTGTCACGGTTCCACAGAGCTTGCCCTTCCCCGTGCGATCTCTCCAGGACCCAGCCCGTCGCAGGGCGGACGCACGCGAAGCGGAGCCGGTGAGAGAAAAGCCCGGGCCTGGGGCGGAGGAGGAATGAGGGGCCGGGAGCCTGGGGGGGATTTCCTCCTGTGCTTCCCCCTCCAACGGGAGCGGAAAATGTGATTTGCTGTGCATTCCAGGCGCGGTTCCCTGGGGTGACCTCTCCCAGCCGGCCTGGGCGGGGGGAGCAGACAAAGAGGCGAGGCAGGCGGAGAGGGGACCCCGCGGGGAGGCAGGCGGGGTGCCGGGGGCGGGGGCAGTACCGGGAAAGGGGGCGGATAGCGGGTCCCGCGGCGGCGGCGGCGCTCGGCCAATGGAGAGGCGCGGCCCTCGGCGCCGCGCTCGGCCGCCGGCTTTTAAACCGGAGACGGCGCGATGCCCCGCACTCGGTGCGCCGTCCGCGGACCGGGCGACCCAGTGTGCAGCCAGCGCGCTACTCTCTGTCCCGCTGACCCCGCGCCGAGCCCGGGCGGCTCGGGCCGCGGCCGCACACCGCGCCACGCGTCGAGAGCGCCGGCCGCCACTACCCGCCGCATTGACAGGTGAGCGCGGAGGCGCGGGTCCGGGTGTGCGTGCGCGTGTGTGTTTGTGCGCGCGCAGAGGTTTGCAGAATGAGTCTTGCGTTCTGGTCGGTGCAGATGCGGGGCAGCCAGCCTTGCAGATGGACCGAGGCCTTGCGGTTTTCTGGCGTGAGCCATGGACAACCTTTGCGGGGTTGTTACTGCCAAGGTTGTGACTGCCATCATCTAACCTTGTACCGTTTAAAGGGAAAGGCTGGGAAAGAGGATATCAAGAGCGAGAGCGAAGGCCCCGCATTCCATTTCCACCCCCAAACCCGCACCAAGAGCCCCACTAACGTGCTCCTAGTGCGCTTAGCAGCTGAGGCGCCAAACGCGCCCGCACGGCAAGGGCACGGAGTCCCCGCGGCTGGAGCGCGAGCAGAGGGCCAGTGAGCAGAAGCAGTGGGGCGCAGCGGGGACCTGCAGCTCCGCGGCAGACTGCGGGGCACGTTACACTGAGAGGGACCCATGTATTCTAGGCGGGGCGCTGGGTCTAGCCTACTCCCCGGGGCTCCCAGCGGAGTGTCGTTAATGATTCTACCGTGAGCTGGAGGATAGTTCGGCAGAATCAGCGATTGGGACCATTTGCCCATCCTCGAGGTGAGATGGAGACTGGCGCAGGAGGGGGCTCTTGGTCCCGGGTGCGGATTCCAGAGAGCCCTAAAGCTCACATCGCACTCACCCACGTGCTGATTGCGCACTCGTGGGCACTCGCTTCCCTGTTTTAGGCTTCTCTCCGTCCCACGCGCGCCTGGGCTGACCCTCCGACGTCCAGACTCCAGCAGCGACAACCCGTCGGGTCCCATTTCCACGGGTATCCCTTAGTTTGTGCGCTAGAGGCCCCCACCTGGCGGCGCCCAGCTGACCCTCGCTAGCGACGGGCCACGCGGGACTGTCGGCGGGAGGCTGGTCACCGGCTCCGACGCCCAGGTCGTCCTTCATCCTCTCCTGCCTCCTACTTCATACCGATGACCTCTCTGCAGTCTAGGAGCAAGGGCGGGGGCTTCGGGGCTTCGGGGCTTCGGGGCTGTCACCTCATCGGCCACAGTCATCTGTAGACATCAGGCTTGAGAAGTACAGACTCGCCCCGGTGTTGGCGGGGCATTGTCTTCGGATCGCAGCTCTGCCTTGGGGGCGCCCCAGCCTGGCTTTTCTCCTCACCAACAGTGACGGTCCCTGGGCAAAGCGGGGGGTGGGGGCAGACTGGAAGTGACCAAGGCTTTGCAGTAAAGCTCTTCCCGCGCACCCAGAGCTGGCCTGACCGTCCTTCCCAGTTATACTCGGTTGCCGCCTTCTGTTCCCCCGCCGACTCCGAACCCAGACTCTTCTAGACAGAAATATAGCCTCAACGTTAGGGGTTAAAATCTCTTTAAAAGATGGTAGAAGGGCAGAGAGGCGACCATGGGTAGGTAATTAGATCCCCTGCTGGAAAGTGCAGGTCCGAGCGGTGTATGCCTCTGTTTATGTTCCCCATCGAGATGTTACCAGGACAAGAGTTGATTAAAATAATATACCCTGTTAAGTGGGTCACCAGGGATGTAAACTGTCCCAGAGACCCCTGAGTAGTGGCTTCCTTCTGGCTGTTACACAAGTTAAATAAATAGAAGAGAAGAGGTTAAGATAACCCCGTCCCAGCATGAGGAGTCTTCTTTCTCCCCAGGGCTTTCCAGCTCCCTCTCCTCTTCCTTTTCTTTTTTTTCCTGGAAGTGGGGGAGGGGGCAAACGGACTTGCAGGGGTTGACTTTTCAAAGCAATGAGGGGAGGATCTCAAGAAAACTACGGATTATCCTCTCCCCCCTGGCACACCCAGGTCTACAACTGTAAGTAATTTGATTACTGTCACTGAATAAATTGCACTCTCCGATGGTTAACTGATTTCAGGGTTCTTTAGTTCCATGGTGTGTGTGTGTGTGTGTGTGTGTGTGTGTGTGTGTGTGTGTGTGTCTCACTTCCCATGTGTGTGTTTAACCCCCGGGTCAGTTAGAAATTAAAGTCTTTTGTAAACTTTGTAATTTCACAGGTTTCCTATTTTCTTAAAGTTCATGTTGAATGAAATGTTTTGGTAACTCATGGTCTGTAGGGAATCCAAGTTGGCTAGCAGTCTTTAGGTGAGTGCTTGGTTATCCAGGGAAGAGTAGAAACTTAACGAAGTCCCTGCATCTCTGAAGGAGAATTGCATACCTGCCTTGTCTCTGAACTGAAGCCCCCAGTCTTAAGTATTCAGGGTGATATAACTCCAAGAAGTTTTATGCCACACACCCCTCCCCCCAACAACAGCAAAGCTGTGGAGCATGTCCCAGAACAGAGTTAAGAACAGGTAAACCTAGGCCTTTTATGGAGGGGAGTATGGGAGAAGGTAGGGGAGGCGGCTAGAGCATCAGCTGGAAGGCACAGATCAGGCAGTCTTACCAGCCCATGTCATACATCTGCGAGGAATTTTCCTTCATTTTAACATGTGCTCTTTGGAAAACAAAGCCCAACAGTAATTCCTGAGATGAGGAATTTTCTCCACAGTGAACATGAAGATAAAAAAGATAATTATTTGAGTTTAAGGTATTCTTCAAATTTTATTGCATTAGAAACAAGTTCCCATGGCCGTTGTTAAAGCTGTGCTGGGTGTGCACAGCCCAGTGGTTAAGGACACATGTTTGGGCGCTAGATGGGACTGGACTCCAACCTGGGCCCTCCTACTTGGAAGCTGTTTGACCTTGGGCAGGTTCCTAACTTCTGAATATGGATTCCCTGACTGGTAAAATAAAGACAGTATTCTCGATCTCATATTTTGTTGTGGAAAATAAATAAGATTTGCTCAGAATTTAGCATAATAACCTGGCATAGTAAGGGTTTAAAAAATATTTATCAGCAGCGTATTGGGAGAGGGAGTAAGATTCTACAGCACCAGGATATATTACAAGGTGGTTCTGAAATTAAATCCTAAATCCCACTCTCACGGGGACACACACACATCTTTCACTACGAGACAGAACATGTAACTTGGCAGTCTCTCCATCGTGCTGCTCAGTCAACATTTAATATTTATTACTTTCTAACTTATTTCCTGTTGACCACAAGAATTCTATACAATCATTACCTTCACACACACACACACACACACACACACACACACACACACACACCCTCCTATGAGCTTAGAGCTCCTGGGATGCCTAATGTAGGTGGTCTTTCCTCTGTCCTATGCGATCTTAGGCCCCAGCCTGATGTAACTTGAATGGGGTTCAAGATAAGGAGGCTGTGGTGAGGGGACTTGCAACATGTGCAGGATGAGACTTCACGGTCCACTAGTTTGCCAAACGCTGCCTCTTCCTATACAACTTGCCTGGAAAAAACCATTCAACTCAGTGTATTCTTAAATTCTCTACCTAATTTCTAAAAGTTCATCATCTTTTTAAAAAAGAAAAGATCAAAATAAAAATAACCTTGCCCTTCTCAAAGATTTAGTCCTGAGAAAAAGGAGTAGGGTATACTCAGATCTGACTCGCACTTGAGTATTTACTGGTAGTTCCATTATTATTTTTTTTTTTTTGCTGGGAGAAAAATTTGAAGTTGTGACAGTTGAATGTCTTCCTAAAACTTTATTCACCAGGAGAAATTGATCAGGCATTAAGGCACAGACATCTGGCTTGGTGACCATTACTCTTCAATGCAGTTCCCACTGAACACTCCGTTTAACTGATGTTAAGCAGGTCAGTTAGCTAAAAGGAGAAATACAGCAAGAAGAGGGTGGAAAGGAACTGGCCTAAATTTTCCCAAAGACACCAAGAACACTGGAAACGGATCACACATAGTGTTTTTGATTTTGATTCCTCAGATGGCACATCGTCAAGTCTTGCAAAGACTAGAATAAATCACCATGATCCACCCAGGAGAGGGGTGGTCAGTCTGGTTTAGCTCACATGCAGACGTTTGCCCTTGATCACTAAGGGAAATGTGGAGGAAGCATCAGGTAAAGAAGACCTGCTTTGAGAGGATCTGTATCCTCTGGGACAAGTGGAGAGGAGGGAAGGGAAGCAGTCATCAAGGGGAAAAAAGGTGGGGGTGGGATGGGTCTTGCTGGTGGGGAACAGGAGCAGAGAAAGTTCACCATGACAATATGGTCCCATCACTTGGAGGAGAAATGCATTAAGGGAAAGTTAAGGTAGGGTTTGAAAGGAAGAATACTGTCTGTAAAAGAAAATTAGGGGGGACTTTGGGTGTCACGACACACTCTGGAACCACGACTTGCAGCCTTAATTTAATGACGTGCGTGGGCCGTTTTATGAATGCAAATCACCAAAAATGTTTGCAGCTCATAGTTGGACATGGGCGATAATTCATAGGAACCTAAATCTGGATTAGCATTTAGGTTGAGTTTGGATAATGGGGCACTCTGTTAGATGTTGATTTGGAAAAGAATTGTCCTTAAGAAATTCACATCTTGATTTCCTCCATGGCTAGGATATTTATAAAGTGCAGCTCATTTGGTGGCTGCACAAGTGGAATTTCAAGAGCAAAACAGTCCTATGTTCTTCACTGAGTCATCGAGGCCAGTTCGGGGTGGAGGGAGGCTGGGGGATTGAGCACAATGACTGGATAGGACAGTGGTTCCGGTACTACTTCCAGTGCTCAGCCCGCTCACCCTACTCGTGGGGAATAAGCAGAGTCCTTCAGAGCACTGCTGTTCGCTAAGAAGCTGAAGTCTCTGTTGATTGAGATTCCAGAAGGTGGTTTTCACTCCTTTCCGAATAACTAGTTAATAAGGTTTAAGAACTCCAAAACCTCACAATGCTGAAGATCTTTGAAGAGTAGGCTTTTTATACACGAGAAACCATTTCATAATATTTTCCACATCCAATAAATCTTATTCGGAGACAAATTTACTTTTCTTATTAAAAACAAAAAAGCAGCCTGTCATTCTAGATCCCTTTGCCTTATGGGGTTCACATGCTCCCATAGGAAGTCTGTCCAAACTAAAACTGAAAACCACAATTGACCAATTTTCAACTTTCTGCTTTGTTGTTGGTTTCTGCCACAGTGAAAACAATAGCTTCAATTAGAAAATGAAACCCACAGCATGACACGTGGGATCAGGTAAAAAGAGGCGGCTGTTTGGGGTTTACCGAGACTGGAGGGAGTTCGCTGCACTGAGGGAGAGAACAAAGGATCGCGACTGGCTGTGCGGCTCCTTGGTCTGTGCAAAGGTGTTTTAAAAGGCAGAGAATGGGAACTCCATAAATCACTGTGGTCAGTAATAATCATTCATTTAAGGGCGCCTACTGTGTGCCAGGCACTGGGGTAAAGTGATGAGTAAGCCCTTGTGACTCTCAGATTAGGTATTTGTTTAATTACAGACGTGAAAATGCCAGGAAGTAAAAGCTGAGTACAAAGAAGTCCCTAAGTTGGTCTGCAGGAAAAAGTGACATCTTTAGGTAGATGTTTGTGGGAGAGGATGGCCTCCTATGTGACCTTGTCACGTGCAGTCAACATACGTTTCCAGTCAGTCTCAGATTGGCCTCTGTGATGTGGCTCTGACCCTCTTACCCAGGGAGGGCTGAATTGTCCTGGAGGGATAGGGGAAGATCTTGGGTGTAGGCCTAGGGCTGTTTTACGTGTCCCTCTTGGAAATAGGCAGACAGTGCCCTGGCTGCATAGCTTGGTTGGTTAGAGTATCATCCCAGATAAGCTAGGGTTGTGGGTTCCACCCCAGGAGAGAGCACATAAAAGAAGTTACCTATGAGTGCATAAATAAGTAGAACAACAAATTCATGTCTTTCTCTGTGTGTCTTTTCCCTTCCTCTCTCTCTCTGAGATCAATTTGGGAAGGAAGGAAGGAAGGAAGGAAGGGAGGAAGGGAGGGAGGGAGGGAGGGAGG
>PVIA01000370.1:0-270695 GCA_004024845.1 Tonatia bakeri | reverse complement strand
CCGCCCCTGCGTTTGCTGAGGAGACCGAACTCTCTCGGCTCAAGCTCTCTGGTCTCTGGAGAAAATCAGCACTGTTTTATAACTGAACTTCTCTTGTGAGTGATTTTTTAAAAGACAAAACAAGGGAATTAATTTTTTTGTTGTTGAGGCAAAAGGGCTCTGTTTAAAGAACAAGGATGTTGTAACATAAACTGACAAAAGCCAGGGAGTCTACAGTCAGAGCAGAGAGCTAAATGTCACATTATCAGCTCCAAACTTGAACTTGCTCAAAAGTATTAGGTTAATGTTGGAAAGATGGTGCCATTTAGGGATATTTTACATTCAGTATTTGATTATCTTAACTTGACATTATCCTTAGGGTTGCATGGTCTTTACATACAGAGGATGTCCCTTAAAGAATATAGATTCCTGTGCTGCCTTTGTCTTTGAAAAGTAACGGCTCTACTCGCCCGCAGTACCCACTTGTAAAGTTCCTGGGCGGGGCCTGACGAGGTTACTATTAAACAGTTATCACCTGTAACACTGTGCTCAGCAGAGAGCAGGGGAATGGGTGCGTCAGAGCTCTGTGCTGAACGTCAGTCAGGTAACCTTGGTGGGGCCAGGGCTGGCGAGGCTTCAGGGTCCAGGTCAGATTTGGTGTGATGGCCTAGGAGGGAGGCTGTGAATTTGAAACTGCTCTCCTGGAAAAGAAAGTCCTTTCACATTTTAATAAGTCCCTCTGTGCCCCATGGCTCCAAGGGCTACAGGCCTTCCTACTCAAAGCTTGCTGGAAAGGAAGACCACCTGACTCAGAATCTGCATTTTAACGACGTCCCGAGAGACTGCCAGCACAGTCATCACGTTTGAGAAGCTCCGTCACAGGATGTGATGCTTCTCTCTTACACCCTCCTTTTAAACATGCTATTCTCCCATTCCTCTCCTCTTCCTTCTCTCTCTGCCCCATCTTCTCTGGTTCACATTCCTTAGTCCATTCATCTCTTACCCCTCCATCCTTGCTTTACTGTTTTGTTTGGTGGGGGGGGGGGTGTCAGTTTTCCCTCTGCCTCCCCCTTTTGAAATTTTTTTGTTATTGTATAAGTGCCATTTCCTGCTTTCATCCTGCTTTTATCTAAGTCTAGACCCATCCCCCATAACTCACGGTCTCTACTACATGCAGCGTGTCTGTGGCATATATTAATGTAAATATTTGCACAGACCTGGTCTCTCGTGCCTATTTTCTGCCTTCTACATTTTATACACACACCCATGTATATGCGGATGACATATTTCACCATTTAAAGTAGGAAAATGTGTATTTTTGTGTAAAGAATGGTATAGTGAATATCTGTTCTCAGTTTAAAAGTAAGACTAAGCGAGGGGTCCGGGAGTCTACAAGTCACGAGATCTTCCTGGTGGTGGAGTCGTCCATTCTGTCTGCGGTGCTGTCCTATGTTTGGTTAGTTCTCAAATTGTTTTCACGTTTACATCAAGTTTGATCTGAACAACCTATCTGGGGAGATAAGGTCTTGGCAGCTTTGCGTAAATGAAGTCATTTATTGAAAAGTAATGGAATTTTCCTCAGGTCAGATAGCAAGTTGCTGCTCCAGCATTTCCAGGAGAAACTCAGTCATGACTTTCGGTCTGGTGCCCTTCTTGTGAAGCATTCTCCCTTCTGTCAAGTGCTTTCTGGTTCCCACCACCAGTCTCCTTCCGAGGCCCGATGACAGCGAACATCTTGTATGTATCCAGCCAAGTGAATGAGGCATAGCTCAGGAAGCACTGAGGCTGGTTAGGGGGAAAGACTGAGAGACTTTCCCGGCAGGTGAAGCCCTCTGGGCAGTGAGGCTGATTTTTCTTTGCTATAAAGCAAGATAGAAAATGTTTTCCCGAAGAGGTACATGGTCATCTGGCATTGAAATAGCAGGAGCTTATTAAATATTGACAAATACAAGAATGAATGCAGGGGCCCTGGCCAGGTTGCTTAGTTGGTTAGAGTGTCTTCTCAATACTCCAAGGTTGTGGGTTCTATTCCAGGTCAGGGCATATGCAAGAATCAACAAACGAATGTATCAATAAGTGGCACAACAAAAATCAATGTTTCTTTCTCCCTTTCTCTCCCTAAAATCGATGAATAAGAAATTTTTAAAAAGAACGATACAGTAAGTGACCATAATACAAAATCAAATGTAGTCATTGTCAGAAGCCGGGAAGAAATTCCTGTGGGGGCACAGGCGATGAAGAGATGGGCCCTGGCTGAGCTCACACCCTGATGTACTCACTGTGTGACCTTGGGCAAGCTTCCTCACAGTCTGGGGTCCACGAGGTGGTGGGGGTGATAGTACCAATTGATACTGTGTTTTTCGGACTACAAGATGCACGGTTTCCCCCTCCAAATTTGGGAGGCATAATGGTTGTTAATGCTGCTGTTGAGTTCTGTTTACATTTACCCTGGTGAAATATGTTATTTATATTATTAAATATTTTACCACATTTTTTGCTTCAAATTTTTTTCCCTGTTTTCCTCCTCTAAAACCTAGGTGTGTCTTACGGTCTGAAAAATATGGTAGGTACTGTGGGAACTAAATGAAATATTTCACATAAAATGTTTAACAGGTGCTTGATAAAGTATTAGCTGCGATTATAAGCACTGCTTAACTGTGGAATACAGTAGGCTATTTGGTCTGTGGGCCAACGTCACAGAGTTCATGAGCCCAGATGGTCTAGGCTGCTATACCTCTAGGCCATATGGCACAACCTATCACTCCTAGGGCGCATGCCCGTACAGCATGTTACTGTACAGAACGTCACGAGATTAAATCAAGCACAAGAGAAAATGGTTTAATCAAGAGACATGGTAAGCATGAGATGTGTGAAGTTGTTTAACAGCAAACATTTTCTTCGTAAGTAGAAGGAATGCATTCTAACAATAAAAACAGTCCAGTAGATGCGTAAACCAGTAACTTAGTCATGTATCACTATCAATGTGATGGGCTGTGCATAATGGTGTGTGCTCTCCTTTTAAACCACTGACAACACAGTAGGTGTGTTCACACCAGCACCCCTGAGACATGTGACTAATGTGTTAGGCTATGACATAATGGTGGCTACAATGTCACTAGGCAGAAGGGAATTTTTAGCTCCACTGTAATCTTACAGGACCACTTTTTGTATCTGCAGTCCATTATTGACCAAAATGGCATTATGCAGCACACAGCAATATTAATGTTTTCATTAATTAACTTCTCTATTTTTTTGTGTCTTCCCTCTCTGTTTCCTTCCTTTAGCATGAGTCGCACCGCCTACGCTGTGGGAGCCCTGCTTCTCCTCTTGGGGACCCTGCTGCCAGCTGCTGAAGGGAAAAAGAATGGGTCCCAAGGCGCCATCCCCCCTCCAGACAAGGCCCAGCACAATGACTCTGAGCAGACTCAGTCTCCCCAGCAGCCTGGCTCCAGGAACCGGGGGCGGGGCCAAGGGCGTGGCACTGCCATGCCCGGGGAGGAGGTGCTGGAGTCCAGCCAGGAGGCTCTGCATGTGACCGAGCGCAAATATCTGAAGCGAGACTGGTGCAAAACCCAGCCACTCAAGCAGACCATCCACGAGGAGGGCTGCAACAGCCGCACCATCATCAACCGCTTCTGCTACGGCCAGTGCAACTCCTTCTACATCCCCAGGCACATCCGGAAGGAGGAAGGCTCCTTCCAGTCTTGCTCCTTCTGCAAGCCCAAGAAATTCACCACCATGATGGTCACCCTCAACTGCCCCGAACTACAGCCACCCACCAAAAAGAAGAGGGTGACACGTGTGAAGCAGTGTCGTTGCATTTCCATTGATTTGGATTAAGCCTGGACACCCCACCTGTCCTAGGGATGCAGCCCCAGGCAGGCCCAGAGCCAGACCTAAAGCAACCTGATTCGAACTTGGCTTAACCCTAGAGGCAGAAAGAACCACCAGCTGCCTCCTGACAGGCACCTGCTAGTGCTTAGTTTGTGTGCATGAGTGTGCATAGGTGCCTGTGGCTGTTTGCAGACACCAGAGGAAACATAGTCTCTGCTAGGGGGCACTTCCCATTACCTAAATGAATCTGCTTCCATAGGGGGGTGGCACAGAAAGCCCACTCCACCCAAGGCACATTTAAAGGGCACAGGGCTGAGCTCTGCTTCTCTGCCTTTGTCTTCCATGTGCCCTCCTGGGGACCAGAATCTCTCTTTAGATGAATGTTAATGGAAGAGCCTGCTCCAAGGGCAGGAAACCTGTGTTAGTGCTGTATAAGACTTCGAAAAGGTATCTCAACCTGTGCTTGCTTCCTGCCTTCCTCCTCCCTTTCATAGTCAGCCCCTTCTTAGGATCTCAGTGACTATTTCAGTCTAATCTCATATTTGCCAAGGGTTCTAAATTACCTCACTTGACCATTGGGTGTGTTTCCCATTTTTGGAAGACCCTTCAGACTCTGGGGGAGGCTGGTATAGACAAGGGTAAGAAAAGTGGAAGAGTGAGAGAAGACAGGGGTTGAATGTGAAGACCAGTTGGACCCACCAGAATTCATTAGGGAGATGTGCAGGGTCTTGGAAGGCCAACCCCAAAACACAGTGAGACCCCTGCGTTAGTAAGTTTTTTTCCTGGTATTTAATGGAACCCAAGTGAACAGAGGAGAAATGAAATTGCAAAAAATAAAATCATTAACCTTGGCTGTTACTCTGATTTGCTGAAACTAGTTGGAATCCAATACAAACAAAACATAAATACTGACCCTGCTAGTTTCAGAACCAAATGAATGAGCCAAGCCAAAACAGACCCTTTCCACTTCGCCCCTGAGGTGGACGGTAGATGTCCAGAACCCCCTACACAGGGATAGGAAAGGAACAAAGACCTCGTAAGCAGAAGGTTCTAATTTCTTTTGCTTGGTTCTAATCATCTCTTCCCCAGTTCACTATTTCTGTGTAATGCTTGTGAGAGCCACGGCCTTTTGTTGTAAAGATTCTGCCTCTGCTTAGTGTACCTGACAGTGAAGAACCAGGCTAAGAGGAGAGTGTTTAGGGCCTGCTCCATTTTAGCTAGTATATTTTGGGTCTTTTTGTTTTAGCCGTTGATAGGAGTTTGAGCGAGAGGAAGGAAATAAAGGAGATTGCCTCTGGCTAAGGAGCAGGTTAATGCCGGGAGGAGACAGGAGGAATAGGACTTCCTCTTCTTCCTTTGTCCTCTGAGGGTCTAGTGGGAAACTCCGGGTAAGAAGTCAGAGCATTTGGCTTCATAAGCGGTCCCCCTACTGCTGGTGGGATTCATACAACATTGGAACTGTTCAGACCCTACCAGTAGAGACTGGTCTCTGATTGAACTTGGGCTACTGGCAATACCTACCTAGGATTTATCTAATGGCCGAAGTGTGGCGTGGGTGAAGCATATTGCGTTTTGGGTTTGGCAAACCTGTTCTCTTCAAGCCTGAGGTTTTATATGTAAACTGCCCCCTTTTCCCCCCAACAGTTTTGCCTCCTACTGTCTCAGCCTCACCAGCCAAGTCATGTGTAACATGGGAAACAAACATTGACTTGCATTTTACTTGCTCTTCAGGTCTCCAGCATTTAAAGATCCATCACAACTAAAGAGACTGTTTTTCTATTATTTTTGTTTTGGTTCAGTGTTCCCCCATTAACAACTAAACAGGAACTAGACTTTGAGGCAGAAGTTATTTTGAACACCCGAAGTATTGGGTCTAATTTTAAAACTTTAAACTCACTACTGATGGTCCTACTACACTAGGCGAATTTGTGCAGACACTTTGTGGGTGCATTTCGTATACACTGTATGCCCCTGCCCCAAAGCTTTCTGTCATCCGCATCCTCCAACAGTGCAGCACGAAATGGATTTAACTGAGCACGCAAATGCTAAGCCAGAATTTTGAGGGTGGGGGAGAGGAAGAGAAAGGGGAAGGAACTGAAAATGTAAAACTATGCCAGAGAGGGGAAAAAGACATTCAGAAGCAGCCGACACTGAATTTCTCTTGTTTTAACTCTGCCACAAGCATGCAACTGTATTTTAAAAAGAGATTACTTAAGTTGGCAGCAGTAATCTTTTAGTAGCGTGTGCTGCAGTCTTGCATTAGGTCGAATTTGGCTGAAGTAAAGAGAATTTCCTCAAAATGAACTTCACTGGGATAATCGGCATAACTGCCCTAAAAACACAGCACTAGCCAAAGAAGGAACTGCCTGCTTTTCTTACTGTGCTTATATTAAGACTAAGACAAGCACGGTGTGTCTTCCAATGTTTATTGAAGTGCCATGTCTGTTACATAATGTATTGGAGTCACCGATGATGTGATGATATGTTTTTTCATTACTACAGTAGAATGTTTTTTTAAATGGCAAGATATTTGCGATCTTGGTCTTTCCTATTAAAATAATGCCAAACACCAAATATGAATTTTATGATGTACACTTTGTGCTTGGCATTGAATGAGAAAAACACCCAAAACACACATCTTGCCAGTCAGTAATTTTTTTTCTTCTGTGATTGTAGTTCTTCAAAAAAGTTCAAAATGTAAGTGAAAAAGCTGGAGGAAAGGATAATTTCCACTGTGTGGAATGTGAATAGTTAAACAAAAAGTTATGGTTATTTAATGTAATTATTAATTCAAATCCTTTGGTCACTGTGATTTCAAGCATTTGTTTTCTCCTTTATTTGACTTCCTTTGAGTTGAGCGAAGAAGAGGCCGGCACGCTGTGTGCTGCGGGGCGCTTTCACCTGGTCGGCGGGAAGCAACGAGGTCTTCACATGTCTGAATGCGCATCACAGAGTCAAGACCTGAGCTTCCATTGTTTTTTCATTGAATGTTCCTTAAAGGTTAACATTTCTGAGGCAATATTAAGAATAATTTTAAATGCTATTTTGGAAGACTTACGATACGTGTGTACAAACAAATAGCAGATAATAGTGAATAGTTCACAAGTCCTTTTAAGGAGAAAGTCTAAAATGAGAAATGTATGTGCAGAACATTTATAAGGGACAAGTTAATGCTTAAGAGTGAAAGTAGTCTATTGATTTGTCATTCTCAAGATATTTAATATCAACTGCATTGTGTATTATGTCTGCTTTAATCATTTAAAAACAAGAGAGGATTATATAAACTATGATTGAGGTACTTTGCTGTGTCTGAGGATGAGAGGGGATTTGATAGTATCATAGAAGTTAATTTGGTTTAAAGTTTTATGAATCTGTAAGTAGAATGTAATTTCACTCAAATTATGTTCTCTATAACCTTTCCCAAAGAGCAATCAATAAATTGAACCTCTTCTCTGTGTGTGTGTGTGTGTGTGTGTGTGTGTGAACTGGAAGTGTTCACAGGGTGGAGATGGTACAAGGATTCACCTGTGGGAATGGAGAGAGGAAAACAATTCCCTTGTGACATCAAGGGAATTTATTTCTTCCACCTGGACCTTCCAGATCCTGCTTGATGTCAGTGGGACCCCTCAGGCTGTGGCACTTAGAGGCAGGGGAAAGCTGGTGTGCAATTGAATGGGCCAGCCTTCTCCCCAGAGCTAGAGAGAAGAGTGAGAAAGGGTTGTGAGAAGCCTTCAGATAGTGGAAGAATTGCCCCAGAAATGATAATAGCTTTATCCTCAGGTGTTCAAGGGAAAAATGGGAGAAAGATTTTGGTCTCAGTAGAAGGAAGATCTTCCTACTGACGAGAGCGATTCGGCAACACTGTGAGCTGCCGTGAGGTGGGAGCACCCTGCCTCTGGAAGTATTAAACCACGTGCTAGTTACCCTTGTCAAGAAAAGTCACTAAGCAAAGAAACAAATGAGCAACGACAAACAGCAGCATCAGCCAGGGCTGGGGAGGGCAGGAGACCAATTTTAAGAGTTAACCACATTTTATTACTTAAAATGCCCAGTTTTCAACAAAAAAGTGTTAGTCATGCAAAGAAACAACATATGGTCCATATACAGGAGAAAAAAAAACAAAAGAACTGTCCCTTAGGAAGCTCAGACATTGAACTTATTTGACAAAGACTTTAAAACAACTCTTGAAATATCCAAGAACTAGGGAAAACCATTCTACAAAACTTAAAGAAAAGAAATTTCATCAAATCCTGAATGTAAATATAGAGAAATTATTTTTTTAAAAGAACCAAATAGAAACTGTAGAGATGAAAAGTACAACTGAAATGAAACTTTTACTAGAGGGACTGGATGGCAGATAAGAGAAGGCAGAACAAAACTGAGAAACTTTACTTGGGCTGATGGAGATGGAGGGCGGAGTGGAAGGGGACTCTGGAAATCAGGAATGAAAGAACACCACTATGGACCTTACACAAATAAAAAGGATTATGAGAGAATACTATGAACAACTGTATGCCAAGAAATTAGATAATTTAAATGAAAAGGATATATTCCCAGTGTAACAAAAAGTCTAACTCCATTTCTCATCTTAATATCTTTTAAGACACACTCCTCTCTCTTTTGCTTCTGCTCCATATCTGGGCAAGCCCATAAGAAAGCCCAGGTTCTCCCTCCTTTGGTGCTGATGAGATATCAAACCATCCGAGGGCCTGTCTGCATGTGAAGACCCTCATCCCAGCCTCACTCATGGTTCTCTTGAACCACCACAAAAATTTCAAGTCAGTCCCCTTTCCCTGCTCTCAGACCAGATTGGGAGGCCCACCCTGCTCTCCCGTGAAAGCCTTGTTATGTGAGTAGTAAAACTTTTCATGCAATCCTGCAATCCTGGTGCGTGTGCCATCGTCATCAATCTTGACATCCAAACCAAACACTGAATAAAGGCCTAGGTATCTACAGTACCTGCAAACACACAAACTGCTGAAATGACTCAAGAAGAAATAATAATTGAATAGAACTACACCAATAAAGAGGCTGAATTAGCAATCAAAAACTTTCCGCAAAGAAAAACACAAGACCAGGTGGTTTCATTGGTAAATTTTACCAGATATTTAAGAATTAATACCAGTTCTTTACAACCTCTTCCAAGAAACAGGAGAGATGAGAACATGAGACCAATATTACTCTGCTATCAAAACCAGAAAATATATCACAAAATAAAACTACAGACAAATATTCTTTACAAATATAGGTGCAAAAATTCCCAACCAAATACTAGGTAACTGAATTCAGCAACATATAAAAAGGATTATACACCATGACCAAGTGGGATTTGTCCAGGAAAATGCAGTTGATTTAATCATCAATCAATGTAATACAACATATTAGTAGAATAAAGGACAAAAACCACAGTCTTGCAGAAAAATCACTTGACAAAATCCAACACCCTTTCATGATAAAATCACTCAACACACTAGGAATATAAGGGAATTCTGATAAAAGACCTGATAAAAGGCGTCCGTGGAAAACCCACAGCTAATGTTACTTAAGGGTGAAAGACTAAAAGCTTTCCCCCAAGGGTATCTACTTTCACCACGTCTTTTCAATATGGTCCTGGAGGTTCTAGCCAGGGCAATTAGGCAAGAAAGGAAAAAAGAAGTCATCCAGATTGGAAAGGAAGAAATAAAACTATTTCTTTTTGCAGATGACATAATCTTGTATGTAGGAACCCTAAGGAGTCCACAAAAGAAGCATTAGGGCTGTCTCAGTCTATTCAGACTGCTACAGCAAATACCACAGGACGGGTAGCTTGTTAAAAACAAACATTTATTTCACTCAGTTCTAGAGGCTGGAAGTCCAAGATCAGGGTTTTAGCACGGTCAGGTGACAGGTGGCTCCCAGGTCTAGAGCCTCCTTCATAAGGCACTAGTCCCATTCACCAGGGTTCCACCCCGCAAAGGGCCCATCTACTAATACCATTACATGTGGGGATTAGGATTTCAACATATGACATGACAAAGGGGGCAAGACACAAACATTTGGACGATGGCAAGAGCTAATAAATGAGTTTATCAAGATAAAAAATTTAATTTTATTCTATGCACTACCAATGAAAAAAAATATAAAACCGAAATTAACAAAGTAATTTCATTTGCAACAACATCAAAAAGAATAAAATATGTAGGAATAAATTTAACAGAGGGAGTACAAGACTTGTCCACTGCAAACTATAACACATTGCCAGAAATAATAAACACCTAAATAAATAGAAAGACACCCTGTGTTCATGGATTAGAAGAGTTAATATTGCTCTGCAGATTCAACATAATCTGCATCAAAATTCTAACTGGTTTCTTTGCAGAAATGGACAAGTTCATCCTGAAATTTGTGTGGAAGTGCAAGGGACTCAGAATAGACAAAACAATCTTGAAAAAGAAGTGCAAAGTTGGAGGGCTCACACTTCCTGCTTTCAAAACTTACAGCAAACAGTTGTTACAAGGCAAACACACTCTGAACCACCACTAGGCATGTTTCCAGCCTCTCTAGAAGTTCCTCTTATGGCCCACCTCAATTTTAACCCTTTCCACACTACAATAATAATCACTATCAACTTTTGTAGTAATGTCTTCTCCGCCCGTCTTTATAGTTTTAACCACCCCAGCGTGCATCCCTCAGCCGTACACTTTCGTCCGGTTGTGAACAGTTTACGTGAGAAAAGATAAAGACCTGGACAAAGGCAGCCCTCGCCCCCTCTTAGGATCCTGATGGTGGTCACCGTGCGGTCAGTGTCCACGTCCTCCTGCTGTACCAACAAGTTTCTTGGGAAGAAAGTTAAAATAATTGGATATTTCAAATATTTTAAATAATTATTTTGTTTCTAGTTATCATGAAAACAAAGCTCAGATTCTGATGCTCTCAAGGATTCTACCTAGACTCTTTTATAGTTATTATTGAAAGCACTTTTTCTCTCCTGCTTGTGTATCATTAGCACATTAGAAATGAACTTCAGCACCTCCCAGGCATTCCACAAGTGCCCATCCAGACCCGCTGAGCGGAGGAGTTTATTATTGTGCACAGTGATAGCAGGAGTTAAATATGGGAAGTAAGTATCTATTGTTTTTGACTTCTTGCAACTCTTTTCCTTAAATTCTTTTTATTTTTTTAAGCAACTCTTCCCTCATTCCACGTGTTGCCATCCAGGCTTCTCATTACTGTGTCTTTCATCCCCGCTCCCTCTCCAGGCGTAGGTGTGACCTAAGACCATGCTGGAAATCAGAAGACTCATTCCACTTGGCCATCATGGTTCACTTTAGAAATGGGCTTGAAACAACCTGGATGCATGAGAATCTTCCTTAAGATTTGAATATGAAGACTGGGATAAATGAGATCTTTTCTTCTTCTAGGATCACAAGTTAAAATAATCCTGTCAATCAAAATTTGATGACAGCTATCTTTCCCAGGTATACAAATGAAATTGTCTGAAGAATGAATCTTCTACACACAGAAAAGCAGAGCCAAAAGATGGATTAGGTATCTTGATGAAAGAATTTTTTTCCCCTGGATCAAGCTATACTGGAAGTCAGGCCAAGCTCTGAGTCACCCTGTATTAGTTACATATTGCTTTATAACAAATTGTGCCAAAACTTAGTAGCTTAAAACAACAAACATTTATTATTTCACACATATGCTGATAGGGAACTGGGAGTGACTAAAGTGGGTGGTTCTGGTTCAAAATCTCTCATGAGTTTGCAGTTCAGGTGTCGGCATGGGCTGAAGTCCCCTACAGGCTTGCCTGAGGCTGGAGAATCCCCTTCCAATGTGGCTGGCTCACAGGGCTGGTGTTGGCTGGAGGCCTCAGCTCCTCCCGTGTGGACCTCTCTTCACAACACGCTAACTGGCTTCCAGAGTCAGTGAGAGATAACCCACTAACTGGGAGAGAACGCAAGGAGGAAGCACAGGCTCTTATGACTTGATCTCCAAAATCACACAACTTTACTTTCACGGTATTCTGTTTGTCAGAAGCAAGTCACTCAGTTTGCCTACATTCAAGAGGAGGGTTTTTAGGCTTCGGCTCTTGGAGAGAGAAGTGTCAAAGAACTTGTGGTCATATTTTAAAATCAAAACACTCTTAGTTATATGAATCAATAAATCCAATTTTGGCTTAGCTTGTATTGGGTTTATGGCACTTAAGACCCCCAAAATCTTCTATCTGTGTCACTAAGAAAGGTTTAGATGTCATTAGTTATTATTTTTACCCTAGTGAACCACTCTTCCGATGCGATGCAGGCAGAGCACTGCCTCTGTATCATCTGTAACACCCAACTGGTTCTACAGAAGGTGGGACCTTAACATGCTGCAGGGGGAACTTTCCTTGCCATGGGGCCAGAGCCCCATTCTGTAGATAAAACCTGACATTCAGTGCCACTTAGAGACCCGTTACCCTGCATTTCGACCCCCACCTGTTCCCCCTACATATCTCAAACCTAGGCATCCTCTTCATAGGTCAATATTATGGAATCAGTTTTCAATTGGAGAACGAATGGACCTAGTCAGCACCTGTCCACCTTGCACTTTTCCATCTAATGGCCCAGAAAGGGGCTATTAATGTTAAAAATTCTACATTTTACATTTTTGAATATTTATACCAGAGGAGCAAAGTAAAGGATGTTTCGAATGGAAGGGACTGTAAACCATGGAAAAGAAATTGTCCCTTGCATTACATTTATAAGCTAGTTTTCTTAAGAAATTATCACAGATTTTAAAAATTATTATTTTTATAAAATATGGCAGTGAGTGTTCTTGGTTGCAAGCAATAGAACCTCCTCCAGATCATTTAATCAGAAAGAGGTATATTAAAGGTTTCTGGGTAGCCTCATGGACTCTCTATGGGAACCAAGAGCCATGTTGGAATGCTGCATAGGAATATAAAGTCCAGAAATGAATTAGCCATGGAAAAAATACCCTACACAACATGGGCTATTGTAGGAAATTTCACTAGTTTACCCACCATTTCTTATTTATGTCACTAGGGACAGATGTAGAAACTGCAGCCCAGATGCCCAAGAAACCAGTGACTCCCCCCCATGCTCGACCGAAGCTGTGAATTCCTATGAATGGTCGCTGGCTTGGTTGGTTGCTTCTGCTTATAAGTCCACTGTTGTGTATCTGCTCATTGGAACCTAGGGTGGTTTATAAACAGAACTTCACAGGAGTCTGGTGAGTGTGAGTGTTTAGCTTTCTCTGCTCTGTAGTACTGGAGGCGATCTAAAAGGATCCTGGAGTAGATGCTGAGAGGGCAAGAGGCCACATCAAAGCAACTTGTAAATGCAGGGGTGAAAAATAAAAACATGGTAAAGGCTTCTATGAAAAGCATCAATCTCTTGTCCCATCTCTGCTACCTGACTCTCCTCAGTTTCATTTCTCAGGGTCAACCCTTTTCAATTCTCTCTGCCTGTTTCTTCTGCCACTGCTGAAGGTTCAGCTGGGGTCAGTGCCCAAAATGACTCACTCACATGGCTGGCGGAGGATACTGGCTACAGCTGGAAGCTTAGTTTCAAGTGGTCTCCTCACATGTCTTAGGCTTCTGAAAGCACAGTGGTTGGGTTCCAAGGGTAAGTGTTCCAAGAAGAAGAAGATAAAAGCTGCCAGTTTTTTAAAGGCTGGGCCTGAAAACCTACACAGTGTCACTTTCACCATATTTAATGGGCAAAGCCATCTAGACCTACCCAGTCAAGCAAGGGGATTTTCCCACCTCTTGATGAGAGAAATGTCCAGTAATCTGTGGCCTCCTGATGACCACATCTGGCTTCCCTGGCTGGGAGAAGGGACAAGGGTGTTCAGCTGTGCTGTGTTCAAACTTTGACTCAGTCTCCTTGTGCTCAGCCATGCAGGTCACTGCAGGTGACACCTGTTTCCTGCTGCATTTGCCTCTGCGCCTTGATTCTCTCAGGATTGTTAACGCAGTCTGAAGTTTCTTTCGTTGAGTTATCAGTGTTTACTCTTCTCTCTCACTTCCATCTCCGACACTATTTACTAAAATCACTCAGTTGCTATTATCTCTTTTCTTCTTATTCTTTGTCCTTGCAGATTTACACTTTAAAAATTCCTTACTTTCACATTCCTGGAGTCCCATAAGAAAAAAACATAAATTTACATAGTGTACATATCTGAGTCTAACAAAAATTTATACCCATTGTTACTTGATAACTACTTGATTTTGTAAGAGTGCTTTAAAACAAACAATCCACTTTTGCGGACATCACTTTAGTTGATCCTCATTAATTTTGAAAGAAAGGAGCTTGGTGAATAAGCTGCAATCAGAGACATAAAGTGATTCGCACAATGTTGCATGAGTGATTTGCTTTCTATTAAATCCTTTAAGGAAAGGTTCTGGAATTTAGTCTAAAAGTGAGAAGGAGAAGTCAAAGAAAATAAAACTTGTTTTTCTTTTTATTTGAGGGGAAGGATGCAGTATAACGAATTCAGAAAAACTAGAATTTGTATAGCACTGGAGCTCCCAATTCAGTCTGAGATTTTTTATATAAATGTGCAGTTGTCGGGGGTGGGGTGGGGGTTGGTTAGGAACCTAGTATTAAGAAAGTAAGAAGACTTTGATGACCTCGCTCTGCTTCCTACTTCAGGCCTCACTGCTCCTTCTGTTCCCTTGATCCACATGGTGGGATGTGAGAATTCTTTCCCACATCCCTTTGCAGGAGCCCATTTTGTCTGTTCTTATGGTAGTGACTGAGTTTCAAAGAGGAAGACCCTATAATGTCTCCCAGGCATACTACAAAGGAAATATAAGTCATCAGATAGTTGGATCTGGATCTGGGCCAGGATAACTCAACTCTTCTTGTAGAAGGTGCCATGGGATCTATAGTGATGGCAGGTGATGGAAGAAGTGGGTCCCCTCAGCTTTATATCTTGTCTGAAAGATGATAACCATGCTAATAAATTTAGTGCCACATTCTTTACAGCGAGCTCATCCGACCCCTAAAATAAGGCCATAAACCATAATGGGGTCCATGATGCTTTCAATTATTAGACATTCATTTCTGCTCTTCATTTTTATTTCTCTCCTGCTGAAATTTGGCTTTATTGATGTGCTTTCAGGAGAGATGGGAGAGGGCAGCGTTCGGAAAAACGTCCACTTCTTAGAGATCTGGGAAAAATTATATGTATATCAAAATAAAATCTAGGCTCCCTAAAGGGGAAGACATAGAATTTTTGCCATTGTATGCACAGTGAATGCATAGCCACATCATAATGAACAGAGCCAGTTTGGGGGCATTCCTATGTATCTTCAGAGTCACAGGTTATTTTCTGTTATTAATACCCTAATTAAGAGAGGCATCAAGTTTTTTCTTTTAGTAATTAGTAGTTAATAGGTACAACCCCACCTCCCAAAACTTTTTTGAGAGTAAGAGGGCATCCAGAGCACAGTTTGTGGGACGTGGCCCTGAGACCCAGAGACAGGCTGAGTTTGTAAAGAAAAAAGGTACAGGAATAGAAATTGGTGTTGAAGAAGATACTTTATTTGGATTTCTTGCCCTGATAAACAACAATGAAAATTGGCCTTTTCAGCTTTTCAAAACAAGGCTGGAAGGATTAATTTCTTTGCTGCTGGTCTCTCCCTCTCTCTCTATTTTTTTAACTCAGATTTTTTTTTCAATGACAGCTGACATCATAACAGTTAGACATTGATATGTCTTATAAAGTGATCACCCCAGTAAGTCTACTACCCACCTGGCACCATACACAGTTACTACAATATTATTGACTATTCTCCATTTACATTTTATTAAACATTTAACTCTTCGTTTCCTCTCCAGACACACTGTGAAGGCCTGAATGCTAGATTCTTACCAAACTCTAATTTCTGATGCTTACCCACAATTCAAGGGAAACTAGTTACTACTCAAAATAGAGTCAAAGAACAATTAATATTGATAAAATACTAGATAAATAAACCTTAATTCCAACTTCATCCAGAAACTGAAGACCCTCAAATATCCTTCTATTGTGAGACTTTGTCCTGTAAAAATTTAAAATTATCTCATTCATTCTTATGTCTCACCTAGGATTCTTAGTATCTGTGAATGACAATTTTTCATCAATTAGCATACTTAGTGAATAATGAATGAGATTATGAGAAAGAATCATGTGTCTTGGAAAAGATCGTCAG
Source organism: Tonatia bakeri (assembly GCA_004024845.1). Classification (NCBI taxonomy): domain Eukaryota; kingdom Metazoa; phylum Chordata; class Mammalia; order Chiroptera; family Phyllostomidae; genus Tonatia; species Tonatia bakeri. Next base: position 254,701 of record PVIA01000370.1, on the reverse strand, counting down.
GTTAGGATCACATCACACTTCTTGGTGATTTTCTTTTTTAAAACTTTTGTTTGACAGAGAACCTTTCACTTGGAGGGTTAGGGTAGGTGAAAATAGGTTAGGAGAAAACAATGTTAGGTAATAAGTGCAGACAGAAAATTTTGGTTTGCATTCTAGTCTTCAGAAATCCCTTAATACAGGGAAAGAACCCAAAACAGTAGAAGGATATTGTGGGGGAAGAGAAATATACCAGGCAGACTGAGCAGTCTCAAGGAATTTGTGGAGCCCCTTCAGCAGAAGTGTTGTCCATTATACCGGTAGGCGAGTGGACCAAATTAATCAGAGGATGCTGCGGGGTGCTTTGTGTGATTTCCCAAATACAGAATTCACATTGCTGTGGTCTGCAGCCCTCTCCAGACTTGGGAGCTAAGGCCCTGGTAAGGGGAGAGAGGTTTGTGTTGAGGCACTAGTAACTGGAAAATGTTCTTCATTGTGGTGCTTACTTTTTAAAATTTTTCCCTTTGAAACAATCTGAAAAAAATCTTGACTTTGTGCTATTAGCTCATGAGAACAAATAAAATCAGGGTCATGTAGTACCTAATGAGTTCCTAGTTTTGGATATTAATAAGGGCCTTTAAATTGCTATGATTCCCTCATCTATGCTAGAAGGGAGATCTTATTCAGTAATTTAGAAGTGAATCATATATAGAATTTATACAGACACTAAATAAATTGCACAGTTGAACTTTCTTTCAAAGCTGTAGAAAATTCACGGTAACACAAATCTATGCTTTTATAACCAAAATGAGGAAAGGAAGCACATAAGCTTTCAACTAAGCATTCTGTGACTCAGTTCAACCTGATTTGGGCAAAACAGATTCAAATAATCTAACTTGATGTGCATCCTCAATGTTGAAGTTACCTTTGCAAGCCAGAGAGTTCCAGCTTTGCGGGAGGGGCTGGAGAAGAGGACTGGGGCACACAGTGACAGCTCGGCCTCAAACGTGACCAGAGAGGCACAGGGTTGAACTCATCAGCACATTTTTATATGATCCTGCGGAGCTGGTTTCATTTCAAAAGTATCAGGAAGTTTGACTGAATCACCCAACATGCTTCCCTGGGAGCTAAAAAAGCCACGTTCTCTAGACCTCAAAATTGAGAGAGTGGACGAATCTAGTGATTGGTTGTAGGTAACGTGATCTGCCTTTTGTAGCCAGCCAGAAGCCAGATGTCCCCTCCCCTTTGATCTAAATAACACTTTAGGCTGCAGACAATAAGATTGGTTTTAAATTTATTGTCTCTTTGATTTCTGCATTCTAATGCTTTTTAAATTCTTTACACAAGACAGGGCTATATATAGGCAACTGGGGTGGTTCAGTGGAGGCCAAAAAAATGCCAGTAGCTTTTGAGAAGTGCCGAGCAGAGCCTTGTGTGTATTTCTCTGCAGGGAAACAAAGATGACTTACTTGGGAGCAAGAACTTTTTCGTTTCCAGTCATTTTACTCCAAAGTTTCGCATTCCTGTTCCAGCCAGCTTTGGGAAAAGGTTTTTTGCAGAACCCCCCTCCCAGCAAAGTGCTGAAGCAGAAGAATCCAATTTAAGTGAGGGAACCTAAATCAGAACGTCTTCCGCCTAAGCCCTCTGTAACCTTGGTCCCAGTCAGCGTTTCATTCCCGTCCTTGCTACGCAGCCTGAGAGGCAGCCAGCTGAGGTCAAGAGCTTGATTTCATTAGTCCTTTTGATGGTGGAGATGCAAACGTCTGAATCCAACCTCACCCCTTGAGAAGTTTCCTGGCATTTGGGCATCTTTTTCAATTAGTATTAAGTGAACAATCGTGACTGGGCATGCAATCAAGTGAGCAAAAACATTTGGCCGAGTCCCTGCCCTCAAGGAACTGTCCCCAAAAGTCCGCCTGCTCTGGAAAGAACACTATAAGCGTGGAAGGCAGTGAGGCAGACATGAGCAGAGCAAGGATGATGGACTGGGTGCAGAAGGTCACCAGGGCAAAAAGCCTCACATGCCTACCAGCGTGGAAAACAAGGACCTTGCCCCCAGGGTTTAGATTCCCTGACCTTTCATATCACTGGTCGTGTGGTAGGAACTCTCCCCAGACCTTTCTTCCCCTGGCGTGTTGCTAGTCATGTGACAGACCCTCTTGAAGAAGGAAAATGGGGCCACAGAGTGGCCTCATGCGACTCCCAGGTGGGCCCTTGCATGACCACTGCCTTAGGCATTAATCCTTAGGGATGACATCTAGACCTCTGTTGTGTTTCAGCTCCAGGCCCCAAAAAGCAGCAAAAACAGAGGAGTGACACCATGGCTGAAATCAGTGGAGCCTGCGACCCATGAAAGGACACACCTGGAAAATTGATGAATATTCCGTTGAGATGCTCTGTTGGGACTTCCCCTAAAGCCCCCACCCTTAAAAGCCCTTAGGACAGAGAACCCAGGGCACTCTCCCTCTCGGGGAACGACGCTGAGCCTTTCCCATCACCTTCTTCCCGCTCTCTTCCCCCACCCTCAGGCTAGTAGTTACCATTACCCTTCTCTCTCCGAAGCTCCAAGGCCCCTTCCTTTGCCTCTGTAACTTGTTTCCTGAACCCATTTCTTCTACCACTTACTTCTTCTACTTCCACAACTTTCTAAATAAACTTTCTCTTACAGTTTGAGTCTTGGCTCTGAAGTCTTTCCTAGCCAGAACTCAAGTACTGAGGTTGCTGAACCAAGGTCCGGTCTGACTCCACCGCTCTAACACTCAGTACCGTTTCTTGCCGCCAACAGCAGAATGACAAGAAAAGGGGTTCAAGCCTCAACACGTTTCACTGCAGCTCTGTGACCTTGAGTGAGTCATGGCTTCCCCTCATCTCCATTTTCTCTTCTAGAATATTAGGTGAACTCATGCTGACCTAGCATTTTATTAGATTAGAAAGCCTTTTCACAGACGGATCTTATTCCAGCCCAATAGCCACCCAGCGAGGTCACCAGGCGGCGCTGTCCGTGTTTCAGGAGGAGGAAGTTCAGCTAAAGGATGAAGACGTTTCGGAAGACTTCGTTACTACTCCGAGACAAAGGCAGGGCCGGGACTCAGATCTCCTGACCCCTTCTCTGGGGCTGCGTGCACTTCGTGAAGCTTGCCCTGCCTCTCTGCCTGTGAGTCACGAGGACCAGAAGGGGGTTCATCCTCAAAAGGGTTTGCAAAAGAACATACTGATTACAGCGAAATCCTGATTCCTTTGCCCCCCGCCCCCAAGCCCCCTATGAACTTCTCCCAGAAGAAAGGACAAGCCGTGAAAGACTCAGGGAGTCAGAAAACAACGAAGGCGGATTTTCCCCCATGGGCTGTGTTGCTGCGAACTTGGCAGCATGGTGGCGGAGTCCCGGAGGCACATCTACCAGATTTTCCAGTTTGTTTTCAACCAATTTCTTGGATATCAGGTATTAGGCCATAAAAGCACTTCTTTCTGCTTTATGGAATGATGGCCACAGCTGAAGTTTTTAAGTCTGATGGGGATGGCCCCCAAGACGGGCTCTGAGAGACATAATGGCTAGTCAGGAGGGGCTGTGAAATGCGGAGCAAGGACGGCCCTCACCGCAGCTAGTAATTGGGTCTCCCTTCGTTATCCTCTGTGGTCTGTGGTCCATGGTCTGTGGTCATGAAGCACTGTACTAGATGTTTTTTAAAAATATGATGACACTATAAGACCCCGTCTGTATACCCAAGAGCATTACCTACAAAATGGTAGCAAAAGTGTTTTTTTAAAAGCCTGTGACATCAGCAACTAGTGGGTTATTTTCAAATAGGTGTACATGGAGACAGGCTCTCAGAACTGTTCATGTGGCTGGCTTTGTTCATGGCTCAGACAGAGGTCTCTTGAAGTGACTGCTTCAAGGTGTCTTTTCAGAACTGGGGCCTCCCTGCCTCTTCTCTACACATTCACCCTTTTCCAAAAAATTTACAATTCATCCTAGCTGAAAGAAGACCTCCAATGTGTTGAATGAATGTCAAAGAAGAGGTTTTAACTGCATGATTAAATTACATTGAACAGCCCAAGGAAGAACTGTATAGGAACTATGGAATTTCATTCCAAAAGACCCAAACCTCAGTTCGTACTCAGTTCCTGAGAACAAGCCCTATTCTTAGCTCAGACACACAGGCCCTCCCTGTCTCCAGTCTGGCAGATGGAATTGGGTACTCTCAGCAATAAGGGCTGGTCTACAGGTGACACGATGCTATAGGCGTGGAAGTGGCGTGCTGCTTCTGAGATTCTGCATGAAGGAGAGATCAGTGCTAGCAACTGAGATTTATATGACAGCGTGTCCTTTCCAGTCCTGGAATCCAAATGCACATATGAGTGCAAAGGAGCCTGGCAGTCCTGTTGCTCTCCCCTGGGCTAGCCCAAATCAAAATGTGAGGAGGGGAGCCAGGGGACACCATTTAAGTGGAAATTGTCTGCTCTACTTAGTATGGGGATACTTAAAAATGAAATTTAAAGTGTAAAAAATATTCCAGCCCTATTGTGTTATAATGCATAGCCACTTTTTCTTTCTAAAGTGCTACTATCTGATATCACTTCATTCTTCTAACTTTGTTAGAAGAGGCGTGAATACGCATTTGGCTGACTGAGAAAGCAAGCTTCCAAATGGTCCAGCAACTTGCTCAAAGTCATAGAGCAGAGTTGTGACAAGACCCCAGAGTCTCAATGCTGAATGTGGAGCTTTTCAAATCATTTATTTTTGGCCGTAGACTCTGATCTGCATCAGCCTCCAAGTCTCCCTGGACTGGAACGAATTCGTGGCTCCTGTGTTTTGTTTTGCTTTGGTTTTTTAAAAGATTTTCTTTCTTCATTATATTTTATCATGTACGTACGCTTGCACGTACGCAGAAAAATACACAAAAACAAATTCAATTTTGTTGACATTAATAAATAAAGACTTTGGTAACATTGGCAGCCTTGCGTGCCACTGGGGCGGCCTGTGCACGTGAGTCAGGAGCCTATGTTCAGGAGTGCTCCACTCTCTTTGCTGCTCTGCTGCCACTGTTTTGAAATTCTTCATCACGTACGAACAATTTTTCATTTTGCTCCAGGCCTGTCCAATTATATATCCAGTCATGCTCCTGCCAATCGTGTTTCCTTCCCCCAAATGACCATCATCCTAACTTTTATGACAGTCCCTTCTTTTCTCTATAGTTTATCACTTCAGTATGCATGTGTAAACATATTTACTGATTTGAATTTTATGTAAATGAAATCATATGGCCCATTATTTGGTCTATATGGCTTCTTTCAATAAACCTTCTCTAGAGGATAAGAGATTTACCCATGTTATTTGTAGCTGTCATTCATTCAGCCTCATTGCAGTATAACATTCTAACATACGAATCTGTATCACAATATATTTTTTATTTATTTTACTTTTGTTAGAAATCTGACTTGTTGCCACTTTTGGCTATTATGAATAAGGCTGCTTTAAGCATCGTTGCATGTGTCTCTTTGAACAAAAGTGCTTGCATGTACATTGAGCACTTATCTATGAATGAAATTGCTAGATCATGCAGTATGTGTTTGCTCAGCTTTAGTAGATAAGGCTAAACTATTTTTCCTTTTTAAAGATTTTATTTATTTACTTTTAGAGAGGAGGAAGGGAGGGAGAAAGAGGAGAAGAATCGCTGAGAGAGATTGGTTGCCTCCTGCACACCCTCGGTGGGGGACGTGGCCCGAAACCCAGGCATGTGTCCTGACTGGGAATCGAAATGGCGACCTTTTGGTTTGTAGGGAAATGCCTAACACGCTGAGCCACACCAGTCAGGGAGGATGATGCTGAACTATTTGCTGAAGTAGCTGCCTCAGTTTAGATTCTTTCCAACAGCATTAGAGTTTCCTTCCTCACCAAAGCTGGGTGATTTTTAATTTCAATCATTCTGATGCAAACAGGGTGAGGCAAAGGGAGGTTTACAGTTGTGAGTACATGAAACAGTTTATTCTTGTATTATTATTTATTATTATATTATTTCCCACACAAATAACTGTAAACCCCCTTTTGCCCCACCCTGTCTGTTAAATCAGAGTGATATCTCATCGTGATTTTAATTTGGACTTCCCCGATCAGTAATGAAGTTGGATATCTTTTCATTTGGAGATCCTCTTTTGTCTAGTTTCTTGTTGATCTTTTATTACATTATTCAGAGTCTTTTCATGTGAATTTATAGGAGTTGTCTATGTATTCTGGCCAGGAGTCCTTTATCGGAAATATTTATTGCAAATATCTTCTCTCAGTCTTTGCATTGAAGATATTTTTGGACAAAGAGAAGGTCTTAGTTTTAATATAGTAACATTTATCAGTTTTTAGGCTTGCTAATTTTTGTGTGCTATTAAAAATCTTTAAGCTTTTAAGATTTTGTTTTTGTTTTCCTGAAGTTTAATGATGGTGTATTTAGAAGTGGATTGTTTTAATTTATAGTGCTTGGGTTTCCCAGAGCTTCTTGAATCTGCCCTTTCATGTCTTTCTTTAGTTTCAGAAAATTCTGTCATGAACTCTGCTGATACTGCTTTATTACTTCTGCTCCCACTGTGTCATCTGCTTTTCTTGCTTTCTCTTCAGTCACTCTCCAGGTTTCATTCTGATGTTTTCTTCTCATTCACCTTCTCGCTCACCAATTCCCTATCAAATCCTTTCTAATTTGCTGATACACCTGTCCACTGCATCCTCACTGGGATCATGGTAGTTTTCAGTTCTAGAATTTCTCTCCCCCAAATTTGCTCTGAACTTTTTGTGGCTTTCAGTTGTCTGCCAAAATCTCCAATTTTTAATTTTTTACTCCTTGAATAAAGTAAGCTGATAGTTCTAGTATCTGGGTCCTCTGCACACTTGCTTTCATCGAGCATTGTTCCCACTGATCCTCATTCACAACTGCTGTCTCCTCGTACGCATGTTTATCCTTGTGTGACAGCCATTTTACTTGAAAAATTGGTTTGTTTCTACAGAACTAGGATAAGATTACATTCTTCCAGGAATAATTTATGTTTGTTGTTCCAGGCACCCGAGAGCACCAGAGATATGGTATCATCTTACCTCGGCACTATTGACATATCATGCTGGGAAATAATTATTTATTGTGGGGAGATGTCCTACATCTTACAAGATATTCGGTAGTATTTCAGCCTCTTCCCACTGATGCTAATAGGACCTCTCCCTAGTTATGACAATAAAATGTCCAGATGTTGCCAAATGCCACTTGGTATTTATCTGAGAACCACTATATTAACCCCAAACAGGGGATTTTATCCGACTTAGACATAGTGAGCCCTGATCTCTACTTTTGTCCCCCTGGCACATCAAAGCTGCCCAAAGCAGAGCCTACCCTCTCAGCCATCTCTTTCAGAGCCCCCAAGTGGAAAGCAATACCAAATACCAGTTTGATCTCCCTGGTTTTTAATCTTCTCTCAAATCTTAGTTCAGTAATTTTTACTTGTCAAGAATTTACCAAAGGCTTTCAAGTAAATATGAAAAAATTATCCTGCTTCTCCAGTTGTCCTCAGTAAAGACTAGATCCAGAGGTGACATAGGGATGTATGTATGTGTGCACATGTTCCAACCGTCTGAAGGACACCCTGTCTTATCTCATGACGTACCTACCGCTGTGGGTACAGGGATTCTATCTACACTGCCTGCTTCTCATATGGGACATTCTGCCACCTGGTAGACGTTCTCTCTTAGCCATGCCAGAACCCTTTTTGTTATTAAAACATTGTGACCAAAAGGTCGCTGGTTTGATTCCGGGTCAGGGCCCATGCCTGGGTTGCAGGTCAAGTCCCCAGTCGGTGGTACGCAAAAGGCACACCAACTGATAGATGTTTCTCTTGCACATCAGTGTTTCTCTTCCCCTCTTTCTCCCATCCCTATCTTTTCTCTAAAAAATAAATAAAATCTTTTAAAAAATTCTTCAAGGCACAATGGGAAAGGATTGTCCCACCTTCTCCAAAGAACTCATCTTCAGCTCTCAACTTCAGTGACCCAGTTTCAAATATTAATGTGCTGACTGTAAATGCCCTTCTGCTTCCATTAGTTATGTGTCTCTCCTTGGTATATTGTATGCCTTGAAAACAAGGGCTTTTAGGGTGATTTCTATAATAGCTGCTCACAGAGTAATCAGGGATTCTAAAAATCATCTAGTCCAAACAGATATGAAAATTACAATGCAGTAAGCCCACTTAAATAATACACTGTTGTTGGATGACTAGAACTGAAAGCATGTGTCACCTCTAGAAGAATGAGAAGGGCCAGAGTGAACCAACTCACATGCAAACCAGGTAATAAAGTGATGAAGTTTTGTTGAGGAGATGGGATGATCCTTCCACATTGTGAAGTTCAATGTAAAATAAATTGTATTTTAGAAGAATATCTTTAAGTTACCATTGAGTTGTAGGTGGGATCCAGGGAGAGGAGGGACTTATATCAGAAAGTGTCTCTTTGGAGAGGCTGTAAGATGGCCACTGGGAGGGTGCTTGGTGGGGTCACACAAACCACGAGGAGCTCAAGAGCAGAGGCGCTCTAACTTTCGAGATGAGTACTCTCCCAGCAGTTTCTCAAGGCGATCACACTGCCCTGGCCGATGTGGCTGTGTGTTGGCATCGGCCTGTGAGGTGAACGGTCATGGGTTTGACTCTCCGTCAGGGCACACGCCTGTGTTGTGGGCCAGTCCCTTGTTGGGGGTGTGCAAGAGGCAACTGATCGATGTTTCTCTCCCTTTCTTTCTCCCTCCTTTCTCTCTCTAAAAAATAAATAAAATCTCTTAAAAAACAACAACAACAAAGCCATCTGGTCTTTGGAACTAGGCTGGAAGTCTTGGAAGATGAAGCAAAATATTGGATAATTGGGTAACTCTTGATGTCTCCTAGAATTTGAAGTATGAGGGAATAATTTTCTTTCTTGAAGGAATTTTCTCTTTCCTTCTACTTCTGATTCTGGGCAGCATACAAAAATTGAGTATACAGCTATCTATTCATTTGTGGTTCTTCCACTAACAGTGAAATACTCTCCCCAAAGAAGAATTTAATTTCAGCAGCAAAAATCTTCAAAATGATTCTAAATGAGGTCCAACTGGATCTCAGTTTGACCTCAAATCAAGCAATGAACATACCACACAACATTGGTTGGAGATTCTGGAAAATTCTAAAACTACATGATCCAGTTTTGTTTAAACATTATTTTCTATGGATAGGATGTTGTTTTACCCTGTTAGATGTATTTCCAGATTGATTTATTATGAGGTTAATTCAGGACAACTACTCAAAGATACTACATATGGCTGCTTCTCTTAGTCTTACAGTTTTCCTCATATAGTTTTCACCAGCTCCCCCCCACTTTTTTTTGCCTTGTATCATACCCTCTTAATCTCATTTGTGGAAGAAGAAACATTCTTGGAGGGATGTATTAGCTGTTCTTTGAAGGATACTTATACAGTTCTATTCTGTTAGTTTCTTTGGCTTCTACAGAAGTGCTGGTGGCCCCAATACTCTTGGGTGAGATACTGGACAAAAAGTACACTATGGTTTGAATAGGCAGTAATGTGTGAACACAAAGCATCTTGTAAAAAGGAATTTTTTTTACCATATCTCAAAAATGAAATTATGAGACCACCATGTTTTAAAACCTTATAATCTTTGTCTAAGTCCTCCCCTTTTGCCCGAATCAGCTAATTCTAATTCTGTGGCCTGTAGAGATAGGACAGTGGCTGAGACTGACTCTTTGGAGCATCTGAATTCTGGTTTCTCTGCCTACCGATTGTATGAGAAAGTTACCAACTGTTCCAAGCACTGGTTTTCATATATGTAAAATGGGATGGTAATGTTTACCTCATAGTATTATAAGGAAGATTAAATGACATAATGCATATAAAATCCTTACTATGGCACCTGGCATATAGAAAGTCCTTAATACATATATACCATTTTTATCATGGTAAAATATACAAAACATAAAACAGTCAAAACATTTTGACTATTTTTAAGTGTACAATATTCAGAGAAGCAACACAAACATTTCTGTGCTCTCATATGCAGGCAGAAGGGATAAAGATTTGGGAGAAGGAAGTAGAAAACATTTTGAAAAAGAAATCTGAAATTTATTTTTAGAACAAAAATAAGAACAAGTGAAGTGGAAGGCCAAAGAGAAGGAACAAGGCAAACTATGAGGACAGACTATATTATCAAAAGATGATTGCGCCCACATTGCTCCTAGGTAATACTCACTTCTTACAAAGTGGTGTTGAATGTTCCTTCACCAAGTGGTGAGAACTGTGTCTTCACCCTTTCGACCTGGGGAAAACTTATTAAATTCTTTAATTAATAGAATATGATGAAAGTGACTGTACATGATTTCCAGCCTCAGTCGAAAAGCACATGTTTCACGTTGGATCACTCAAGCCGTCTGGTGGAGAGGTACTGAGGCCCCGGTGCTGAGGCCCTGGCCCCGAGGCAGCACCAGCTTGACTGTTGAGTGAGTCAGCCATGCTCCAGCCCCATTCAAGCATTCCAGTTTTCAGAGGATGACAGACCCAATGGACACATTACTGCAACCTTAGGAGACTCCAAGTGAGACCTGCTCTGTTGATTCTTCTCATACTAACAAAAACCATGGTAAATAAGAAGTGATTGTTGTTGATTTAATCCACTTAGCTTTGGGGTATTTTGTTATGCAGCAACTGGTAAGTATTACAGTTGCCATCTCTTACCATTCATTATCACACAATGATGGGCATGAAGCATATGTTACTTGGAGAAGACTGACTCAGGGGCATCTATGCAGTGCAGGCAACCCTGTAGGCAGAGCCAGCGCAGGCAGGCCAACTTTAAAGTTTTTTTTAAATTTCCATGAATATATCACAGCGAGGGGAAAAGTGGGCAGCTGGAGTCTGAAGTAGAATATGTAGCCTCAGGAATTTATGGCCTGTTATTTGAACCACCAGCAATACACAGGCTATTTAAATAATAGGCAAAAATGTGTATTTATAAATTCAACAGGTATCACTATGCTCAGCAAAGAAGAGTAAATCTTGGCTGAACCAGAGAGGAGAGTTTTCCTAAGGCGGGCTGATATATCCCCTACGTCCTTATGATATACAGGCCTCCACCTCTCCTAGGTGCTCTAATTTAGAACAGAACTTTAATAATAGTTTCTACAAATCCTTAGGAGAATGGGGACCCATATTTTCAATCAAGGACTCCATAAAGGAGTCCACAAAGGAGTATTTCTCCATAAAGGAGTATTTTGAAGAGGAGAACAGCTTATTGTGATGAATGAGTTGTGCAGTGGGAAGGGCTTTGCCTTGAGGTCAAAGGACTTGGATCTTAGTTTTGATGTGTTCACTGACACGAAGTGTGACTTTCAGCAAATCCCTTGAACTTCAGTAGTTTTTACTTCATGAAATCAACTTTACCCAATGTTTAAAGATTTTGGAACCTCTATGACTCTATAATTCAGAAGGTTTCCTAGTGATAAAATGCCTCCCTGGATAATAATTACATCTGTTCATTAAATGAGTATGCACTCAGGGGCATTATTTCAGCAAACTTCTAGAACTTAGGAGTGCATGGCATTCAGGAACATTGAACAAATGAATAAATTACAAAATAATTGCACCATTTAAACATAAGTGTATTCTGCTGGAAGTATTTAACTTTTTGTTCATAAATACCTGCAGGTGTCATCATTGCTTAAAAAGAATTGGTATCTAGTGCTGAGTGCTAGAAAACAATTCAACTGTATTTCTGTTCTGTTTTCCTAGTGTATTGTTTACCAACTCACAACCTGAAGTCACCAATCCCTGTGGTTTTCCCCCCACTCACCCCGTGTTGGGCAATATGTGTTCAGGTAGTGCTGCTTTGGGGTCGGCCTAGCTGAGACAATGCCTGGCTGGGGGTGTCTGTTTGGTGTTAGCCTTGAATGCCTAGGCAGGTTGGCCACTGTTGGTAGGATGAACAGGGCAGAAAGAAGAAAATGTGAATGACAGACTTACTGAGACTCAGTGCTTGCAGCTCAGTAGCAATGCTAAGCTTGGGCAGCAATGAAAGTTGGAAGTGACTGGTTTCTCCATATTAGAGTACTGTTGGAATACTTCCCAAAATGCCTCCTGAAAACAAATCTGCACTGCACACCAGACAGACATGAAACCAAGATTTATTAAAATACCCTTAGCATATTTATAGTTGGAAACCATGAATGCAGTTCTCTGCAAATTCCAAAAAAATAGAGTTCTATCTCTTAAAACAAATTAACAGAGGTATCAATAGATTAGAATAAATATAATATATCACAGAGATAGAATTCTTTGATTAGACACTCTACATTTTCTAACCAATATATACTATGTACAAAAATACACTTGATGTGGTAACCAAGTAGTGTCACGGAGGAAAAATATATATATATATACATGCACACACATATTTGCATTATGTACAGTCAATATTGGTTCCTTCACCTTTTCTTTTTAAAAATAAATACTTCATTTGGTTGCAAATGCCATTTACAAGTTCAACTAATGAGCATTTTCAGCACTGAAAAAATTAAATATGCAAATTAGAAATACATATTTTTTTAAGATTTAAAAGAAAAAAATACCTGAATCCAATTAGCTTATTACATTAAAAGTATCCAAGACCATGGAATGTAAGGTTTCATGCCTTTAAAGTGCCTTCTCCCTTCTCAAACTGTCTTCATTGTTGCTGAAAGCCCTTTAGGATGACCTCTACAGATTGGTTTAGCATACTTAATTAAACAGAAAGGCCAATGTTTTTCAAGGTCCAGTGTTTGACTATTTGGGACATGCTTATACTCTCTCTTTACCTCCTTTCAAGAATCTCACAGTGACTGTTGATCTGCAAACAACCACAAATTGTCAACGTCTTGATCCAGATTCATGTAGATGTTTGAATCGGGAGTCGTTGTTAGAATGGAGTGGCAATAACAAGCCTATGAATGAATATGTTTGCCCAGAATTTAAGTCAATGTGTCCTGCGACACAGAAAAATTACTTGAGCTTCAAAAATTTAGTCTTATGCACCACAGCTGGTGACCTGGACTGATTTATAATTTATCAAAAGAATGGTGCCTGTTACAGTTTTAAAATAAAATCTATGAGAAATCGAGAAGGATGAGAACAACCCTCCTCTCAACCTTCCTAAAATAAAGTAGAATAAAATGAGAAAGAAATGTATTTTCCATCTCTTTTATGGATTTTCCCCTCTTTGCCTAAGTGATGAGGTGATGCTGACATTAGCAAGAGGCCGTCACAGCGGTGTGTCTCGCTTGGCGACAGTGGAGCGCCCTGTCCAAAGGCCTGGGAAGTGGAGCATAGGGTGTGAAAGGAGGGAGTGTGGGCGCAGGGAGACACTTGGCTGTCTGTGAAGCAGGGGGGTAAAGAGAGCTGGGTCCTGGAGAAACGGTAAAGTGAGAAAAAATAGGGGCGGGGTGTGAGGGAAGCGGAGGCCAAAGTAGATGTACTGAAAGGAGGAAATGAATGAAGCAAGACACCACAACAACTTTTGGACAAGCACAGAGAAGAGAGGAGGGTCCCTGGACCGCCAGCCCCATGGGAATGAATCTGAAATTGAATGACACTATTTCAGCAAGTGCAGTTTCGTTAGGGTGCCTGCTTTTCCAGCACATTGTCAGGCACTGACCGATATGAGAGACCGGGCACTCCCATTTGCTTAAGACAGATTCCTTGAGTTTCCACAGAGAGGCTGTCCATGATACAGCGATGTAAAAAATCACCTGCTCCCTATCATGGCAATGTATCAGCCAAACAGTGAGCCCTGGCCTTGTTCAGATTTTCCTTCTTTTCTGTCACCTGTTCTCCCTCATCTCATGGCTTACGATCTCACAAGGCAGAATTAAGACTTATACCTGAGGGATCCAATGCATTTTAGGAAGGCAGTGTCCAAGGCCCAGGGTGTCACTACGAAAATCAGACCTTAAAGGACTTGAGATGATTTACATTTGTTAGGCCTGATTCCTATTAAGATGCTAACTAATTTCACTTAGGTTCTAGGCATGCAGGCTAGCACTGCTGTTCCAGGCCAAAGCACGATTCCCTAACTCAAACTCCAGGGAAGCGCACTGCTTCCCACAAGTCTAAATTAAGACTCAACAAAGGAAAAGACTATAGCGAGTCAATGACATGTGCTGTCTAAAGAGTCTTAAAAGTTATTCAATTTCTAATTTTAAATGTTTCTGCCATTTTAGGAGTCTCTCAGATTTTTTTTTTAAGAGAAGTCCTTTTATAAATGCTTATGTTCTTTGAAGATTATACGTTCTACTAACCGTAAAGTGATACTATTTGTGTTTGGAGAAATTGAAGAATTGCAGAATCATAAAGTGAATGACTTGGAATGGACCTGTTCCTCTGGTAGACCTTGAGGTGCTGTGTGTGTCACCCTGAGTAGGCAGAACTGCCTGAGACTTCCCCTCACTCGTGGACTTGTTTCCAAAGGAAATGGGTGTTTTTGGAGGATAATGCAGAATGTAAGGTCAGAGGGCTGAGACCACCTTCTTTATGTCTTGGTAGTCAGAAGCAAAGAAACAAGCTTACAGCTTGGAACAAATTGCCAAGAAGAAAGGAAAAAATAGCTACTTAGAGTTTCCTTAAGCCTATCTAACATATAAAGATTTTTGAATCTCCTTCTGGCCTCTTATTAGAAAGGGTAGTACAATTTTTGTATATTACAGGCCCACTTTTATATACTTCACAGAAAGAAACCTGGAATGCAAAGTTCATCCCAAGAGTTCTCAGAAAGCTGTTCATTCCTGAACACATCTGTCACCCATGTCATAGGGAGGTAGAGAGTAACTTCCCTGTATACTCAGTGCTCGATGGGACTAGCCTCACGTTCCGGAACGCTGACTGAATGAGTAAACAAAAATACAGTTGTTCCATGAGGCAAGAATGGAAGTAAGCCCCGAAAGAGAACAATATTGGAAAGTAGGTACAACTTTGCCAGAGATGTTGACAAATTACTATGATGCACACTTGAAAACACTTGATTTCTTACCTGATGTGCTAAGTATAATGCTAAGTATAATATATGTGGGGAGAAATATTTATTCTGTTCTTACACATTTTTATAGTTTCAAAGAGAGGGAGCTCTTGGTCTGTGCACAGGTAGAATTTCAGGAAATGTTCAGCCTACAAAACAGACTAGGTCTGGTAGAAGGTTGTCTACTCAATGGAAAAGAATGCCAAACTCTTTGGAGGTGAATTTCTACTGGAAACTATTGGTTCATTTGCATTTGCTAGCCCCATGCTATGGAAATTCACATAAAACATTAAAAAAAATAGTTCACAGAAGTATCTGGACCAGCTCTTAGAAAAAGAGGCAGACTAGAGAGTCTTAGTATTGAGGGAAGATTTATTTAAAAAAATAGAAAATTACATAAACCTAGAGGGAATGTAGAAGAATGAAAAATAAATTAATGACCTTAGATACCCCTTAAATATAAAAATTGAGGTAAATCAGTCTTCTCCAGACCACAGAATGGAGCAAAACAATTCATGAACAAGTACTTCATAGATGTAATATGCAATAAAATGGAATTCACTTGTGCTATTGATCGAAGTGAATCATCATACTAGAGAAGGGAGGGAGGAGAAGGAAAAGGCCCTGTTACTATCACCAGGGAGGTTGGGAGAGGGGCTGGGGTACAGGGGCAGTGAATCCCATAAGCTCCATTGGAGGATGGCCCACCTACTGAATAAAGATGGATTTGCTTCCATAATCTTCTTTGTTGGCAGAAGTTGCAGGGGGACTTAAGAGACAGAGTGGGCTAGCTGCTGTTTTAACCTCTTTACATTTCCCAGTAAGTTGTCCACCACACAAATTCCCTAAATACTAAGTTTATATCACAGTCTTGATTAAGGTTTTAAAACAAACAAGACTACTGAATTGGTTTTAAGTTGGATATGTTAAGACTCTTGAATTCACTATGGCCCAGCAAAGCATTGATCGGGAGGGGGGATTGCCCACTCCTAGGGAGGGAAATGAAGATTGTGAAGCTAACATTCAGTGCTTCTAACAAGGTGTCAACAACCCACGGGTGTGCAGAAATGACAAAATGGGCTTCTCAGTCACGAGCAGCTGTGCCATGGTGACTAGTTACGCCTGGGTTCAATTGCTAACAGAGTGATAAATACTGGTATTTGAGTCTAAAGGAGCCAGATTCGCTGAGGCCTGGTTTTGAAGTGCTTTTCTTTAAGTGACTTCTCCCCCAGTGACAGAGAAGGTCCCACGCAGCTGGGTTCCTCTCTAGAGATGGAAAGTGGAAATACATCCAGCAAGTTACTTATGTTTAGAGCAGCTAAAATGATTCTTTCTTTTCAAATACTAGATGCTATTAGCTTGGCCACATAGACAGGCTTCTCTCATGCTGGAGATTTCTTTACGATAACAAAGTAGCTGCCATGAATGCAAACTCAAGTCTTTGTTCAACCCTCTCTGCAGTGGTATTGTTCATGAAGGTACAATACCTAATATGTGACATGTGATAGTCGTGGTCTTCTGCATGTTCCACAAATTTATAAGCTGCTCATAAGAAAACCCAGAACAAGAAAATTTTAATGGTCTAATGTTGAGGGCCGCCCTGCCTGGTCTCAGGAAGCTGTGACCCCCTGTGACTTAGGCTGAGTGAGAGACCTCTGGACCAGGAGCCAATAAGGAAACAAAAACTTATTCCCCTGGCATGAACGCTACCTGTTTTGTGCTTGGCCTTTAATGCTTGATCAGTAACAATTCTCTAAGATGGGGAATGCACCTAAGACAGGTGCCGACCACATAAAGGCCTCTGGAATGAGACTCACGAGGCTGTGGA
This sequence comes from Tonatia bakeri, assembly GCA_004024845.1. Classification (NCBI taxonomy): domain Eukaryota; kingdom Metazoa; phylum Chordata; class Mammalia; order Chiroptera; family Phyllostomidae; genus Tonatia; species Tonatia bakeri. Next base: position 237,855 of record PVIA01000370.1, on the reverse strand, counting down.
AATGAAGGGGCTGTGGAAAGGAAGGGGTGATCGACATCAACCCCTGCCCCCTCTTAGCCTGAGTCTTTGTACTTAGATGTGAGAAATTCAAGTCTCCTGGCTGCCTCTGTCTCCTGCCCTTCTTAGGGCTAAGAAAATAGCCAAAGGGGGCAGCTCAGACCAGAGATGGCGGATCCCCGGGGTAATGAAGCCTGGGACATAGAATATGCAAGATCCTGTGAGATCTGTTTGCTGAAGGATGTTATTAACCTGGAATTTAAAGAAACAGACAGGAAACCTTTGGAACCTGTAGTCCTTTCATATTATAAAACTCCAATCGCTGCCCGGAATCACAGCAGGAACTCTGTTAGCATCTTTGTAAGTTACCTGTCCCCTTTGATCCCTTCTGCCAGACTGTGAATCCACAAACTGTGTCTACTTTCTCAATAAAAACCCACTGGGACAAAGGAACAGGGTTCTCCCCACTAGAGGGTGTAGCCATATTCTCTGTATCCCCACAGAATTAGGATAGATTCTGTGAATTATGCATGTTTAATGAACATCTGCAGCCAAGATGAATACCGTGGGATGGCTGGGATGGCCCAGGAGTGGAAATTCTTTTTCAGCTGGTGCCCAATGTGGGGCACTGACTCAGGACCACAGACGTGGGACACGGTGTCGGGACCACTTGGACCCAGAGGCTACCAGCCGCCAAGGCTGGGGAGGGCACATTGACTCAGGGAATGAATTTTGCAAGTTTTTTGGGCTGGTAAGCAAAGCCCTCAGCAACCACGAGCGCTTTTCATAGGTTTGCAGGGTGTGCCGAATTCTCAGGGATATAGATTTCTTTCCAAGTTGCTTCTCTTTCGCAACTGCCTATATATAATGTAAAAAGTAATTTAGCTCTCAAGAGCGTTACGTTTATAAATAGTAATCAGGTAATCTGCTTTTAGCCAAAAGCAGCATCAGGGGAGCCTAAAGGCTATTAGAGTTTCCACTGTCATTGAACTCTGAAAATCGCTTCCCAGAATTTAATCATTAGCAGTAACTTTACACGGGGCTCTAACATCTCCGCCCCCCAGGAAAAAGGTATTTTCTTCCTCGTTGCTTCTTCTGGCAACTGTAAGTTTGAACCTTGCTCGCCCCGGCAAGCCTGCGCGCTGAGTGAGCAAAGACTTTCCCTTTGATTGGCCAAGAAACGCCGCACTTGCGGCAGGAGGAATCTCAGAAAAAAAGGTGTTTTTACTTGTTAAGGAATTTTTCAAAGTAATTTCTAAACTTCGTCACATAGGAAAATGTTTTGATACCGTTAAATGGTAATATGTAAGAATATGAACCGGCGCGCAAATTTTTCTAGCACCTAGGTAAAAACTGGCACTTTTTCCCCGTGCGTGCGCGCGCTCGCGCCTCACCCGGAGCCCTGGCAGCAGCCGACTAATGTTCTGTCTGCATCGGCTGCCGATACTGCAGGCTGAGCACCACTTGGTTATTAAAGTCTAGGCCTCAGTAGCTATGCTCCAGTTTGCCTAGGAGAAACGAATCTACCCAGATCGGAAATGCAGCAGATTAAAATTACTTTTGCCACTAAAAAGAAAACTCTGTTTCTGAAAGCGTGTATGTGTTGTGAAATAAAAAATATGAAGTATAAGAATATGTTAAGAATTCTCTTTTTTTATGTCAGGACTGTGACCTTTTATCATAAAAATAAAACATAAATGCACTGTCTTCCAGAGAGAATTAGCCCTTCTCTATGGAAGAGAGATGTACCATTTTTTAACTCTGTATCTGTGAACCTGAATTTCTCAGGGAAACGTGGCTACCTTCCCCGAGAAAATAGTTAGTTAACAAGTCACAAAAAAGCCCTTGGCAGATACTAATTTTGGTCTAAACATATTTTAATAAAGCATCTTGCTCACTTTCTTTAAAAAACTCAAAACCTAATTACCACCTAATCTTAAAAACAACTTGTATTTTGGAACTCATTACAGCTTTCAGAAACAGCGAAAAGTCTAAATTTCCAAACTAAGCTTATTGTTAAAAAAATGTTCTTATTATTAAACCTTTAACAGAAACCCCCATTAACAGAATTTAATCTTCAAGAATTAAGTTCCCAAATGATTTAATAAATAGATGTTACTCACTATCCCCTTCTTCATTTCATAATATACTACTTAAATAAAACATTTGGCAATGCAATTAGGCTTAAGTTTTAAAAAACTCGTTATGTGTATTTTAAAATGTTATGTGGATTATATATGTTGTAGAAAGGTCATGTTAAATCCTAGATGGTCTATAAAGAAAGAAATTAAAGTAAAAGAAAAGGAAAGTATAGAATTATTAAAGCAATAAGGTTAAGAAGACATAAAGAAAAAAGATACCACATTCATGTGTGGCATGAAAAAAGTACTTTAAAGTGTGTAAGTTAAAAAGTAAAAGTAGAAAGGAAATAAAGGTAATAATATACATCTAAATCTTCATAACATACTTTTAAAAATCTTCTGTTAATAACAAAAACAGAAAGGGGGAATCAAGAGTCATTCCCCCAAATTTAATTATGTTAAGCTAAGTTCATGTATAATTTTTTAAGTTGTGATAATTCACTTCGTACTCCATTCAAATAACATTTTCAGACAAAAGAATCTATCCCACCTTACCCTCAAGTTTTATATAAAAATCCTTTAGAAAAGAGCATTTGGAAAAAACCTGTGGACTTCTTAACTTGGGGAAGAGGGTGTGCTGTTTTTCCATCCCTACAGGTCCTGTCTACCAGCCAGCACCCATGGTGTCACACATGGAACTGCCAACAGAGGAGGATGGGGTCTCCCCCCAGTGGCAGGGGCTGAAGCTTGGAGGCCTTCTGCAGCCGGCAACCATCTCCCAATCCCATGTAATGTTTCTAGTGGGAATGCACCTGTTACATGGGGAAGCTTTAAAGCTCTTAATACTCGAGCTGAAAAACTCTTAATGAAACTAGGGTGGAAAACACCCCAAAGAACAGTTTTCTTGTTTATCTAACAGTACTATCAGCCAAATCAACTAAGAACTTTGCTTTTAATTGTTATTATATTTCACCTAAGAACGAGCATGTCTCTGAGAGGCACTGACGAACACATTGGCGAAAAAGTATGCCTATACCTGTGTATTGTTCTGGAACTCTGTGTTTTAAATTTTGCTCTATATCTGCTCTGAAATAGAAATTGAGGATTCCAGAAAAGGTTGTAACTTCTCACTCTAGGAAAGTAAATGGGAAACTGTAAAAATAAATGGAAAAGTAAAATTTTTTAGGAAGGAATTATGTGGTGTTAGTAATTAAAGGTATTGTGGTAGAAAAATCCTGTTAAAGTTTCTGTACCTTGTAGTTTTAGCAAATTCCATCCCTCTCGGCCTGTGGCTTTGTTCCCCAAGTAAGGGAGATAAGAGGGATGGCTTCGACTTCTGCATGTAACCCTCCAACCTTTGCCCCTGCTCTCTGCCTCCTCGCCTTGCTCTTTGTCTCCCATATAAGGTAGTCAGACCTGACTTCCACATTTAGCTTCAGTAATCTCGCTTTGCCACGCAGGCAAGGGGTCGGGGGCTATTTAAACCCTGGAAAGTTAGCGTTTGGCGCTCAGAATTTAGAGTCTCTCCTCTGAGCCTGCATGTGTAATAAAGGATCGTGCTTCGCTATCTCTCCTGCGTGTGAGTTATTTTCCAGGACATTTTGGTTCCCTGACCGGGAAATGACTCACGTGAGCAGGCATTTTGCCTCCAGTGAAGACGACTGGGGGCTCGGCAGAGGAGCCCCGCCGCAGGGGAGGAGCACGGGCCCCGGTGGTTTCGGGCTTCCCGGGCGGAGGCTCCCGTGCTGCACCCCCGACCACTCTAAGACCTGGGCAGAAGTGGGGAGACAGACCACGGACTGTCGGAGGTGCCAAATCGGAATCAGTAAGTGCCCTAGGGACCAGACCAAACCAGAACCAGGGGCCTGATCAGCCGTAACCTGGTTAACTTGTAAGTCCAAGCTAAATACTTTTAGCTCAGGACTACCTGGACCTAATTTGGGGGGCACTGTTTAAACTCAAAGTGAGAGTGGAAGTGTGAGTAGAGAGTGTCTGTGTGTGCAGCTCCACGGGTCACCAAGCCTACAGAGTCTGTTTGAGCCCCAACCTGCCATTCCTGGGTCATCATACAGCACAATGGCTGGGAGTTTAACCCGAATTCTCCGCGGGCAGCCTTCAGCCAAGACTGACCAAGCCTCGCGAGAGGGCAGGCCAGGCGGGCATGCGAAAGATCCCCTTACCCTTTGTTTGTCTGCATCGTAAGGGAGGAAGACATGGGAGGAGGACCACCAACCGTCCTAGATTGTATAATTAGAGCAGTTCACCTGATAGTCCCGGGAAACGCCATTTTGGGCAAAATGGAGGATGAGCCACCTGAGTGCCCCACCATGAAGGGTGGAGCGTACATGGTTGTCGCCATCTTGGATGATCTGGCACGCATGGATGCCACCATCTTGAACAACCCGGAGCACATGGGCGCCACCATCTTGGAACTGGGCAAGGTGCCAGGCTAATCTCTGTTCAGAGTACGGGCTGTGTGCTGAGTGGGCACTGCATCAGTCAGGTTCTCTGTGTAACTGGTTCTGATAGGGATGGCTCTGGTTCTGAAGGTCATGAGCACAGGTCCAAGGGTGACCATCTGATCTATAGGGTGTTTGCAGGGTCTGAGCTTCAGAAAACTGCAAGATGTCCTTGCAAATCTAGGGACTTTTAGTGGAAGGTACCTTTAGTGCCAGAGACTTTCCACTGTCATGTACTGAGTTTAAGTATAGTCCTTCCCAATGTGGGAAAGAAACCAGGATTAAAGGAGAATGATAGTCAAATCTGGATGAGTAAAATTATGTATAAAGGATGTGAAAGTTTTAAACCTGGAGGAAAGAAAACCTGAACTACTTGTTTTCTGGTTTTGTGGGAAAAGAGTAAATTTCTCACAGTGGTTTTGTTTCTGATCACAGAAACCTGTATCTGAAGACCTGTTTAAGGTCACCTGAAGACCTGTTAAGGTCACCTGTAAATGGTTGGGGAGCATGCCTTTGCCACTCGGGACCCAGGAAGGGCCATTTGGGGCTGACAAGTGCTTCAGCTAGAGGCAAAGTGGCATGTCTCTGCCAAGAGACCGGGCCTGAAGGAGCATGTCTCTGTGAGGCACCGATGGACACATTGGTGCAAGAGAATGCCTCCACCTGTGTATTGTTCTGGAACTCTGTGCTTTGGATTTTGCTCTGTATCTGCTCTGAAAAAGGAAATTGAAGATTCCAGGGAAAGTTGGAACTTCACACTCTAGGAAAGTAAATGCAAAAGTATAAGATATGAAAATAAAGAAGGTCTGTAGGAAACTGTAAAGATCAATGGAAAAGTGAAAGTTTTAAGAAAGAATTATGTGGTGTTAGTTAATAGAAGGTATAAGGCATGGAGATGTAATCTTGGTGGATATCAGAAGGTGTATGAAAGAAAGCATAGAGGATTTTTCAATGCTGGAGAAAGTCTGTGAAAGTAAAAGTTTTAAGAAGCCTGATAAATATCAGAAGGAAAATGATTCTCCTTCATGCCTTGTATTTTTCTCCCTACCTGATCCCTCCAGAATTTGGCTTTCTGAAGGAGTGAGTGATGGCATAAGGTTTCTTTGCATAAAACCAGTAAGACCAGTCGCTAGTAGTGTTTTTTGTTAACCAGGACTTTGACTGGAATGTCATGCCTGAAAGAGGCACGTCTGGGTTCTGGTTGTTACCAGAGAGCCCTGAGGAACTGGGATTGACCTGCGAAGCTAGCAAAAGCCCACAAGAAAAGCCTCGTACTTTGGTTGGTTGTACAGTTCATGGCAGTCTTTCCAGGGAAGGAACAAAGGTTGCTTTCAAGAAGAATGGCCAGAAAGTAACCTGTAAGCACAATGGAAGCCTCAAGGATTTGAGTGAAACAGCTGGTACAGGTCAAGCCGGATGGCAGATGTGTGGCTCTGCTTCTGTGCCCCAAGGGGCGGACTGAGAAGTCAATCTAAAGGTTCCCTGTGTGAGTTCCAGCAAAGCAGACTTAAAGATCATAAGTGATCCAGGCTGCTCTTGGTGTGTTCATGCAAATGAACAATAAAAACTAAAAGTGGGACTCAAAGTAGTCCCTTTAATAACAAGGAGGGTGATTTTTAAGGAGAAAAATTGTGGTTCAAGGAAAATCACAGTGTTCAGTATTAGACATCAGAATGACGCAGCTAACTGTCTTGAAAGTTTGTTTCATTTGAAAGCTAAAACTGGGTTTGCAATATCACCAAAGATGTACAATTTACAGGTACGAAGGACCTGTCAAATTGCCATTGATAAATGTCATCGCAGGAAAGGACCTTGCAACTGAACATCTTCCCAAAAGACAGTCTCACAGGCACAGAGACTGATTTGGGGACTATCGTGTGAATTAACCTGTGTGTTCTTCTGTTTTCATAGGATGTATGCCTATGAGTTCATAACCTGAGTGACTGGTTGCAATATAGGCCCCACTTAAGGAGCCCACTTTCATCATCACCCCCTGAAACTCAACGGTTTGGCTGAACTAAGTGGTTGGGTTGGTGAGCGATTTGGGCAATCTGTGTACTTCACTTTAGAACTGATTTTCCCTTTTCTGTCTTGATGGCTTGGACAGAAAAGTCCAGATGTCTGGAAAGAGGGAAATATTAATGTATTCCCCTCTGCCTGAGTGAAGTATAGTGAGACACAAGGGTTTTGGACAGGTGTAGCATGTCTTGTACACCTTCCTCCAGATAGGCCATTCTTTACTTAAGTGTCTGCCTTTGTCATTTAGTGGTTATGATTTAATTGTGCCTTCCAGCTCTTTCCAAATCTGTGACAGCCAGAGTATGACCAGGATGCCAATGGTCCAGTAATGCCAGCCTTTGGACACCGAGCCTGCGACTTCCTGATGACAGCCAACTGATCAGGATTCTGTAAGGTCCTTCCCCTTACAGGAAAGACTCCCTCTGTGCTGCACCCATCCCCCTTCAGGGCACCCCTGACCCATGGGTAGGTAGGATAGCGTCCATGTCCAGCCGGAAATAGTTACAAGAAGATGAGACCTTCATTCATTGTCCCTTAAAAGAATTTAAAGTGGGTGTATATCTGAAATGAGAGATCATTACAGGGTGCAGCCAAGAGGGGGGACCCCAAATAGACATTTGAAATGGGGTCCAGAACTCAAGGTGTCCAGGAGATTCTAAGATGTCTTTACCCCTTCCCCCACAGGTGTGAGTTGGGGGAAGGGGCACACAGAGCAAGAACATGCCGGGCAGCTTTGCAGCTAATCCATGGCATGGTCATTTAACATACCTATAGCCTTAAGCTGGTCACTTGAATATGCTGAATAGCTGTGGCCAGGCTCTGGGCCAGGGGGATGGAAAGAGACTTTCCCCCGCCCAAGATGTGACTGGGTGGGGCAGGCCCCTCGAGTTACAGTGCCTGCGTGGAAGCTGGGAGAAGATTGGCTCCATGACATGGGGTCACACCTGTCCAGACCCATTATGGCAGCCGGATGGGAGTAAGTACTGGCCCGTCCAGGATCTGCTGGCCATCAGCAAAGCAGCTGTCACCCTCCACCTGGTCATCCCAAACCCGTACACCCTCCTGAGCCAGCTTCCCCCAACAGCAACGTGGTTCACCTGCCTTAATCTGAAGGATGCCTTTTCTGCATTCCTGTGACACCTTCCAACCAACCCATTTTGCCTTTAAATGGGAAGATCTGCACACTGTGGTCAAGACTCAGTTGATCTGGACTAGACTGCCCCAGGGGTTTAAGAACTCCCCAACCTTATTTGGGGAAGCCCTAGCAAGAGACCTGAAGCCCCTCACCGAGGGAGAGCCAGACCTGATGATTCTGCAGTACGTGAGCGACCTCCTCCTGACGGCCCCATCCCAGGAATGGTGCTGGGAGGGAACACACACACTGAAATACCTCCTGGTGATCATGTGCACTTTCTCTGGATGGGTTGAGGTTTTCTTCACCAAGACAGAGAAAAGCCAGGAAGTTACCTGAGCCCTCCTGAGAGAGGTCATCCCAAGTTACAGGAATCACCCCTTGGATCCACTACAGCCGGGCCAGAGCAGCAGCAGATCCTGAGGACCTGAGGACTAGGCCTGCACTTAGACTACCCACGCTGAGGTTCCGGAGGACGCCAGCCAACAAAGACACCAAGGAATGGACCATTATTCCACAGGGTTCCTGACTTTGATCGGCACCTTCGCAGGAGTATTGGGAATTCGACTAGTGACTGTGGCCCCTGTAGAATGGAATATCTTTGTTTGGTCTCTGCATTTGGGTTTATTGTATGCTTTGCTTGACAAGGGCGGTCCCTGACTGAGCCCCAGTCTGCAAATGTAATACCCCCGGGTGTAGAATTATACTCGGTGGTAAAGTGGTCTCTTACTATCTCCCAGGGTCAGCTTTCAGCTCCTTCACTGCCACAGCAATCCCTCTGCCCTTGGAGAGGGAAGGAATACCAGACTGGAGTGATATCCAGGACCACAGAATGCCAGACCCAGAGGTGTCAGGCATATGGGACCCTGCATCCTCTGGACACTTGGTCCAACACCTGGAGGCCATGGTGACTCATAGGGCAGCCGCCACAGTGTTAGCTCTCCAGAGGTACCAACACCAGTATCAGCAGTTGCAACCTTCCCAGCACCTCAACTGTATAGCCAGGTGTATAGTGATGCTAAAGGGGTAAAAGCACCTTATAACATCAAAGGGGGGAATGTGGTAGAAAAATCCTGTTAAAATTTCTGTACCTTGTAGTTTTAGCAAATTCCATCCCTCTCGGCCTGTGCCTTTGTTCCCCAAGTAAGGGAGATGTAACCTTTGCCCCTGTTCTCTGCCTCCTCGCCTTGCTCTTTGTCTCCCATATAAGGTAGTCAGACCTGACTTCCACATTTAGCTTCTGTAACCTCACTTTGCCACGCAGGCAAGGGGTCCGAGGCTATTAAACCCCGGAAAGATAGCATTCGGCACTCAGAATTTGGAGTCTCTCCTCTGAGCCCCCATGCATAATAAAGGATCATGCTCCGCCACCTCTCCTGCATATGAGTTATTTTCCACAACAGTATAAGGCATGGAGATGCAATCTTGGTGAATATCAGAAGGTGTATGAAAGAAAGAATAGAGGGTTTGTGAATGTTGCAACAAATCTGTGGAAGTAAAAGTTTTAGAAAGCCTGGTGAATATCAGAAGGAAAAAAATTTTCCTTCATATTTTATATTTTTTCTGTACCTGTTCCTCCAGAATTTGACATTCTGAAGGAGTGAATGATAACTTGAAGTTTCTTTGCATTAAATCTAACAAAACCAGTCATTAATAATAATTATAATTTAATTGTGCCTTCCAACTCTTTCCAAATCTATCTTCTCCAATACAAGATTGGGTCACGGTTTGTACTTCTCACCCTTATTTGTTATTGGCAACTCCAGGGACAGCCCAGGTCTTTTATAATAAATCAGCAAGAATTTATTCTCTGCCTGTCCTGGAAGGCTCTATATATGCCAGTTGCTTTACCCACCTTAATGTTACTCAGTTAAATCTCACTACAGTTTATATAATTAGAAGACAAACTCAGGTGTGTGTGCCAGTTAATATAACCAAAATATAGAAAGAATCGTAATGGCATAATAGCACTTAACAATGTTTTGTCCTTCTTATGAATCCAACAGTTTCTTAACACCCTGATTGCACTTGCTGTTTAACTAATATTACTTTAGAAATAATCCAAATAGATCAGGTTCAAATAGATCAGGAGATCCCGACCCGCCTTTCTGCAGTGAAATCAGCACTGGACTGGATCGACGAATGCCAGGACGCATTAGGGACTCCTCAGCACCTAACCTGTGACCCTGGTTTCTCCAAACTGTACGTTACACCGCTACTATAGAACTCCAGTCAACTTAATTGGACTGAGATTCAACACTGCCTGAGGGGAGCTTTCTCCACTAATTTAAAAGGACAAATTGATAAATTGCAGCTGGAGTTACAACAGCAGCTGCAGGACATTCAACATTTAACCAAACAGGATGTTTTTAAAGCCCTTAATGAAAATATTAATTGGCTGAATCCCAAAACATGGTTTGATGGACTTAATTTAAGAATGTGGGTTTTTGGAGCTGCTGGTTGTATACTGATTATAATATTGCTTTGTGTACTTTGGTGTATTTGCAAATTGTTTTCTCAGGGTCATATCAGAGACCAGCAAGTAGCCACTGTTGTGGTACCCTTAGCAGACCTAACTAAAAACAAGAGAGGAGATATGAAAAACCACTCTGCTAAAGTGTGGAAATATAGCTCAACACCCATGTAAGAAACGAGTGGGGGATGAGTCAGTGTGCAGAACTGAACTTGCAAAGAAATCCTCCCGTAAGAAGTCAGAACTGCATTATACTCAGATTGCCTTGTGATTTGCCTTTCCTAAAATCTATATAATTCTCCTAAAGATTGAAATGTAATCAGACTTGTTACTCCTGTTTTTCCCATGTATCTGAAATATGTTTTCTTAGACTGAATTTAGGAATCTAGGTATTGACAACCTGTAGAATCTCTTTTTTGCTTTGATTCTTACTTGTGCCTTATGATGTATATAGATACTGCTTTTCTTACAATTTGCATCCATGTACAGCAAATAGCAGGTTTCACAAGCATAACAATTCGGCTTTTATAACTAAAAGAGGGGGAGGTGTTGAGGGCCGCCCTGCCTGGTCTCAGGAAGCTGTGACCCCCTGTGACTTAGGCTGAGTGAGAGATCTCCAGACCAGGAGCCATTAAGGAGACAAAAACTTATTCCCCTGGCATGAACGCTACCTGTTCTGTGCTTGGCCTTTCATGCTGGATCAGTTAACCAATGATGGGTAACAATTCTCTAAGGTGGAGGATGGACCTAAGACAGGGACTGATCACATAAAGGTCTCTGGAATAAGACTCACGAGGCTGTGGAAATGAAGGGGCTGTACTTGGGGATAAAAAGCTGTATTTTTTTGATTTCTTTCCTTTCTTTGACACAGAAATCCCCAAATTGGTTTTATCTTTAGGGGAAGGGAGATAATGACAAAATAGGCCAATTTGGGGTATCAGGGAGTGAAGAGTTCAAGTCTGCCCAAATTAAAGTCTGGTGACTGGGGAAGACATTGCAGTCTGCACTGCTAATGCCCCTTCACACACAGCCTGGTGGACCTGCAGACCAGCGGGCTGGCCACTGTCTGCTGGGTGGCTGCTGGTGCTGATCTACATCGATGACTCCAGGCACGGGAGAAGGAGAAGTAGAAATGAGAAAACCTAACATTCAAGAGAGCAAGAATAATTAAAGTGAAAACTCTCCACTGCAGGCAGTGTAATCTATGGAGAAAAGTGCAAAAATACTTATATCTCTTCTGCGATGTCCAGTCCTGGTCCACGGAAGAACCGTACCGATGGCTGTCTTTGTGGAGGTTTCCAATGCCACCAAAGAATTTTACTCCTTTCAGTTCCTGCAGTTGCTCCACCAGCAGCATATGAGCTTTCATTTAGGAAACACCTTTCCTTATGGTACTTATGCACAAAGAGGGTGCTAAGGGAGGCTCAGCAGTTGTGTAGCTTCCACCGTCCTTACTCAGGGGGCAGCAGGGCGGAGACTGCTTCCGATCTGACGTTGTTTCACAACCATCTTGCCAGTCTGTTTAGGTCACAGCATCTCAGGTGTAACAGCACCACTAAGTCTTCCTGTCCCACTTCTCAGATTTCAAAGCTACTTCTCCCATAGTTCCTAGGCAGTTGCAGCAAGCATCTGAAGGACCATCATGGGCACCGACTCAATAATTCAAAAGGCAGCTGTTGGGCAGCAAGGCCATCTCCTGTGATGGCTGGTGATTCACCATCATCAGTTTCTGCTTGACCACACTTGTGCCTTTTTTCTCCCCTTGGTAAGCTCCTCTTCTTGGGTCAAAGGCCACACAGCACACCTCCTTACAACCTGATTTTTGATACCTCACAGCCCTGATTTTCCCTAATATGTTTACATTATGCTCTGGTTTAATGTATGATATACTTGTGTGCTTGATGATGGTACCAATTTCTCATGCAAGAATCTGAACTGCCATCCACCTGTGCCCTCAGATTTAATGAATCTTGGACGAGATGATGTCACGATACGTAAAGGTTTCTCAGAGTCTGACTGGTAAGTCAGGTGTGAGCGGTCAAACAGAGGAGCACTGCTGGCCACTCTCCCTCCTGTTCCGGGGAGTGAGACTTAGAACTGCCACTCAAAGCCCATTTGCCTGGGCTGCTCAAGCCGCTCAGTGGAACTTCTTCTACTCCCTCTCCATGCAAAGTTTAGAGACACCAGCTGTATTTAAACACCATCTCCACTGTGTTTTAGAGGGGACATTCTAAAGGCCTCAAGGTTGTTTTAGATGGCCTACCTTGAACAAATTCTTGTGAACTTTATTATCTACTGAAGCTAGAAATGAAGGTGGTGGCGACAGTGTAGTGTGAGTGTGGATGAGGGAGGGGGCAGCCAGATACAAAACACAGGATTGAAGCAGGGTGAAAATAGTGGGGATCCTGCCTTTGTGTCTTAGTGCACTAACATACTATGTTTGACTAATATTACAAAATTGCTCTTTCTCCAACACAACCAGGCAAACTTTCCTCTTTAGAAATGAGTACTTTACTGCCAATTTCTAGCCTGTCTGTGAGGATGAAACCCCGACCTTGAGCCACATTTGTCTGACCCTCAAACTCAATGTTCCCACTCATTCTTCTTCAGTATTGGGTCCCTGAGAGCATGTTCTTGCAGGGTTATGTGGCCAAAGTGACAGTCCTGCTCATCTTCAGTGGTTTTCTTATGAGTGTCCTACCTCGAGACCTGAAGGGGACAGTGGTGACGCTGCCCAACCCACTGGCAGCTGTCTCCCATCACGTCTATGAGGACCCATGTGGGTCTAAACCTCTGCTGGTCTCACTGAACTCAGAGTTGATTCCCGAGGCATGCGCAATACAGGCTCTTTCTCTCGCACCGTAATACCAGGGGTGTGCCGCAGAGCCCAGGAGGGCTGGGAGCGGAATTTGTTTCCCCTTGAAGGATTCCTTAGGTTTTCTGCATAGTTAAGTGAAAGGGAAGAAACAATACAAGAAAACAGTATGAAAAGCTTGTTGCTCACAAGGAACTTCTTGCAGTCATGTCAGTTTCCTACAAGCTTTTCTACTTTGTGTGTCTCATTCTTTTATTTGGACTTGGAAGAAAAAAAGGCAACCCAACTATGTTACCATATTCCTTTCTTTTGAATTGTTAGAAAAGGTGGTTAGCACCTGCATGAATATGGCTTCAGAGACTTGGTTTGATCCTGACTGTGCATTCTCACTTCCCGAGGTGGGCATTATATTGAGGACATGGTACTGCTTTCATTAGCTGGGTCTATATGGGTCCCTGAGGAGGCTGATGATTGGCAGGCATGTCCTGGGCAGAAACCCAGGCACCTGGCAAGTTGAGAGCTTCTGGGGAGATCCTGGGGCAATAGCAGCTGGCTTGGGACGGGTGTTAATGTTGTTGCTCACGTCTAGACTGTCATCCACCAACTGGAGGAAAAAGCTCTGGCCCCTCTCCCTTCAAGGTCCAAACTTGATGTTCTTTGATCCTATCACCAATTCACCTCCAGTCCGCTCTTTTCTCCCCTCTGGAGATGGATTCGTTTTTCTTGTGACTCAGGGGCAGTGGTCATGTCAGCTCCCAGGGTCAGAAAAAGCTGCATTTACACGACATTCCACTCCAAGATTAAGATTAATGTAATCACCTTCTTCGCATTTGAATGTAAAGAACTTTTCTGACCTTAATTTTTCAGCCTCCTACTTTACCCTATGTCACATGCCTTTCAGTCAAGGTCACGATAAAAAGCTGTGAGTAACATTTGCCATCTTGCCTAAAAACAGCCTCCTGAGGTGAGTGGGAGAGGTCCTACCACACACAGTCCCTCCCAGAACAGGGCGTGCAGCTCAGGTGAGTACTAGCATGGCACTGCCCACTCGTGAAGGGTCTGAAACGTGAAATGTATTGTTATTGGGTCGCTTGTCTCTCTGCTCAGGGATCGCTGTTTCTTCTAGAACTTGAGGGTGAGAATTCTGGCTCGTCCAGGAAACCACAATAAATTTGATGTAAAAACAAAGGAATGGGTCTTGCTTAATGGCTGATGGCCTGTGTCATAATCTGTTCTCCAGGATGAGTCCGTGGTCATTTAACCCCTTCTCTACCATCTACGATCCCATTTTCTCTCCTTTCCATAATACGAACAACCACTACCACAAAATAACCATTTCCCTCATCTAGGAAACACATAGTCTTGGAGCTCTTTAAAAATAGTTTTGGTAAATTTTCAACATTTTTGGCCAGAAGGACACTTCAAACTCTTGATGCAGTGAGATCACAATTCAGATCGATAATCAAACCAGCACTGTGTAAAGGCTTGAACTCCTTCAAGTCAACTGTCATAAAATATCCTTTTCTTTTCTCACAAATTTACATATATAAAGAGTAGGTTACAAAGCTTGAAATCTCTGCTTTAAAAAAAAACTTGGAAAACCTTGGTATTTGTTCTGGTCTTACAGCCAAGTCAACTTTGGGCCTCTATAAGAAACAATGATCAATACTCCTGCAACGGTTCCTTAAACAGCTTTTCATGGTTTCTGTGGCTTAACCAGGGACGTCCTGGAGAACACAGGGGTTCCCACTGCAGATGCCCTTACAAAGAGATGAGCAAGAGAAGCGCCGAGTAACATATCTTTCCAGAAGCTCCTGCAGCGCTGGTGTTGCAAAGGGGAAGCAAAGTGCCCGTCCTGCCGTCAGCGTTCTCACGTCAACGTTTAGTTGGTGGCCACGCTGGCTTCCTTCTGACGCAGTCTTTCTTTCTGCAGTTGAGGAAGAAAATGAGTTTATTATTCCTTTTTTTCTGATTTTTCATCTTCAAATTTTGATAAGTTTCTCAAATTTTGGTCTAGAATTCTAGAGTTGTACGATATGCTGTAGAAATAAGGCCATCTTTATCCTTCTTTCCTGAAACCCTCCATTACTTGCCCTTTCTAACCTATCACTCTTACTCTCCAACAAACAGACAAAATTAATAAGCTACTAGTACACCAAGTGTATCTGTCGGAAACCCCGACCTTTACCATTCCAGGCTGTTGTTTTGTGACAAAAGTTCTAACTTTTAGAGTTACTCAACAGCTCCTCCCATCTCTCCCCTTGGCTCACTAATGGACTTAGGGAATGCTCAAGAAATAGTTTCCGGGGAGTCCAGACAGGAAAAGTCAACCTGGAAGACGACCTGATTTCATCTGCTCAGAGCAGCAGGAGCTCCGGCTTTGCCCTGGGTGCTCTGCTCTGCCCTCCTGAGCTTCCTCCCTGGGGCCAGCCTTCTGAGGGGGGAGAACGTGGCAGTCTGCTGGCAGGACAGAAAAGAACAGGAGAGCACCACACAGAAACACGGACTCTTCACTGGTTCCAGGAGAAGTAAATAGAATAAACACAGTGATGGGTGTGTCTGATCTCAGTGGTGGGAAAACAGAAGGTTAAAAAAGAAACAAGAGAAGTGCACTCCTTGGGAAAGAGCAGATGCAGAGAGAACCATGCTGAGAATGGATTCTCAGCTGCTTGTGACCTGTGAGGTGCGATGCTACAGTGAGTTACTATGTTGGCCTAGATGTAAATGTAAGTTGATGATTTTAAACATCTGTCCCAAGTTTGAATCCCACCCCTGACTTGAGAAATTTAATCAGGAATCAGTTTACAAGCTCTTCCCTAATTTCTATGAAAATAAACCACAAAACAAACAACTCTAAGCTGAGGACCACAATTGGTAGCTTGCTCATGGTGAAGGTCACTTACAAAAGAAAAGCACTGTTGCCCCTTTGTCTACAGTAGTGATTTCCAACCTTCTTCATTTCATGGCACACATAAACGAATTACTGAAGTTCTGTGGCACACCCAAAAATATATTTTTTGCTGATCTGACATAAAAATAGGTATAACTTTGATTCACTCACACTGGACGGCTATTATTGTGTTGGCTGCTGTCATTTTCTGATTTGACAACCTAAGGGAAAAGAGGTCAGTAGCCCTGACTAAATAGTCAGGTACTGCATATTTGAACAATTCTGGCAGCACACCATTTGAACATCACTGGTCTATAGAGCTGAGTCCATTTTCTTTGCTACTGGACATAAGGTGTGGCTGGAAAAGTTAGGACGGAGGCCCAAATAAGATGCTTGTGGAAGGGGTAGAGGCCCATGAAGAAGGGAGATAAAAGTCGGGGCTGAGTGCACTGCCTCTGGAAATCATACAAATGAGTGTGATGACGGTAGTGTCAGTGGGCCCACAGGGTGTGTCCGCTGAGGCAGGGGCTCTGCGTCCTGACCACTGCCTCTCCTGACCACGCTGTATGCCCCCGACTTCTCCATTTCTCACCTGTGCACCTCACTCAACATTCATTTAGCTGCTGATGGGGCTGTTATGAGAGACACCACAGTCAACCATTGGGAGTAATCTCACTTTATAACATATGCTCCACTTAGACTGTCAAAGGATTTGAAGCAGCTGGCAAAAAGTACTTGTGACACAAAAGGACAACATTAAGTAACAGTGGGAGATCAGGGCACAGAGAAGGCAGGGCCTGAAAATCAAAGTGAGGGGAGTGACAGTCCCATTTACCACTCACTGCTGTCCCCACTACAGTGCCAGCCAAAGCTGCAGAGATTCATGGTCACAAGGAAAAGAACTAACATTGATTGAGCTCTTACTGTGTGCTAGGCACTTTACATATCTCTTCTCAGCTTCCTTAAAATAACCCTAAAGCAAAGGTAATACTACTTCCCTCTTTTCACAGAAGATGGAGAAGCAAAATAACTTCACTAAGGTTTTGCAAGGAGTAAGTGTCTGAGCTTGGATTTGACACCTTGGGTTAGTAACCATTTAGCCCTTCTGACTATTGTCTGTACCAAATGGGTGGAGATTCGTTGTGTTTCACTCTGAAAACGTAACGGTGGAGGACGGCTTGCCCTCATAGCTAGGAAGCCTGAGCAGACTGCTGGTTTCTAGGACAGGAAGAGACTTCTGCGGCTCAGAGTGTGGTCCTGGTTTTTGTTACCCATTTCTATAGTGATACTATGTAGGTTGTATCTTTCTGCATCTCAGTTTTCCCAACTATCAAAAGAGGATAAGCCCTGCCCATTTCTTCAACAGGGAGAAGCAACTGATGAGGATGAAATGCTGAAACATTTCAGGAGCAAGATTATTTGAGATAGGGGGATCACGGCATGAGGGGACTGTGGCAAAGGGTGTGAAACAGCAAGTGACCCAATTTGCTTTATCTGGAGATGACTTTTGTTGAGTTTGGTGGGTAAACACATGAAACTGTGTTTTGTTTCTCACTCCCTTCTCCCCTATATTCTTTTTTTACTGTCTGCTGTTCTGGGAGGGGAACTGAGAATCTGGATACTACCTTCTATGGCCCTGAGTTTTAGCCTTGAAATTCAGACACACTCCTGGGTGCACCCCACTTATAATGAAAAATCTTGAGGTTATGTGGAAGAATGCATCTCACCAGACTGGCCGTGGGATTGATTTTCTTTGTCTCCACTTTCTTCTCTGACGTCAGCTTGCTGACTGATTCCTGAGCCATTTTCAACCTGAAATTGAAAGGGTAGGGAGGGGAGAGGAGGAAGAGAAAGAGGGGAAAAAAGAGAAGCAGAAAGAGAAAAAGGAAGAGGTCAGGTTACACAGAAATCCAAATGAAGCTGAGTTAACCAATCAACAGTTTGGAAATGGAAGGAATGGTTTCAATGCTTTTCATGATTAAATTCAAACTCTAATTAGGTGTGAAGGTGTATCTTCTGTTTTCAAACGTGAATTACCTTCACTGGCTGAGAGGTGCACCTAGATGACTGTGGAGTGTCTGTGTTTTTCTGACCAATGCAGGAGCTTCGAATCTACGGAAAGCTAGGTGCGGTCACATTACTGCCCATGTACACTTCAAGAACAGCAACGATCTGACTTGAGATCCCTCTGCTCAGCAGACAACATGGACACAGTGTGACAAAGGACTTGTATTCACAATACATGAAAAACTCTTACAACTCAAAGAACAAGTTACCCAATGAAAAAATAGGCTAAGGATTTGAATAGACATTTCTCAAAGAAGACATACAAATGGCCAATAAGTACGTGAAAAAAGGCTAAATATCATTAGTCATCAAGGAAATGCAAATCGAAACCATGAGATAGGTATCTTTTTGCACCTACGAGAATGGCTAGAATCAAAAAAGACAATACCCAGTGCTGGAGGCCAAGACTTAGAGATGGGAGCCCTGACATGCTGCTCATGGGAATGCAGAGTGGTGCGGTCACTTGGGCACTTTCTCAAAGTGTTACGCAGAGTTACCATATGATGCCATGATCCCATTGCTAGGTATATAAATATATGTATAAGCAAGGAAGTAAAAATATCTGTCCACACAAAAATTTGCATATGAATGTTTAGAGAAGCATTATTCAAATAGTCAAGAGTAAAAACAACCCAAATGTCCATCAGCTCAAAGATGGATACACAAATTGTGATATATCTACATAATGAACTATTGGTGGCCCATAAAAAGGAATGAAATATTGATTCATGCTACAAAGTAGTTGCACCTCAAAAACATTAAGTGAAAGCAGCCAGTTACAAAAATCCATATATTATGTGATTCCATTTATATGAAATGCCCAGAATAGGCAAATCCAGAGACAGAAAGGGGGCAGGGGAGGATGGGAGTCATCAATACCACCTGTTCCTGAGCATGTGAGGAAATGGGAACTGGGAAACTGCACGAGGGAGTGCAAATGGTACAGCTGGCTTTGGCAGAATCAAGAAAGATTGCAAACATGCATACCCTGTGAGCCATCAGTTTCTCTTCTAGGGAGATACCCAAAAGAAACTTTTATGCACAGACACAGGGCTTTCATTGTAGTGATACGTGCAGTAATGAAAACTGGAAACCTAACCATTAGGTCCCATGGGGTAATGGATAGATGCTAATAGTAAATAATAGCTAATGCTTATTGGGTGCTTAGTCCATGCCAGGTACTCTTCTACCTGCTTTATTTGAATTAAACCGTTTATTTCTCATGACAACCTTGTAAAACAGGAAGTTTTGCTATTTCTATTTCACAGGTCTGAGCCACCAGACAATACAGCTTTTTAAAAATTATATTCGTTTAATGGAATATGGGATAACTGTGACCTAGATAGATCTATTTTTATTGGTTGAATGTTTTATCAATAATTACATGGGAGAAATGTGTTTGGGTTTTCTGTCACTATAGAAAACTGTGGAGGCTCCTCAAAGGGTTAAGGAGAGAAATACCATATGATCTAGCAAACCCTCTTCTGGGTATCTATCCAAAAAATTTGAAAACATTTATTTACAAAGATATATGCACCCCTATGTTCATGGCAGCATTGTTCATGGTGGCCAAGACATGCAAACCACCAAAGTGTCCTTTGATAGGTGACTGGATAAAGATGTGGCGCATACAAGAGTAGGCCAAAGCAGGCTTACAGTTGTGAGTATGCAAAACATAGAGTTTATCCTTGTTTTATTTGTCTTCTTCTTCTTATAATTATTGTTGTTATTTCATATCTTATGGGCAATAATAGCTGGTAATTTAACCTACTTTTGCCTACCCCATATATACAATGGAATACTACTCAGCCATAAGAAAAGATGAACCACTGCCATTTGCAACAATGTGGATGAGTCTTGGGAGTGTCATGCTAAGCAAAATTAGACAGAAAAAGTTAAGAACCATGTAATTTTGCTCATACATGGGATATAAAACTGAAAGCAAAAACAAACAGACAAGAAAGACAAACAAACAAAACTCACAGACACAGACAACAGTGGTGGTTACTACAGGGAAAGGGGGTGGGATAGTAGAGGGTAAAGGGGCTAAGTATATGGTGATGGAAGAAGATATGACTTCGGGCGGTGAGCACACAATATAACATGCAGGTGATATATCAAAGAATTGCACACTTGAAATGTCTGTACTCTTATTAACTCAACGTCACTTCAATAAATTTAATTTAAAAATCAACTACAGATATCAGAAACATGACACTGCGAGTGAAGAATTCTGCGGAGCAACGCAGTGAAGAGGCCACACAGCACCACGGTCAAGTGCTCTGGGGTCCGAGCCTGGCTGTGGGATAGATTCTGAGCACCACCACTTACTAGCCATTTCACATTGGGCAAGTGACCTCTCTGTGCACCTTGATTTCCTGAAAGAGGGGACAATAACAGTGCCTGTTACATACAGTCAGTCATTGAAAGGATGGAAATAGTACCGCTCCAGGCACAGTACAATCACTCAATGCATGGCGCCTTCTATTGTATTGTACTGTGCATGCAACATGCTAGACTGTGTGTCTTTAAATGGTACCCACAACACAGTATGGTTCACAGATGCCTGCATGTCTGTGTAAAGACACATATAAACATCTATCCACATTTACACACAGATTGGAAAGGTACTCATTAGTTTCATGATAGAGGTTATTACTAGAAAGATGGAAGAAGAGAGTAGCTTTGAGAGGTAGTGTGTATAATAATACAATTAAATTTTTATCTGTAATGACTCATTTTTTTATATGAAAAACTCTTAAAGAATACTTGATAAAATGCAAAGAGATAATTCCAAGTGGTGTGAATATGGGCATTATGTTATTCTTTGTATGTTTCCTTATTTTAAAATTTTCTTGAAAACTATTTTTAAAATACTAAAAATTCAAAAATCCACCAACTCACAGACTCTTTAAAAAGTGAACATGCTGATGAAAAGCAGGGACCTACACCCAAGACCACCCAGCAAAGCTATCATTTAGAATCTACGGAGAGAAAAGAGCTTCCCAGACAAGAAAAAAGCTAAAGGAGTTCATCATCTCCAAATCAGTATTACAAGAAATATTAAAGGGACTACTCTAATAAGAAGAAAAAATAAAAAATATAAATAAGAAAATATTATAAAGAAAAAATTCTTACTAAGGCAAACATCATAAAAGCAGCGGATCAACCAAAACTAAAGCTAATACACAGGTTAAAAGGCAAAAGTAGGAAGATTGTGTGTCAGGATCTGCATCAGTGTGTAGTTACAACAGTAAATTAAAGGGTGCACACAAACAAACACAAAAGAAGTAAAAATAATGACAAGAAACAAATGTGGAAGGGGTGAGTGAAAATAGTAGTGATTTTAGAATATATTCAAACTTAGGTAACCATCAACTTAAAATAGACATAGCTCGGTATTTATGAAGGTCTTGGAGTGACAAATCAAAAATCTACAAGAAATAAAGAAAAGAAATCCAAATGCAACATGATAGAAAGCCATCAACATACAAGAGAGAACAAGAGAATAGGATCAGAGGGGAACTACAAAAACTTTCAGAAAACAATTAATAAAATGGCAATAAGTATATACTTATCAATACTTACTTTAAATATAAACAAATCAAATGTTCCAATACAAAGATGAATGGGTAACGAAGAGGTGGTACATTTACGTACAATGGAATAAAAATATTACTTGGCCAAAAAAAGAATGAAATCTCATCATTTGAGACAATACGGGTAGATATAGAGGGTATTATGCTAAATGAAATAAGTCAGACAGAGAAACACAAATGCCATGTAATTTCATGTAATATGTGGAATCTAAAAAACAAAATAAATGAACAAACAAAGCAGAAACAAACTCACAGATATAGAGAATAAACTGCTGGTGGCCAGTTCGGAGTGGGGCAGTGGGGCTGTGGGGCTGGGTGAAGAAGGCAAAGGGGCTAAAAGGTACAAAATGGCAGTTACGAAAACATCACGGGGTGTAAAGTGCAGGTTGGGGAACGCAGTCCATAATACTGCAATAACAGGTGGGTGCAAGACTTATCAGGGGGATCACTTCCTGAGTTATGTAAGCGACCAATCACTATGCCACACACCTGAAACTAATAATATAATATTGGATGTCAAGTGTAATAGAAACATTTTTTGAAAAACAGGCTTTTTCTCCAGGGCCTCAAATAAAAATCTCTGTTCAACATTAATCACATACTTGCTTAATATTGAAGAAGTGGCTGAATGCCTTAGCTCTTTACTTAGCTAATTTTACATAATTTACTTAAAACATTCGCCTAGTAATCTAATCTCCCAGTCCACATGCACGAGTTAGTAAGAATGAATTCAACATGCTGACTTGTGCATCAGAAGAGAAATAAAAATGAGACGAAGACGAGCAATGATTTACAAAACCCAAGTAGAGCTCCATCTGCAAAGCTGCCCTGAGAACAGGCGTTTCCCAACACGGACAAGGTCTGAGTATACGCACTGCAGTGCCCACTGAAGTTGTCCGTTTGCAGCTATAACCGTGACTATGCCCCACGAGAGAAAAGAATGCACCGCAAGGACCAAACCCAGGTCAGACTACACTGAAGACTGGCTATGAAGGGATCCGCAAACCAAGATGACGGCGCTGTGAGGACACAGCTTGTAGCGCCTACTCTTCTTGGCTTCTTTCCAGCAAGATTTTTTTGCGAAGAGAACACCTATTGGTGACCCTTTAATCCCCATTCCAACGGAGTGGTTTGGAATTACTATTTTGCTTTGGACGCCCTGTCTTTTAGGGATCTTTTTCTGGTTATGTTTTGCTTCAGTAGTTCCTTTTCACCTGTGAATTCTGGTTTCTTCTTTCAGAGCTGGTCTTCTCCCATCCTCCTGCACAGCATTGCCTCTCCCAGTCCCCACACCCTCCAGCAGCCCTGTGACATCAGGGGTGATGCAGTGGTTGGCAATGTAGAGGCAGGGGCTTGGAGCCAACCAAAGGTCCAACACCCACTGCGGACCTTTCCCTACTGGCCAGTGGCTCTTGTGCAGACTACAGGCTATCACACATACCCCTGACTCCCCAGGACAGTTATGACCTCAGGGACCCCATTCTGCTTTTCTCCTAATGTTCTCATTCAGTTATTGGTTTTATTTTATTTCTTATTGATTTTAGAGAGAGATAGAGAAAAGGAGGGAGGGAGAGAGAGAGGGAAGGAAAGATCGCTTTGTTGTTCTAGTTACTTATGCATTCATTGGTTGTTTCTTGTATGTGTCTTGTCTGGGGATCGAACCTGCAACCCTGGAATAACCAGATGACTCTCTAACCAGCTAAGCCAGCCAGCCAGGGCCTCATTCAATTATTGTGTCTCCCTTTCACAAGGCACTCTTGAAAATCACGCAGGATTGGGCCAAGGCAAAGCTTGCTGGTTAAGTTGCTTCAGCATCCGCTAGACTTGATTCTAATTCTAACTCTGCCCATTATTAGAAGACTTGGAGGGGGTCAACTTTTGTAAATTTTAGTTTCCTTTTCTATGAAATGGAGGTATAATTGTGAGGATTATATGAATTTTTATATATATATATATATATATATATATATAAATAAAACATCTAGTATATCTAGTATACCTGGTATAAAGGATAACCATTATGGAATCTTCTATCACAGAAGTGGAGAAACTGCTTAAGAATGTATGACAACAGCTTCTGACTACAAACTAAACAGGTGGAACTATTAGCTAAGTATTACCTTGCAGTAATATTATTTATATGTATCCTGAAAGCAAACCAAGTCTGCTTATTGTTATTCCCTGAGACTTAACAAACCAAAGAATTCACCTCAGTTTTTCTGATTCTAAAATTCCAACTTAGAAGTTAAACTTTGGTGCAGACATGAGGAAAATTTCTCAAACAAGAGAAATTATTTAAATTTCAAAACAAAGTTTGCATCTATTTCCTTATATTTTTTATAAGCTTCAGTGAGGTAATTATTATAAATAAAATTTAAATTTCAAAAATTATTGAACTTGGGAGTAAGTATATTTTTATATTAACCTTGTTTTTCTAATAACCAAAATAACATTTGTTTCTTTAGAAAACTTATGTTATACACTTAAAAATCATATTTTTAATTCATACCATATATCTAAAAATATAAAGAAATGAGACTCGCCCTGGCTGGCGTAGCTCAGTGGATTGTGTGCGGGCTGCGAACCAGGCATCGCAGGTTCGATTCCCAGTCAGGGCACATGCCTAGGTTGCAGGCCATGTCCCCCAGCAACCGCACATTGATGTTTCTCTCTCTCTCTCTCCCTCTCCCTTCCCTCTCTAAAATAAATAAATAAATAAAATCTTAAAAAAAAAAAAGAAATGAGACTCATTGGTCATTTAAATATTTTTCTGTTAATATAGTTAAGACATAATTGGACCAGGTAATGAAAATTATCACACACAGAATTCTCAGCTAGATGATAAAGTACATGAGGGTAGAGATGGTAGCTACCATTTTTACTGCCACATCCCTAGTTCTCGATACAGTAGCTGGCATGCATATACACATATATGCCATAAATGAATGGAGACCTACAGAAAAAACTGAAAAAATCCTTTACTTTCCTAAAATACTGCTCACTCAAATTTCTTAAAAATGCTGAACCCATGAGGTTGCACAGGCCTGCAGCCTGTGCAGTTGGTGGGGTCCCAGGTTTCATGCTCCGCTGTTACTCTCGTGAAAGGTTTTCAACAAGAAGCCCCACAAAAGTGTGTGCGTGGTCCTGCCTCAGACTTTCTAGGACATTTCCAGTCATTTTTATTAATGAAGTGGAATGTTTTTTGATTTCTTTCCGGGGCACACATATTACATGAAGATAGGTATATTTGACTGGATAGAGTGGACACCTCCCTCCAAGGTCCCTTTATCTTCCTGAACTGTGACCATTTCTAGGCACCTGCCTTGTACCCTAGATGACAGCCCCTCAAAAGCAGGGGATATGACCTCAATGTCTTGCTTCCTTCAGCATCTTGTATAGTACCTGGCACATAGCAGGTGATCACTGAATACTGAATAAATGAATGAATAAATGGTTCTAAGTGATTAATCTCTAAACTGTAAACATTCAGGCACTGAGAATGGTTATAGGAAAACATGTAAGTCTATTAAAACCTGTTATAATATAACGTTTTTTAACGTCACCTGAATAACATCATCAATGCTCAAGATTGATCCCTCAAAATTCAAACCAGCAAATTCTCACTGGATTCTCTGTGTGTCCTTCACATTAGGTCACATGGTGTCCTTCACATCATGTTTTGAGGGCGAGGCTGTTTTTCAGCTTCTTTTGGATCATATCTATGATAAAAAGCAAATGCTCGAACATCTTGACAATCTAGCCATGTGATGACCACTGGAATGACAGAACACGTAGGTAGGTCTTAGAAACTGCTTTGACCTGACAAGAAATTGATGGTCGGTAGGTCTATCTCTTGAAAATGGTCTTCAACAACCGTGGGCAAAGTGTCACAGGCTGCTGAAGAAACTACGGTAGCTCCTGTTGTTGGCTGTGCCCAATTTGCTCAGAATCAGTGTTCTGGTAATCACGTGGGCAAACACTGCAAACTGGAGGTCTGCTGTGTGGTCGACTTCAGAGGGTTTAAATAAATTTAAATTCAGTGGACAACATTTGTAGATGCAGAGATGTCACGTAAGAATTCCAAGTTCTGACCTCTCTTAGAAAACTGGAAGGCATGGAAACATGGAGTGGCATTGCTGTGCAGCGACCTAGAGGTTTCTGGCACTTCCTGCTACTCCCTATTGTACCCGCAGCCCTGAGGCTGTCAGGCGATGCCATCAGTCAGCTTGCTGGCACCGCTGGTTTTCCTATACCCTGCACACTTCGCCTGTTTTCACTACCTGCCTGAACTCTAAGCTTTCAGACGGTGGCTGGAAGGCCACTGTGATGCTCCTGCAGTGCAGAGGTGAGAGCCCAGATCACTGAAATAGTCTTCTAAATGACCTCCTTCCCCATAACCCACCCTCCTGCTGATGGACATGGTCTCAATCAGTAATGCTTACTCTAAAAATGTCACTTCTCTTCCTGAAAACATTCAATGAATTCCATCAACTGTGGCCAGCATTAACAAAGGTTTTCTGTAAAGGGTCAGATAGTAAATATTTTAGGCTCTACAGGTCATATGGTCTCTGCCACTATTCAACTATGCTGTTGTGGTGTAAAATGAGCCATAAAAATACACCGATGAATAGCAATGCAATGCTGTGTTCTAATAAACTTTATCTACAGAAACTTACAGTGAGACAGATTGGGCCATAAGCTGTAGTTCACTGACCTTTGAAATATAGTATATGATTTAAATTCCTTATGCTGACAATCAAAGCTCACTCATTTTCTGAACTTAGTTTACTTGTCTATTTTACCTTCACAGACCCAGATCTGGCTTTATATTATCCTTAGACAAATCACTTAAACCCTTGAGCCTCAATTTCTTCATCTTCTAAAAGGGGGAATACCACTGCACCTGAACGACACTATCACTGTGAAAATTAAAAAAAAATATTACTTACCAAGCATCCTTTCCTTCACCTCCCTGTGCTCCCTGTCCCACGCACAACGCTCACCATTCTTCGGGCAAGGCGTTTCTCGTCTCTGCATCTTGTTCTTACTGTTCCCTCAACGCCTTTTTTTATTCCTTTCCATGCACTCAAATTCTTCGCATTCTTCTATGCCCAGCTTAAGTGCTAAGGTCATGAAAGCTTCCGTCATCTCTCTTAGCCAGAAGTAATGGCTCTTTTTTCAAGTGAAAGGGCACTTTGTGCCTCTCTTAGGGCACTTAGCACTTTTCACCGAAGGACTGCACAGGTGTCTTGCCTCCTTTAGCCACTGCAGCCACTTGAGGACAGTGATCACGCCCTGTGCATGTTTGGTCTCCTCTCTGCTCCTATAGCTAGCACTGTGCCACGCGCTGAGCAGTTGT
Organism: Tonatia bakeri; assembly: GCA_004024845.1. Lineage (NCBI taxonomy): Eukaryota > Metazoa > Chordata > Mammalia > Chiroptera > Phyllostomidae > Tonatia > Tonatia bakeri. Next base: position 210,964 of record PVIA01000370.1, on the reverse strand, counting down.
CAGCAAATATCTAAGTAACCCATGAATGACTTGCATTGATGTTTTTTTTTTCTCCCTACCTTAAACAAGTATAAATGTTTAGGAAATACCTAGAGTGGTAGAACAATTATCCATTGCATTTGCATGGCATTTATCCTTAGGGGGAAAATAGTAAACACATGAAAAATTCTAGTTCCAGTTACTGATTAGCTGCCTGAGTCCCAAATAAGGAGAAAGAAAGGGTGCTCAAGGCTGCCCAAATGTGCTAAATATTTATACATGCTAACTTATACGTTCCAGGATGCCTAAAAGTATCCACATTATTTTGCCCATGAGAAGACTAAGACTCAGAGGTTATACAGCTCATCTCACATCTGAAATGTACCCCTTTCACTTAGGAGGTGAGAACTTCTCTGCATTCGGTCAGAGAACTCACTGATTAGACAATTTCTAGCTATATACATATGCTCAATCTCCCCCTTGCTTTATTTTTATGAATTTATTTTGGTGCTGGCCTACAATATTGATTCTACTTTTGTTTCTGACCTGAATATTTGCTCTAGAATGCATAGTTGTTCACGATTACTCACAGGCAGATATTAAACTTGATTTCAAAGGTTACATGACACCTTCTTTAAAAGTGGATATGTAGGACAAAACATACAAATGAGTTAGAAAGAAAATGACTGTTCTCAATTCATAGGTGCCTCAGCAAAATTGACTTCTGAAAACCCTGCCTTTTCAGCTTCTTTGTAATGCATATGATCCCCAAGGAGTTACGGAGGGCCCCAGTAAAATTCAATTGCTGCCAAAGTCTACTGAGGAAAGACATAGTATGAGACGAGACATGTCTCCTGATGTTCCTGCTTAGCCCTTACTCAGTGGAAGTGATTTGTAATCTTGGCTTCATAGGATAAGCACCTGGGGAGGGAGTTTTGCTTCCACTTAGAATGTAGAAGCTGCAAGAGACATTGTTCCCATCCTAACAATGAAAAGAGCTGGATAGTGTACGAAATCTTTAACGAGAGAGCCGGATCACATGGTGGCTAAGGGAGCTGCACCCTGAAGAGTGACAGGCCTTTCCACTTAGAGGCTTAGGCACCCCGGGACTAAACTTCATCTGGGAGGACATCACACTGGACATGCTGCGGGATTTCTGTGGGTGAGATTTATACTCCTGCAGCTAAATCAGACCAATTCAGAGCACAGCCATATAAGACCGAAGAAGTATAGTGTCTTTATTCTGACATTCAGTATTTCATCGATTCATGGTGCAAAGGGCAGAATATACAGACATCGGCATAAAGTTTACGTAAGAAAAGTGCTGTCATTTTGACCATAGGAAATGAACCGGACCAACTAATCAAGAGAGAAGTGAGATGCTGAGTAGGTGAGGTACATAGTGTTTAGGCTGTTGTACACTCCTTGTCACTATTGGAAAAATCAGTATTTTAGAGCAATGTTTTCAAACTGTCTTACAAAGAGCCTTAACATTCAACAAAGATGATTCAGAGAGAGAGGAGAACAGTTACAGGACCCTGTAGACCCCGGACATCTGCAAGTCCTGCTTCAACCAGAGAAGATTTTTTTACCTGTTTTACATATTGGGGCTTCACGCATGCTTTCATTTGGACAAAACAAACAAATACCTCTGCTTTTTTAAAAAATAGAAAGTTGGAAAATCCTTATGTGTGAAATTCAACAGAACCTCTTGAGACTTCTAGGGGGAAGAAAAAAAGAAACAACCTTTATCTCCAGGAGAATGAAAGCCAAGAGAAGTCTTTCCTAAAGAATTACCCAGAGGTGTCTTGGAAATGGACAACTAATTAAGAAGACAAGGCTTTTTTAAAAGGACCATTATTCTGACAGCCAGAGACACCAGCTTCCAGTTTTTGGGCTCTAGTAAAATATCAAATGTTTAAAAATCAGAAACATGGCCCATTCCACCACACTTCTCTGCCTGTTACTTTCCGGATGTGTTCTGCTTCTGAGAGACCAACAGTCTCCATCAAATGCTCACAGACAGGACCTGTGGGCACAGTCAGATGAGCTGACACATGGGAAGAATAAGTACCCGCTGGGGCATCCCCTTACCTCCTGTTCATAAACACAGAAGTTGCCTCACGATTCATGAAGATTCACTTTCTTTATGGTCTTGCTTGGAATTTTGCATGATCTTCCTGATTTTGGCCCTACTCTACTTTCCAATTTCTATTTACTTCCTTTGCTTATAACATCGCTGGAATAAAGCTCAAATGGATTCATCTGATTACACCCTAAGATTCTTCCCAACTTAATTCTGTGACTGCAATTAACTTCTTTTTTGGGGGGTCATCTGCTCTTTCCCATTCTGAATAGCTTTCTGAATTGTAACAAGACTGCAATAGGCTTGCAAATAGGCTGTAACAGGTCAGCCTATTAACTTTTGAATAACTCTAAAGTATGAGGGCCACATCATATTTTTAAATACAAATGTCACATAGGCAATTAATTGGTGGCTGGACTTAACTCATCTCAAACCAGGGCTCAGGGTGTGGGTCTATACTCTAAACAATAGGGTTAAGTTCAGTGTTTACAATGAGTGAATGTTGTGGAAAAGACAAAAGTATGAAGACAACAAAAAGATCAATGGCTGTGGAGCACCAATGAATAGACAGCACAGAGATTTTTAGGGCAGTGAAAATACTCTGAATGGCATTATAATGATGGATACAAGTCATTATACATTTGTCCAATCACCAAGAATGAACCCTAAGGTAAACTATGGACTATGGGTGAGTATGATGCATCAATACAGGTTCACCCTTCTTTCTTTTTTTTAAAGGTACCATTCTGATGAGTAACACTGACAATGGGGAAGGCTATGCACGTGTGGGGACAGAACATATATGGGAAGTCTTTGTGACTCCCTCTCAAGTTGTTTATACACCTAAAACTGCTCTAAAAAATGTATTGAAAAAAAAGGGCAAAGGGCCCTCACAAACTACTATTCTGTTTTAGACACCTATTGGTGATCTTTATTAGAAATTCTCTTAAAAGATAATTGCCAATTCATTTTAGCAAGTAGAAAAATCTACAGTCTGGTAATATAACCAAGGCATACTTGTTAATAAATCACTCACTTTTGTAATGCAGACAATAGGACCAAGGAAGTGGGTTTAGACGTTTTTGCCTATAATGCTACTAGCATCACAGAGGAAACGCAATCAGACATTGAGTCCTGTATGACCTAAAAACACCAGTCGCTGCATGTCCCAGGCCATGGACACATCTTCACTGGACACTGAAAGTCACTGGCTTTGGAAACAGTGGTGGATAAAGGCAAAGGAAAGGAAGTCATTGCAGGGAATATAGTTCGTGAAATGCATGGTGATAAAAACATGAAATCCAACCAGCTGTAATGTGAATCTCTTTAAAGTGCACTTAGTCTCACCCATCACTGGAGGGTGGAGGTCCAAGTAGTCTCAAACAGGAAAAGGCAGGCCCTGTGCGCGCAGCATGTGCAGCCATGGGCCTCCAGGTCAGTGCACCACAGGGAGGCCTACAAGGGTTCTTTCCCTGAACAGCACTGTGATGAGAGGCAAAGGTCCAAATCACTGTTACCCCTGGGCAAATCCTAAAATCCCAATACCCGTTAACCTGAATCTCTCTAAAACGCACAGGAAATCTTCATTCTGGTGACTATTTGGAAATACGTGGAGAAACACGATCAACAAAGAACGTGCCTCTGTCAAGGGCTCAGTAAATTCCGGCTCTTGCCCCTTTGAATTGTGGATAAGGTTTTGGTGGGATGGAATAGGCACTGGCACCTATTGGGGATCACACCTGTAAAATAAATAAATTGCCAGTCTGACTACCCAATGTGGGTTGGCTTTACCAGTAAATCATGATTCGAGAGAACTACTTGTAACAGTAAATGATGGTATTTTTATGGTCTCCTTTTAGAAGGAATACTCAGAGAAGAGGTACAAGAGGCTGCAAACATAAAATGCCAACTGGCTATTTACTCCTTTGCCACGAACTCCTTGCAGCCATGAAGTAGGTAGCATCAGGCCAAGGAACACGAATATCATACAAAGAGACTTTGGAAAGATGTGGAAGTGGCTTACTCAACTAAGAAAGCTCATTACCACATGATTTATGCCACTTTAGATGGAGAAGATTGAGGGTAATATATATTTTTCCCCATGAATAGTATTTTTTATATTTCACCATTTAGTCTGGATTTTAAACAGATTCTTTGACTGGGGCTCATATCCATCACCTCGTTCGACTTTAGCACTTGTCTCATTCCCCGCAGCCTTTCCAGAACCTCTACCTTCACTGGGAAGCTCTGTAAGTTTTCCCAGTTTGAACTTGGGCTTCTTCAGCACTTTTCCTTTTCTAACAAAAACATCATGGAGCAGGTAATACAGACTGGCAAGCCTTTTCTATGCCTTTTCCAGGGCTACCTGGAATTAGCTGACGGACCACTTCATTCAGGTAATTTGTCTGCATCTCTAAGGTCACAATTTCCATCACCTTCCCGATTTCGCAGAGCTGTTGATGCTGAGCATAAGAGGTCTTCTGAATCTGACTGCTGTGTTTTTTTAATAAAACCAACACAGACGAGAGGAAGCAAATGATCACCAGTAGTCCTGACGTCAACATGAGCTTCAATCACGGTCTGCCCTTTTTTGACCATGGGCCGCATTTTGTCACGGGCAAGATCCATGCCGTGGAAATTAGTCAGGCAGTTTTTGCCCTGAACATCCTCAATAACTGGCTTGAATTTTCTAAATGCAACTTCATCATTCTGCAGATCAGCTAGGCTCACTCCCAAAAGGTGACCCCAAGACCATTATATGTGATTTTGGTTCCTTGCTTTCTCGTGACTAGTGCTTTTGCAATATTTCTGATATTGAACATAGCCGGCGCTTTCATATCACACCAATCTTCCTTAGAGAATGGACCAAACACTTTCTCCTTGGCTACCCTTTTTGCTGTATTTTGTAAGGTGCTTGTTCTCGCTAACTGCCATGGTGCTGCCCACAGAGCCAAAAGAGCGGGAAAGATCTCAATCTTTGCCTCACAAGGCTTACCTGAAGCATAGATGGCATAACATCATAGGGGTAGTTTTTAATGTTGTACTTTTAGAAGGACACAGCTACATCAGTCAGGCCATACTTCCGGTCATGGCCTGGTAACTGGAACACTAGACATAAGGCTCTAGTGCTCTCTGGGGTTTGAGTAGGGTCTTTTGATAATCCTCAACTCTCCATCAGGTCCTGTCCTCAGGTCACTGAGTCAGGCTGTTTCCCATAGCCAGGGGGAAAGGGGCCAATGCCCAGCTTTGATTCTAAGTTACCAAGGGCAATCATGGAGACCTGCCAGGGGCTGTGGGAACCTCCATTATTCCTATCCTCTTGGACAAAAATTTCCTTACTAGGTACTTCTGAGTTCTTGATATAACTATTACCCATGGATAATAGTTATAAAAGTGAATGAAACAAGCCAGTCTTCACTGTCAGTAAAAAATAAATACCACAAAGACCAAACTCATTAATTCCTCAATGTAAAGAGAAATTTCTTCTTCACTGCAGCTGCTGATGAAAACATTATTGACTAGTTTATGTTTCCAAAGGGCAAGAAAATAAAACTGAAATAAAATAAGACCAAATGAAATAATGAGCAGCCCCATAGTCATTTATCTCAAACAGACCGCCGGGACTACATACTTGAACAGACACACGCTCTTCTACGCTCATTCTCTCTTCATAGTCTGACCCTTGACCCTGACGAACCTTCTACCCCAATAATCCCCCCAGGTCAGCTTCACTTGCAAGTCTTAGATGAAAAGATTTAGCTCCTTACGTGTCAGAATCTAGTCTCTAAAAATTATTCCGTGATAAATCAGCCCACCACTTCTACTTCCTAAATTTGATAATTTTCCCTACCTCATTCTTAAGATATTTTTCTATTTACAGTGAAGGAAGTCTTCTTACAGAACAAATTTCACCAGCTACACAATCAGCTACTTTGTGGTTTTAGCGGGCTATCACTTGTAGCACCCAAACACATTTTGACTGCAAATGATTAATTGCAGAACAAAAGCTGCTTCCGTTTGCAGAGCTTCTCCCCCCAGGCCACAGGGGAAGGGAAGTGGGGAGGGGGGTGGTCCGTGGACTTGCCCTGGAATTCATGATCAGTTAAAGCCAATCACTCTGCACTTGGTAGACGAAACACCCGGAGCCGCCCAGCGATTTAGGTGCGGAGTGAAAGGTAACAGCATTGCATTTCCTTGTTCGGGGAGAGGTAGGTGTCTGGGAGACAGATTGGAAACTGAAGTCAGCCTTGTGTCATAAATCTGCAAATTTAATTGCAATGCACGGCCAGTCTTTGGAAGGCCTTTCCAATCCTGATAATGAAGACGTGCATGTGCTTGTAGATGCAGACTCCCCCCTCTGTGATTTTGAAACCTGTACCACCTACCGAGTCTCAGCAAAAACTAGAACTGATCAGAGGCTGTTTGCACAGTGACTAAAATCGGTGCAGGAACAGGGGAGATTGTGTGGAGCAGGCAGCCTTTCTGGCGCCCCTTAAATCATACTTCCCGGGCAGACCCCTATTCCATCTAGTCTATGCCCAAGGCAGGAGCTGTCAGGAGGCCCACAGATAAGCAATTTAGAAATATTCTAGCTGAATGAAGTAGACTCACTTCAGGTTTCCATTGCTGTCTGCCAAGCTAGGGAAATAGAGTGCAGACAGATGCTCTCTAAGGTTCTTGTTTGAGCTCCAAAGAGGTCTGAGGCTTGGCACAGCCATGGATCCCAAGGATCTTCACTTCCTTGTTTTTTTCTAGTTGTTGTTTTTTTTTTTTTTAACACAAATTGAAAGTAATACAGTCAAGAACAGAGAAAGTGATTGTTTTATTCTAATGACTAATCTTTCATGTTCTGAACATGTCTATTCTCTTTAACAAAGCTCTTAAGGTTTTAAATTCTTGGACAAAATCAACCCATATGGGATGTATTTGGGGAATTCTACCACCAAAATCCAAATAAATAAGATCTCTCATCTATCGGCAGCAGACAGAAAATTCTGTAATCAGTTTCAGCATGGCAAAAGAAAACACAGTGATTGTTTATTTGTTCAACAAATATTAGTTGAGCACTTACTACGCATAAGAAAATATAAGGTGCTACAGAAAAACAAAGTACAAGACATTGCCCTTGTCCTCTAGGGCTTATGATTTATTGAAGGGAGGGACTATCTATAATGAAAAGGATGAAACAGAAATCGCTAGTCCTGAAACTGAAGAGACAGCAACACCCCAGATTTCTGGAGGAAAGACAGCTCATAGAGATTGGGAAAGACTTCATTGAGGAGACAGTGTGTGGTCACTAGATTAAATTCTTCCAGAATAGGGTCTCATAGCTTGTACAGCTGTTACAACATAGTAGGTATTTTAAAAGTATGTGTTTAAATCAAGCTGATTAAGTGCTGCAAATTTCTATCATGGGAATGCAAAATGCAAATGCACAAGGGACTGATGTGGACAGAGCACTCAGAGAGGGAAACAGGAATCACGGCAGTGAGGCTGGCCCCAGAAATCACACTACGAGATTCTTCCAAGATGTGTGTTGAGTCTCCCAAGTCCAGGCCTTTGCCATTGATCTCCGTGAATGTCCTTACCCCTGTCTTCTCTGAGTAGCTGAATTCATCAGTTCTGTCAATGCAGAGCTCATTTTCTGTCTAAAATCACAGTAACTCAGGGTAGGGAGAGACCTTCGCCTAAGTCTAGCAGTTTCTAAACTTGGCTGAGAATGTAGCAAGGTTCCCTGGGGAGGTGTCCTTCTTCCTCCCACCTCCAAAGCTTACCCGATAGATACGTTTAAGTAAGGGATCAATGCAGCCAAGACAATTATTGAGGCGAACAAACAAAATGTTTTCTTGCACTGCCTTCTCTGGGCGGAGCTTTCTAAAACTACTGAGCCCTCTACTCCACCCCTGGGATTATGATTTAGATATGCTTACATTTCTACAAGGCTCTCCAGGTGATTTGGAAGATCTGCCAGATTTGCTAGCTGCTGATCTCCAACATTCCCCCAGTGGCTTCTGAATCCCCTCTACAGACTTTCTGCCTAGGCTGGCCCTGTTTATGACTAAACACCTTCCTAAGGCCCTGTCTGGCCTCCATGTTTCTTTGGGATCATTTCCTCTTCCAAACACTTACTCCACCCAGGATCTTCAATGCCCACTTGAAATCATTTTATTCTATCTTGTGAGGTCCTTTCTATATCAACAAATAATTATTCTGCTCTGTGCTGAATAACACACCACAGAAGACAGAACAGGAGTGGGTTTATATTGAGCAGTTGAAAAAATACAAGTAATTGTTAAAATAATACACTGGAATGAATTGCTAAAGGATGATAAGAAAAATATGCTGTCAAAGACCAGAAATAAAAGGTAGTTCTACCTAGAGGCACCTCAGGAAGTTTCTAGAGAAGCTGGTTTTGGAGGTAGTCCCAGAAGGATGACTATATTTTGACCAAGAGGAAATATCCAGGGACAGTGTAATGTAAGAAAGTATCCAATGAGAATTCACGGCAAGGACGTGCAGGTGTGAGAAACAGTGAGTTGTCACGGAGGCTATAGGCAGGGCGAGGGTATAGAAAATGAAACTGGAAAGTGGACCAAGGGCAAGTTTCTGGAGGCTCCTGCTCTACTTTGGGAGAGAATATGGAACACCTGAAAGTGCACAGGCTTTCGTGTCAAATAAGTCCCAGGTCCTTTCCCCAATACTGTTGTTTACTGGGGAGACTGTGACATTGGTGATTCGCTTACTCTCCCCTGTGCTGACTTATGAAGTAGCAATACACCTTCTTTTCAGGGCTGTCCTTTCAAGGACTCAACAAGTTCACGAATATAAGCACCAACCTTATACATATATGGCTAATTCTCTTCCCTTTGTTTCATCGTTAATAGAAAACACAAGAACACATTGAAGAAATAGATGTGATCTAACTTAGGCTGTCCAAAGTCAACTGGATACAAAAGGATATTGAAGTGGAAATAGAAAAACTATAGGCAGAGAGAACCGTTAGGGGGGTATTTCAATGATCCACGTGAGAGGAAAGGTCCTGGATGAGGGCAAAGTCACTGTGCAAACAGGGTAAAGAACAGCCACTGAGGAGGCGAAACTGAGAAGTCAGCAACTGGTGGAAAGTGAATCTTACAGCATCAAAGATGATTCTGATTTCTAGCCTGTCTCTTGCTACTAGGAAGAGAGCAGTGCAAGTGAAAATTAGGGAACCTAAGAAGAGTAGGACTCAGTTGATACAGAATAAATTTTAACTGGGATGTACTGAATTGCAGGGGCAAGTTGGGTATCTTGCAGGAAGGCTTAGTGTGCTATAGGAGATTTGGGTCTAAGAATTAGAACTAAGAGGTTGGCTCTGGGTAGGAAGACTTGGGCTGCCTTGGCAAAGAGGTGATCAGTGAAGCTGTGAAACAGTTGGGTCTAGCTAGAGAGAGTGTTGAGCAGAAAAGAGGAACACTGAGATCTGAGCCTTGGGGGAATAGAAGGGAAGGAGGAGCTAATGAAGGAGGTAAAGGAGTGGTCGCCTTCACAGAAACATACCCAGAAGGCTCTCAGAGTAATGAGGCATTTCAGGATGGAAGAAACTGTCATCAGTATCAAAAGCTAGTCATGGTTAAGTAGTTAGAGCCATTCGATTTCACAATTAAGAAAGGTGGCAAAGTCTGCTGATGGTCTCAACATCCTTTTCTCCTGCTGCCTTTAGTACTAGAGCCCTTGAGTCTTTAGCTAGGCACACGGCTTCCAGATAAACCTACATTTCCTGGTCTCCTTTGTGTACAGCCCCCAGACTAAGTTTTGCTCAATGAAATGTGTGCATTTTCTAGGCCACATGCTTAAAAGGAAAGGGTGTGCCCCTCCTCCCCCTGCCTCCCCCTTCCTACTGGCAGGAACTCAGCAGCCCTGGTGCTGGGGGATATGATGTGAGCCATCTTCAACCTTGTGAATAAGGACCACGCCTTAATGACCGATGCCACAGGACCGAAGGTACCTGAGACCCTGACATTCAAACAGCTGGTACGCAAATTATTATGCAAAAGTAAAATAAGTATTTCTTGTTTAAGCAAGTTATTTTAGTCTTTGTTATGGCAACTGCGGCTTTATCCTTAATGATACAGGAAAGAGTGAGTATGTGCATAGGATTAAGAAGTGAACAAATTAACACGAACTCTTCTTTTAAGAAGCTAGAGGGGCCCTGGCCATGCGCATGTGGAAGACAACTGATCTATTTCTCTCTCATATCAGTGTCTGTCGGTCTATCTGTCTCTCCCCCCTTCCTCTTTCTCTAAAACCAATAAACATATCTTCAGATGAGGATTAAAAAGGAAGAAGAAAAGAAGCTAAAAGGGAACAACAATTTCCAAAGGAAAGGAACTCAAAAGAGATGTTTTAATTTTTTTTCTTTTTAAGTCAATGACAAGTATAATTCTTACCATTTTAAAGTCTACTATCTCCTTTCCTGATTCACAGCACAGTTGTGATTTTTCAGAAGTAGTTTTAAATTTATTGCTTAGGAAATAAGCAGGTTTTATTTTTCATGATTATGAAAATTGTGTTTATAAGTTAGCCCTTCGGGACATTTACTGTTTCTGAATTTGTACAGAACAGCCTTCAAAATGTGACTTAGGAAAATTCAAAGTTTTGCCAGTCAACTAGAGGGTGATCTGTATTAGTAAAGGGATCCCTTAAAATATGAAGCTTCTTAGCAGCTAAATGTACACAAACCATTTAGCCACATAACAGAGGGCAAAGACAAACAAAGTTAACTTGTTAGAAGTTACTGTGATGATCATGTATGGATGTCAGCAGGAAAGCAGATTTCAAAAAGTAAAAATTTTAGTTCATGGCACTGCTTCCAGGAATAACTTTCTCATATAAATAGCGGAATTCCTACATTGTGTACACTGCAATCAATGGCCCCTTTGTGGGTTGACTGATGGTCTCTCGAAGTCCCCAACTCCTGCTTCTAAAGTGACCTGAGCAAGAGGGAGCTCTGAGAACAGCTTTGGGACAACCCCACACCAGCTCTGAACTATCTGCTGTCAAGGGTATGGCAATTGCATAATTAACCATAATAGCTGTAAATAATATACTGAAAACAAAACCCTGTTGGTGTTTAGCTGAACAACAACAAAAAAAAATGGTGTAAATTATAGCTATGTGTATAATAAAATTTCTTATTTGCATTTCACATAAAATTTACCACACTCCTTATTGACTCATTACTTACCCATTATGGTTTTTTTTAAATGGTACTTTTAGAGTTTGCTTTGGCATGGGGTGAATTATTTGCTAAGACTTTATTCCTGGAGTCATGATTCCTCTGGGACTTCTTTACCTTTTGGCAAATTCATAGCTCATTTTGTGGGTGGTAGTGGTTTGTGGCCTGTATGTATGCCTGTGTGGTCATATGTGGGAAATCATCTTAGGATATCCTAAATGGTGGAATATTTCATAAGGAAGGGTCCTATACCCCAGGGCAATTAAATGGGGGAGGGGGGAAGCAAAAAAAATGAGTAAAGAACAGTAACAGCAACAAAAAGTAGGTTACTCCCTTGCAATTATGCATGTGCTTGAATAATCTGCTGGTTTAATAGGTAGAAGAAATGTGTATTACCAAAAATTCATGGAATGCTTGTATTCCAAGGGGCACAAATACAAAAGTGCATGGAAAGGTAACATTGAGGCAAGGCTGTTCCTGAGAATAAAAGTCTCAGTGAACTTTAATAAGCCATTAAATGCAATGTTGGATGTAGATGAGTAGAGGAAAGTATTTTTTGCATGTAAACTTTCAGTAAGAAAATGAGGTCTTTAAGACCAACATGAGTATTTTGGGGGAAGAACTGGGGGTGTAAGGCAAGGTAGCTATAGACATTTACCAGTTCCAAGAGGGTAATGAAAACTCTCCCTGTCCCAAATCTGCACCCCCTCCCTGCCAGATATTGGCTTGAAATGTCTTCTAATGTAGTCTCTAATAAGCTCAAGACTAAAGGTAAAGAATGTTTCATAAATAAAATACACAGTTTTTCAGAACATTAAAAAAGTAGTTCCTAGATTTACAGAGGTTTCAAGCTAGAAGAGACCATCATAAACATTTAGTTCCTGCTTCCTCCCAATACATATATTTCACAGATATGATGCGTCATTGGGCTCCCCAGGCAATAAGAAGTGACTGACTAAAGATCACGTAGCATATTAATGGCATAGAAATGCCGGTTTCTAACTCTCTATGTAGAGGTCTGTTTCACACTGCTGAGCACTCATGGCCTGTACTCAGGAGGGGTGGGAAAAGGGCCTGGTACACTCCACTGGAGGATGAGCATGAGGGGCAGTGTGAGGACTGGGCGGGTCACGGAAAGGTGATCTGGGGAGTGGGGCATGCTGCACTTGTACCTGGACACAGAAATTGGCTACCTTGTCCGATATTGGCTTACATGACAAGGGAAATATAAGGCCGGCAATATACCATCATACAGTAGCTTGCTGCTCTACTGGATATAGTTAATCTGCAGGTAAAGCATATCACCAGTGAAATCCCAAGTCTCTTCTACGCAAACGCAGCACTGCGCCCTGACACTAGCGTGGTGGTAGGGTTTATCATTCACTCACAAGGCACAAGAACACTGCACACTTTTAGAAAGTCATTGGTGTGTTTAGAGATTGTTCTAGGTTTCATGAGGGGCAGTTTGTTATGCTGCTACGGAGCTGCATCAATCAATTTTGCATCAGGCTAATGTTTATTCATGAAACCATACTAAGCAGACCAAGAAGTAAACAATCTAAAATGGACCTCAAGTGGCTTAAGATAGTTTTCAATACTTCCATTTCATTTAGAAGTCAATCTGTCCCTTTGAAAATACTAGTATCGATATTATTTTGTTCCAATGCCTGTTTTATTGGGCTTCAAACTGTCTAAAAATCAAGCAGGTGAAATTTCTTCTGATAGGATCCAAACTATTGTCTTCTTTTTCCTCATAATTATAAGCCATCGGGTTTTCATGTGAGTTTTATTTTTGAGACTGGCTTTGTGCCAGTCATGTTGCCGCCCTGAGTTCAGTGTTGTTGGGATTCATCGGATTTCTGGGAGTAGTGTAATTAAAAAATGATAATGTCAAGTATAATTAATTGGGTGTCAAAACAAAGTAATCATATTGCTTCTCATTTTAATTACAATAGAAGAATTGAAGTTAATTTGCTTATTTTACCATAATTTTAACATGGTCCCAACAGTTGAAAATCTAAAACCCTTAGCAGGCAGAGGACAATTATAAAAAATCCTTACTTCATAAGAAAATCCAGGTTATTAATCAATTTGTTTAACTGGCTGAGCAGTAATAAACATAATGTGCTAATGTTTCTTAGCAAATAGATTTTTGTAAACAAACTGCTTCCAAAAATATTTTATGAGCCACCATTAACTTTCAGAGATGTTGTTTTAGGTTGCAAACGCCGGTGATCCATCTCGCAAAGCAGATGGAATGAGGAGACCCCTGAAATCGCTCAATGAAAAGAACTGAAAAGGGTCCTGTGAAGTCATGACCCTTTAAAGGTGTTGGTTTACAGAGTGTGAAGTGGGCAATTCACCAGCTGCACCCAGGAAGCAGTGCTGCAAATGCCTGTGACTAGGAATCCGAGGACATGTCATTTTAGAGGAGGCCACCACCACTGTGGACCCCCAACTTATCTGGTGTGACCTTGGTGGTAGGGAAAAAAGTCCCTTTCATTTGGAATATATTTGAATATTTCAACAGAAGATGATTACCATGAAAAACAATTAATTACCTTCTCTGCTGTTTTTTTTTGTTTTGGGGGCCAGTTTTAGGGCTCTAACCTCAAGGACAAATTCACTAAGGACTATGCTCAAAATGTAAGGTGCAAAATCTTAAGCGAAGGCCGTGCATTCAAAACCCACTGCTTGGTTTCCCGGCCATCAGGTGTGGCGTGTGGAGAGGGACAGGAGCGTGGCACTACCACTGTCCTATGAAGCTCACAAAATAGAATGTATTTCACAGAAGTTGAAAGAGTTAAATAAGCAGTAGCAGGGCCAGAGCAAATGAGTTGGGTGTCGAGATTTTTAGGATTTTTTTCAAGTTATTATCAATGATCTGTTTTCTTAAAAATGTCCCAACTATTTCTCTGTTTCAGTTTCTCTATATAATGGATGTACTCACTATTCCCAAAGAGGTAATGGTGGAAAGATATGTTGATAAACATTTTTAAAGCTCTTCAACTTCCTTAGAAAGAAAGCAGCCTTTTGAAAAGATTCCCCAAGAAAATATTTAGATACTCAGTAATACTGCATAAAAATTTCTAAATTTTTATCACTTTTAAAAAATAGTTTTTTTAGGTGAAATATTATTAGTGCATTGTATGTGTGTAATCTGCACACACCTTTTCTCTGATTACAGAGTACTGAACCGAGGCATTTTAGGTCTCAGTGTTGAGGGAGGTATAGATGCTATAATTCAATAAACCATTTCCCTCAATTTGTAGAATTTTTTTGGCTCCTTCTACTCCAGCTCGAATGACAGTCTTATGCATCTGTTCTGCAGGGGTACTGATGGGACCTGTTTGATGTTGATAACCTTTGCAGAGCACTGGCGATCTGATCAAAATAGTGATCAAGTACAAATGCTGTTTTTCCTGATAACCAGGGCCAGATTCAGTCTCTTTCTAAGAATGAACACACACACACTCTCCCTGTATTTGGAGCTGAGGTTTTTCTTCCACCCCCAACTAATAAAATCAGGAGGCCGCAATGAGGCTGAGCGGCAGGCAGTTTGATGTCCTCAGCAGGATACGAGGAGTCAGAAGTGGCGCTGTAAATCCAGAGTGGGGCTTCAACACTGTGTTAAGTGTGGCCTGAGTCTCAGAGATTTTCCTTTGATGCAAGTTCAGTATATTAATGGGAAAAGCATTCACTTTTATTTGTACTGTCTGCGACAGCACGGCCGCCTCATTTAGCCTGGGCCAACATGAAAATACACAGAGAAGCAATCTGTTGCAAATTAGCACAGCCCCCCTTTCATTTACTAGCTAGTAATTGGAAGGGGTTAAGAAAGTGTAACTTATCAGACCACGTGAGTGTATCTCCTTGTGTGGACAGCAAGCCTCCCCCGAATTTCCCTAAGAGCCCTGAGGCAATAATCCTTCCTCATGTCCACTCCGCCTGAAAGACGACACTGACACGTGTGAAATGTGTCCACTTTGTTAGGCTGGAGAAGGCAGTTTCTTAGACTCCCAAAGGGGGTATTCATGACCCTGTTAGAACCTTACCTTTCTTTAGATATGTTTTTACTCTCCCGTTTCCAGATCGTCTTAAAGTCACTGCAGAACTCGTACCACACCATAAACACGTAGTTGGGAGTGATCTCCTTCTCCCCAGACTTTGGCTTCATCCCAAAATATCCCACTGTTGTTTCAAAACTGCAACAGGCAGGGGGAAAAACAGAGTGAGGTACAGGGTGAGAAGCTGTCAACACCAAAACTCATTAGGGTGGGGAGAGGGGGCGCTGGGGGCAGCTTTCCACTTGTCCATGCTCTGTCTCAGAGTTACTGTGGCTTATCCTAAACCCCAGAAAATCTATTTGCTCCAACCCACTTTCCAAGAAATTCAACTTGACTGGGGATACTCCTGCACATAACGTATCCATGTAAAAACCAGCATGCATAATTCCAGGGGGTGTGTAGGGTAAAACTTTTTGAGTTTGCTCTTTGTCTCAAATCTATGTTATGTACCTGCCCTTCATTTGAAGTTAAATGATGACATGGAACACTGATGACATAATGATTCTGTAGCATTAGCAGTGGTCAGTTAGAGAGTCCATCGGGAATAATTAATCTGTGAGCATTTCATGGAAAATCAAGACTGTTCTATCCTTATTCTGGCATCCGTTGGCTTTGTTACCTGGGGTCAATCACTCAGCATCTGACTCAATTTTCTCAAGGGTAAAATAGGAGACTGAGCCTCTATGATTTTAAGAAGGCTATGCTTTATAGCTTTATATGATATAAGAATATATCTATGTATATATGTGTGTGTGTGTGTGTGTGTGTGTGTGTGTGTATGTATGTTGAGGGCATTGCAAGATTTGGATGGAAAATCATCTTTGATCTTATTGGATGATCTCCAGCCTGGTCCAAAGTTTTACAAAGCAGATTGTGAGATATCACTAGGAACCTCCCGATCTACACCATGGAGGCTCACTGCACACCAGACTACCTGGGCCTCCCAAGCAGCCCTTCTTGGAGGCACTAGCTTTGCAGCAATTTATAGCCCTGCACTCAATCTTTCCACCCACCCACCCCCACCCACCCCCAGCCCCACAAGCTCATTTGCCATGAGCAAGAACACTTAAATAAATGGCTCCCTTTTCTAGGGTGTTGGAAACTAATCAAAGCAGGAATGGCTGGCTGGGTTTATTACTACTCAACGCTCTATCATCTGTTCAGACACAGCATTTTTTTGTGGCCATCCTGAAAACTGAGTTCCTAATGGAACTCTATTCAATGGCGATTGTAAAACCCTCAAGCCCCGTTACTATTATGGAGCATACTTTCATCTCATTCTCAGTTATTGGCCAATATGTATCTCATAAGATTTTATCACATTTCACAGATGAACTGTTAATTGATTCCATGGCTATGATTAGGCGAGATCCAAGCTAGAGCTGCAGCTCTGAGTCCCATAAATTCTTTGTGCTTCTGTAAATAATAAATCTGTTTTTAATGCAAATTAAAACTACTGGTCAGGGAATTTTGGTTCCCAGTTATTAAAAGACTGGAAGTGTATAAGTGGAGAAAGGCAATAACTGTAGTAATTTCTTAAGGGACTCTCTTCTAATACCAAACATACATATTTTGGTGCAAAGCCAGTAATGGAAGAAAGTAGCAGTGTCCACTTTCACCCAGACAGGACTTCTAATTCTGTGGCTGACAAAACAGTGATAAAATAATGTATACTCTATGGCATAGAGTTTTATTTCCTTCAAAATGAAAGTCAAACTCACTGTAGCATGGAAATACATAAGTGAAATGCAACCTGTAGGGACAGGCCATGATTTTCTCAGAGTCCTGGGGCTTTAGAATTGGAAGGGACTTACAGCTCAACTAGTCCAATGTTCTCATTTTATAGATGAGAAAACAGAGATCTGGAAAGACTGAATGTCGCCATGTGTTGTCACACTGCACCTCTATCTTGGTCTCCTGATTCTCAGGGAAATGCTTTTTCCTCTCTACGCTTCTGTGGCTGAAGCTCACTGACACAGGCATTTAAGAAATAAAAGCTATTTTTTTTCTGTTTCCGCTTTAGGCACAGTTGCCCCTGTATCATATATAATGTACATTACTCCCAGCAGAGCACATTGTTATTTTTTCTCTTCTTTATGCTCACCTTCTATACAGAAACATACTAATTTGTGCATTAATAGAGAGGAGAAAATCTTTCACTTTGAGTCTTCAGACACAAATGGCCCCCTACTTTCCAGTAGGATATGAGGAGGAGAGCAGAAGCCCCTGTGACTGTGCCTCTTGGATCACCCGAACACCTCTGGCCGTATCTGGAGTCTGGACTGTGAGACCAAGACATTGCCAATACTGGTGTGGGTTCAGAGAATGACAGCATTATTCGGTGGGTCATCACCGAGCTTGCGAAAAGCCTGTCATCATCCTGCGGGTCTCACTCTGCCCAACTCTAAATTGAAGCTAACCATGCACCCTCACCGCCTGTCCCTGTGGGGAGCTACAAGGTCCTGCTTACTAACCCTCAAAGTGGGTGAAAACTAAAGGAAAGACAGAATTTCAGCATTCCCTCCAGCCCCGTGTGTTTTGGAAACTAAGAAGGCAAGCAAACCTCTTCAGAAGAACCAAAGTGAACAAAGTCCCAGAGAGGGCCCTGGCTTTGGCATCCTGCAACGGTGACAGAAGGGAAGCTGCTGTGCCTTACTTAATTTCTGTGTTATTCTCTTGTTTGAGGAAAAGCTAAAAGCTAGTCTACCTGGTAGAGTCTAGATTACTGTCCTCTCCAAACAAAACTCTCTTCCTTTCAAATTTAATTCTGATTCACTCAACATCAGGAGGCTGATGATTGAAAACCGTCTGAAGTTTGAGCACGAAAATTAATCAACATTTAACAGCCAGGAGAATTTTCTCCAATAGACAAAGGGGCGATCACGCTCTTTGAAACACCTATTTGTCAGTGGATGACTCTAAATTAGCTTTCAACTTCTAAAAGTTGATGGATTTCTGATCACGTTATGTTTCACGAAACTTTTTCACTTCACCTTAAACTATTCCCTGACTCCTTTTCTCCCTGCTACAATTCATCGTCTGATTTGCATCTTTTCAATTCAGCCAAATATTTTAAAGTACAGACAACAATTATATCAAAGAGCCCGTGGCCAACTGAATGGTTTTACTTTTACAATGTGGAGAGGCCAGAGTGGAACACATCCTCTTACTGTTTTACATGCGTGCCTTCAGAAACTGCTTAGGAAAAGCAAATATTCCTTTGCCTCAGAGTAAATTGTTTCTCTTGAGAATAAAACAGAAGAATTTCCTAAATCTCACACAAATATTGCAACACTGACCACCAACCTCCTTAAAGAGTGTAACCAAACAACTGTGGTTTCTACATTAAAGATGGGATCGGACATATTTCATGAATGACATGAAAGCGAGACTACCTTCACCACAAAGTCACGGAAAACGCTGACAACTGGAATTTATGACCCCCTCGGCATGGCTAATGTGCAGCAGCAGCTTCGGCCCCTCTAAGGTGGGCCCCTTTCCCTTACTCAAGAATCCTGAAGAAGAATTAGAAATTTGACATCCACCCCATGCTGACGATTTCTATAACACAGACATACTCCTTTTACACACCAAAAAAGGGATGCTCACTCCAGGGATAAGGCCAATGAAGAGGCACAAAAATCTAAAACCACAACCACAGGATTGTCTTGGTTTTCAAAGATTATCGTGTGAAGATGATAATCACAATTCAAGAACATGTCTGCAGCTTAGAAAAATGCAGGATTTGCCCTGACCTTGCTTTTATCTGCATTTTAATTTTATTGGCAATTACAGTGCAAAGCAGGGCAAGATGTTGGTACCTGTCAAAGTGGAGCAGATGGTACTGTCTTCGGGCTTTCAGAACTCTTGGGAGGAAGAGGGTGCATTTCTAGAGTTTGTTCATTTGCATTTAATGAACTAACTCTTCTCTTCACACACTTGTAAAGCTAATTTTTCCAAACATGCTGTTTCTTGTTCTTATCTCTTACTCAATTTCTAGTACTTTTAGAATTGTACCAGCAAAATTTATCTTGATTCTTTTTGTTGACAATGGGAATGCCTTGGTATATTCCCACTCTCCCTTCTAAGAGGGAGGGAGGGAGGGCCAGACTGACCAACCTGATCAACTAAGACAAAAGCCCCCATGAGGCATCACAGCCGGTGACTACTGCCTCTCCCACTCTGACATTTGTTCAGACAGAAAAGAGCCCACAAGAGGTTTGAGGCAGGGGAGAGGTGACTAGAAGACCTCTGAGGTTTCTCACGAATTCTGGGGGAGTTTCCATACATATAGTCAGTCCTCTTCCCCCCAGGAGATGCTCTAGGATCGAAGGAAAGACATAATAAGTCTCTTAGGGGTTTGTAATCACCGGTTTAACCTAGCTGTAATACTAAGAAGGGTCACATTGTTCCTGACGTCCATGAAGTGGTTCAGGAGCAGAGTGATGGAGGGAGAGGGAAACAGACGAAAATAGTGTCATGACATGTGAGGCAGGTGAGTCACTTCTGGATGATCTCCTGCTTTTTTGTTTTGTTTTGTTTTGTTTTAATCTCTTGCTTCTTGAGGAAAACTATTCCAAAGTCCTGTTATAGTGCTTTCATTCTAGCTCTCCACCGATTGTTACCATTCTTGAAAGCAAAGTCTTTACAAACAGGGCCAAAAGAATGACAACTCAGACATCATGCTAAGTGAAATAAGTCAGTCATAAAAGGAAAAATACTGCATGATTCCACTCACACAAGGTAACTCGAGTAGTCAAAGTCACGGAGACAGAGAGCAGGAAGGGCTGGGGAAGGAAAATGGGAGTGTCAGGGTTTAATGGGTACCGAGGTGCCTCTGGAGAAAATGAAAACTTTCAGGAAATGGATAGCGGTTGTGGCTACAGAGCAAGTGGAGTGCACTTAATAATAATAATAATAATAATAATAATAATAATAAATGGCTAGTCAAAGAAAGAACTGGGGCCAAATCAGAGCAGCTTACCTTTTCTGTGCATTCTCCAAGTGACTTTCTTCCATCTTATGCTCTTTTTTGGCTGTAATAGAGAAATAATCACAGTTAAAATAGAATTTTCTTCGGGCATATTTTTTGCATAATATTCTAACTTTGATTATACCTGTTTGTTACCGAAATAAGTCCAGGTTCAGGGGTTAGCAGCCCCTACCCGGACCCGGAAAAGGCACGCAATTCACTACCTCTGCTACCACTGCTTTCCTGATAACAGCTAAAGCTAGTGGGGGGCATTTAATTTCCATTCTTGTGGGACACTTGGGAGAGTGAAAGGGGGCCGTATGAAATCACACCTGGACAAAGGCACAAACTGGAACAAACCCGGCCAGGTTGGTCCACGTGGTTCCCCCGGCTAGGGCCGGCCTCTCCGTGAGCCTTGGCGTGGGCTCAGTACTCCCTCCCCCAAAACGTAATAAACCAAATACTATCTGAGGTTCCGCTCAGATTCAAACAGATCCACTGACTCCTTGCACATTCTCTCTCTACCCTCAGCCCCGTTGGACAATCTGGAAAAGCCTATGGCTTCCTTTCTCAGAATGTTTTTAAATGCATTGAAAAAAAAATATACTTAAGATTACTAAGGAAATCAGTGAAACTGAGTTACAATTCTGAGTCTGCAGGTTAGGAACTTGTGCTCTGTAGGGTCTATTTAACTTGGAGGTTTCATTTTGGGATGGTTCTTTTACATATTCTGCTTTGCCATCAGAAGATATTATTATATATGACAATACATACCACTCTTATAGTTTAAAAATGTCTAGAAAAATAGGTGCCATAATTTCTGTGAGCCTTAGGATTCCTTTTGTTTAAGGCTACAATGATGTAAAATGAATGAGAAAAAAAAATCATCTTATCTAGGGCATGGGATACTCCATGAAAGGTAGTAAAGGATTTTAAAATATCACCATTTTATGAAGCCTGGCTCTGCCATGCATGACCTGTGTGACTGTGGGTGAGTCACTCATGGTCCACTGTGTAGTTACTGCCTCACGTGTCCTCTGAGAACAGCCACAGTGAGCACTCTCATAGTACATACATGAATTGTAGTGCTTCATACATGTTATGTATAATTGTGCATTAGAAAGATTAAATGAGATAATCCATGTAAAGTGCTTAGTACAAAACATACACTCAACAAACGGCATAACAGGTATTACTGTTATCTCATCATTCTCAATGTCACAATTGATTTTAAAGTATAAATTTTATCAAGTTACTCCTGTGCTTAAAAGCTTCCAGCTGCTTGCCGTCACCCTTGCCATAATCTTTAAAGTCTTCACAATGTCCCCGCAGGCCCTGCAATTCTGCTCCCTGGCTCCTCTGTGACATCACCTTTTCCTTTCCATGCTCTTTCCTTTCCAAGCCAGCTGGTGCCTTGCTGATGCTTGGGCACTGAGCAGGTGCACGCACCCTGCCTCCTCCCGGGACACCCCGCCCACCGCCTCTGGGCGACTGGCTCCCTCCCTCCAACAGGTCTCAGCTCAAGCATCGCCTTCTCCGACCTCACTAAAAAAAGATCATCCCTCCTCACACAGGCTCCCCTCCCAAGCCCTACTTCCTCAGGTTATCTTTCCCCCTCACAGCCTTTATCGACCTGACAGGCTAATTTGTTTACTCATTAGTTTATTATACAACAACTGAATGTAAGCTCCAGGAAAGAACTAACTTCACCTGGCTTGTTTTTGGTTGTGCCTTAAATATGGAAACGGCCCACATATGAAATAAGTTATTTTAGCATAAGAATGTATATGTTGGATATAGGTTGCTGAAAAAAGAGAGATACTAGGTTTTCCAAACATAAAACTTCATATTTAGAATATGACCATAGGCTAAAGAAGATTGTGAAGATAAAGTTGTATGCTATATTCTTTAAGTCCAGTATATTTCATCTAACAAAAATGATTTCTTTTTTACATTAAAGTGATTTAGCTTTGATAACTACACCATTTTAGGTAAAGTCATAGTTACAGCCATCTTTTGCAGTGTCATTTCCGCCCCATCCTCCTAGCAGGAACCTCTGTGAATTAGTCTGGTTCTTAGCCAATCAGATACAGAGAAGTGACCCATGTCTCTCATAGGCCACACCAAGTTTCCAAAACGTGAAGTAAACTAGTGGTTTGGTCTTATCCAGTGATTCTAAGTCACGGGCATGGTCAACAGGAGGAAGATTCTTCCCAGACTGGAGTGACCTTCGTGAAGCACCTTTGCTGTTCTCTGTCCCCAGATGGTTTCTAAGTGGCTGCTTCTGTGCTGTGTTAAGTAAACTGTGGTCGAGTTGTCATTGCATACAAACTTAGTGACAAGAAATATCCTTTCTTAACTGAATTAAGCATTACCTGAGAATTTGCAATGGCTCTATGAATATGGTGACTCAGGAGAAAAGCCACATCCAGATATAAAAAGAGGTATTTCCAGGAGGCAATGCAAATAGGACAGCCTCTGAGGGTTTTGGGGAAAAATCGCTCAGGAAAATGAGAACCCAGAGATGTCAGTGTTTCCTAAGTAAAGGGTTTATGTACAGAAAGAAAATGTAGCCCCCTCCACGGTGTGACCTGGAAGTTACACCAGCCTCAAATACATCTTCTGCCACAATGTGTGAAATTTCTAAACATGTTATTAATACATTTTAAAGGCTTCAAAATGCTCCAAGCAAAACAAAAAGACATTACCTGGGAGGAAAATATTTCAAGACTGGAGTCACATACACAAATTCTAACATCTCCAACAAATAAGGCAACTGTAGGCCGAGTGCAATATCCTGACATTCCAACATTTGATTCCAGGCTTCTCAGGACTGGAATGGACTCAGTCTCAGTGCAGGAAGACAACAGGGAGTGGCTGGGAAATGGGAAGGCCAGGTCCCACGTGAGGGAGGGAAGGCACCTGCCAGTGTCACAAGGTCTTCCACCTTTTTCAGAGAAGCTAGGATTTTTGAATGATGTTTTCAACTTAAAAAAGAATGTTTCAAACACTGGGTAGGACAAACAGCACATTTCTGTTGGTCACATCTCACTCTGCAAACTCTGACTTAAGCCAGCAGTAGTTATTGGCATAATGACATAGGTGGATCTGTTCTTTCATTCCATGTGCCAAACCCTACTCTAGGTGCTTGGGATCCCCCAGTGAAAGAAGCAGACAAAGGTCCCTATAGAACTTCCATTCCGTTTGGAGAAGATAGTTAAATCTCAGAGAATGCAATCGAGTATGAGTAATTTTTGATAAATGGTAAACAAACAAAGAATAAACCAAGCCAGAGCATGGATTGTTGCCTATAAAATGAGACTCTATGTTCTGAATTCAGGGTACCTGCAGCCAGAACATGCCACATAGGTACTCGGCATGAAAAAGGGAGAGACAATGTTTAAATTGAAGATGGCAAGTCTTAGATAACAATTATCATTAACTACCATTTTAGCTGGCAGTGGCCCTGAATCTATGTGTGGGATTTATTTAGACTTCTATTCTACAGAGCCACATGGACAGCAGTACTTCGGTGCTTCTTTCTCGGTTTAAGTTTAGGACCACATGTGTGGTGGTGGTGGTGGTGGGGGTGCGGGTAGGTTCCTTAGAAGTTTGAGGAAGCCGTCAGAAACTAACACAGCACCAGGGGAGACAGAGAAATAACAGGCACCCCCAACCTTACTCTCCTTTCCCCTCTTTCTTTCACAAAAAGGTGTCTCATTGTCTGCACTGAGTTAAATGTAATTATTTCCCAAATTCGGAGAGTAAAGAAGCTGCTTAGAATGATGATAGTCTCACAGTTTATGATGATAAAAGCAATAAGGAAAACAAAGCAGAGTACTGAAAATGAAAATTTTCACAACATCAATTCTGTCTTCTGATCTTTACAAAGCCTACATATACACTGTGATGATGTGAATTTCTGGAAGTGTTCAGAGAAAGCTGAGTGGTCAGTTTGCATGATGACCTACTAACAGCATATGATAATTTTTCTGTCATTGGTAGAATGGCGTTGCTTTTCTTAAACTTTAATTTTCTCAAGTAACAGTTATTTTTCATAATTCCATGTCACAGAAAGAAAAGCACATGGCTTCTTTTTTTTTTTTCATTTGAGATATATTTATGTGTATTTTATTTAATGCAGCCTTTACTGAATAAAGACCACTTGCTTTTGTGTAAATCTTTAGTGTCTTGGAATTTGGTTTCTTGGTTCATTTCACGGCCAGTGTCTCATTAGTTATCATAAAATCACTCACAAAAACAATTCTGAAATTTGTAAGTACTGTGGTCTACCAAGTCAAGCATAAATGGCCCTTTTTATTCAATGGTTGTAGGCCCAAGGAATGCAAATCAGAACTCAAGATAGCCAAATGCCATTTTTTAAGCCCCACTCTGCCACTTAAGCGTCAAGGATAAATTGCATGTATTCTGTGCTCCAGTTTTCTCCTCCGTAAAATGAAGACAATAATTCCTACCTCCCACATAGCTATGACAGCTACATGAAAAGGGAACAGTGCTTGGCTGAGTCAGAATCTTTGCAGCGAGATCTTTGATGGTTCCACATCATACTGAGGCTACTGGGCGTTCAAGCTTCCAGCTGGACAGCTATTTTGACAGTCACATGCAGGTACAGCATAGTAGAAAAAGTTTGGGCTTTGCATCAGGTGGACATATGGTGAATTTCTGCTCTGTCACTTATCAACAGAAACACCTTGGGGAAGTCACTTAATTCTATTGGGTCTTACCTATAAAATTGGAATAAGACCTACCTTGCAAAGTGGTTGTGACAGTTGGATGTACTGAATGTGAGAGATTAACTCAGTGAATAACATAGCAGGCATTCAAAAATGGCAGCCATTTATTACTGACTGGCTAGAAGCAAATGCTCGGAATCACTATTCCAGCTTTCTGACTTTTGGATGAATAACACAAAATTTCAAGCATAATTCCCCTTTCTTTCTTAAGAATGTCCACAACTGTGCTCAGTGGATGATAATTTTGCTTGTGATCATTTTCAAGTCAGATCAGGTGTCCTCTGCTCAAAACCTCAGTTTTCCCATTTCACTCACAAAGCCAGGGTCCTTACCATGCTGCTAAGGCTCTCTACAGAAGGGTTTTCCTTATGTCTGACCTAAGTAAGTTTATTTGCTATTTTATTTTGTTTTGTTTTGTTTAATCCTCAGGAGAAAAAGAGAGAAACTGATTTATAATTTTGCCAATACTTGGGAGTTGAGGGTGGGCAGGTGGGGTGAGTAGGGTGTAGGTGTGAGGGAACAAGTACTTATGATTATTCTCACCTACAGGCAATTCTTTTTCCCTCTTAATGATCATTGAATAAATGATCTGATTAAATTAATCACTTCCCCAATACTAAATGAAAGATACGATGGAGGGGTCTGTTTTTAAAAAGTAAGTTTTCTGAGAACAAAGATTCCTTCTTTTAGCTCTAGACTCTAATGACCTATTGTAGGTTCTCTGCATGCACAATAAATCTCGTTTTCTCTACTGACACCAATTTGGCAAGTTAAAAGGCAAATTGAATGCAATCCCTATCAAAATGCCAACTGCATTTTCCACAGAACTAGAATAATTAGTTCTCAGGTTTATACAGAACCATAGAAAACCTCAACTAGCCAAAGCAATCTTCAGGAAAAAGAACAAAGTTGGAGGTATTATGCTACCAGATGGCAAACTATACTACAAGGCTATAGTAATCAAAACAGCTTGGTAGTGATAAAAACAGACATAGACCAATGGAACAGAATAGAGAGCCCAGAAATAAGCCAGTACCTATATGGTGAATCAATCTATGACAAAGGAGGCAAGAACATACAATGGGGTAACAACAGTCTCCTCAATTAATAATGTTGAGAAAACTGAACAGATACATGCAAAAAAAATGAAGCTAGACCACTTTCTTATACCATATATGAAAGTAAACTAAAAATTGTTTAAAGACTTAAATGGAAGATCTGAAGCCATAAAACGTCTATAAGAAAACATAGACAATAAACTCTTTGGCATTGGCCTTAAAAATTCTTTTTTGATAGATCTCCTAGGGCAAAGACAACAAAAGCAGAAATAAAAAAAAGTGGGACTATATCAAACTAAAAAGCTTTTGCACTGCAAAGGAAACCAGTAACAAAATAAAAAGGTGACCTACTGAATGGGAGAAGATGTTTGCCATGATACACCTGGTAATAGGTTAATATACAAAATATATAATGGATGCATACAATTTAACATTAAAAAACAATCTAATGAAAAAATAGATGGACTGTTGGTGGGATTATAAATTGGTGCCACCACTATGGAAAACATTCAGAGGTTCCTCAAAAAAAATTTTAAAAAGACCTACCATATGACCCAGCCATTTTACTTCTGAGTATTTATCTGAAGGAATTGCAAACATTAATTCAAAAATGCTAAGCACCCATCTATGTTCAGTGCAGCATTATTTACAATGGTCAAAATATACATGTGCATTGATAGATGAATGGATAAAGAGGTGATTCATATATACAATGGGTACTGTTCAGCCATAAAAAGAATGAAGTCTTGCCATTTGCAAAAACATGAATTGATTATTATGCTATCTGAAATAAGTCAGTGGAGAAAAGACAAATACCATATAATTTCACTTATATGTGGAATCTAAAACACAAATAAACTAACAAACAAAACAGAAACAGACTCATAGAATACAGAAAACAGAATGATGGTTGTCCAATGGGAGTGGGGTTGAAGAGATGAGTGAAAAAGGTAAGAGGGATTAAGAAGTACAAATTGTCAGTTTGGAGAAGTCAGGGAGATGTAATATAGACAGCATAGGGAATGTAGTCAATAATATTGACAACTATGTGTGGTCAGATGGGTACTAGACTTACTGGGCAATTACTTTGTAAAGTATATAAATGTCTAATCACTAGTCGTACACCTGAAACTAATATAATATTTTATGCCCACTGTAATTGAAAACGAGAAAGGCAGACTGGATTATGCCATGGCTTTGTTAATGTGTGCATTAGCTCCCCTCTGTCCAGTAGAAGGACGCACACTGCACGGTCAGCCCTCACAGCCTGGCTCCAGCTGCTTCCCATTAAACCTTCCACGCTCCTGTCCATTGTTCCCGGCACTCCACCTATTTTTGTACACCTTTATTTTGGGCACACTGCTTCCTGGACTTGGAATGTCTCTTGCCCCTTGCCTTTCTTCCTTCTCAAACACGCACATTGTAAAAGTCTTTTCTTTCTTTGAAAACCAAGTTTTCAAAGAAAAATTCAGTGGTTCTACATGTTAAGTCACCTCCTCTCTGAAGCCCTCCAGATGGGCCTCTCCTTCCAGGAGAACCCTAGTAGCACTGTGCTCAGACACATGGGACATGGTTCTGAGATCATCTGCAGGCGGACTCTCTGCTTCTTGAGGGCAGCAACCGGTTCATTTCATAGACTTTCTCTCAGCTAACTAACATCTAGCCGGTACTCTGGTCATTTGACAGATGGAGACCCACACTCACAGAATGCAGCCCCTGCTCATTATCTCCCAACAGGGGGGACCTGAGCCCATTTCCTGGCTCAGCAATTTCTAATCTTCCAATTTTCTTTTTGCAACAAAGTAAAGAGCAGTCCAGCAGAGAGTACTGATTTTCATCATGTTACATCCTGTTTTAGACATACTATTGAGATTGACACATCACAGGCACAAATAACATTAACCCTTGAATTTCATCTGGTTCAGACTGAACTTTTAAAATACAGGGTAGGGTTTTTACAGTAAACTTACAGAAGTAGGTTTACTGTTGTTTGTATGGAAAATAATAATAAACAATAATATAGGAATAAAGTCTGTCTCATGTGTTCACAACTGTGAACCTACTTTTGCCCAATCCTGTATAATAATTATAAAAAATGTAAAGTTTTTATAAGTGAAAGTACACTTCCACTAAGCATTCAGTCTAAGACTATTCATCATTTAAATATCCCCAAATATGCAGATTTTATCCTCAAGAAGGTCACATTTGCACACTTACAAGTGGCTGAAGGAGGAAGTCACTCTTCAAAGAAAGTGGGGGTAGTGGGAGTGTTATGCCAAACATAATTAAGTCATATTTACGGATACCAGTCTGGGAGGTAGTAAAGTGTGAAATGAGGTGAAGGGAGGGAGGCTGGAATATCTTCCTAGTATTCTTTACACAGTCTGTTACACTTTAATATACCATGGTTTATAGACCTGACGTGGTTGGTGTAAACCAACAGGACACACAGTAAAGAAACTGCTTTTATTACAGCTCTACAAATAGACGAGTCAGATGATGCTAACAGGGAAACAAAGGCAGGCGCTCCACTTCACGTGGCACCATCTGACGAGAACACGGCAGTCATTCCGCATCTCTTAAAAAAAGCGCCCCGTCAGGCACTGTCCAGGAGGAAAGAACGCTTTCACCAACACCGGCAACAGCACACTGGCAGTGGAAACGGGGATACCTTTTAACATTAGTTTGAGAGGAGAAAAATATAAACATGTGGAAGCACTGAGTTTTGGAGTAGTCGTACTCTTGCATTTTTTTCTCTCTCTTGGTATGCTTGCCCACGGAGGATATCCTCCTCACTGCTCTTCCTATTTTATTAGTTTTCCTGGTTGCAGTTAAATGAGAGCAATCATTGCAGGTCTTGTCAGAGTTTGCATTTGCAAATGTCTAGTTGGGGGGTAAATCTCTGGAGCATGTAGGGCCATTTGTGAGATTTTCTGTGTAAACTGGTCTGAAGTTGTGAAAAGGAATGAGCTCAGGATTCCCAATATATGGGTATAATTTGATTTCCAGGTCACCTGTCTAAGGCCAAAGTAGACTAGAAAACTCAGCTTTTTTGATGAAAGTACCGAGTAAAAGACATTGCATCAGAAGGCTTTGAAGAGGTCTTTAGAGTCATAAAATCAAAGGGACCCAGATAAAAGGAGCCTTAAAAGTCGTCGAGTCTCTCAGGCTGACGTTTGAGCCAAGATCCTGTAGTGCTCAATCAGACTTTTCAGAGTTCATCTTTTTCATCGTTTTTATCTGCCACTGCTCAGTTGCCCTTCAGAAGGGAGCCTGAATATTTTTATGGGCATCAAAGGAAAGCAAAACGCTGGCATCACCTAACTTGGACACCTGGGGCCTTTCTCCACCGAAGTTCTTCTCAACTGCAGACCTCGGAGAATGACTTGAACAGCTCACTCTCTCAGTCTCTTCCCCCTGGGTGTGCATAAGGAGTACCATTCCAGATGCACAGGAGATGCCAACTCTTTAGGCACAATGGTGGCCTTAAGGCAGTAGGGCTTAACTCTCTCATAAAAAGGTTGAAAAAGTCCTGATGCATCAAGCTTATGAAGGACTTATGATTTCAAGTTACTTACATTTTTATATTTCTAAACCCAGGTGTGATAATATTCAATACCTCATAAAATATCTTACTGCTATAATAATTTATATTAGAAAAATCTCCATGATTATACAATGGAAAGAAATGTTCTTTTATATTCTGTGATGACTATAATTATTATTTGTGTAGGTGATGAATACAGTTTAAGAGACTACAATAATAATTATAATTGTTCATGAAATTATGCATCTGATTTTTCTCTGTAGCAGTTATTGTAAAAGTAAACATTTTACCTGGTCACAATCCTAGGAGGGCAACAATGTTGTGAGTATAATTGGAATGTAAATGAAGTAAATCTATCCACTATTTATGAATGACTTATGAGTCAGCCCTCTGTAAAAGCTGTATGAATCTTTTTATCAATATACCTTCACCTTAGATGAGACTTTTGTCCCACAGGAAAGTTTTTCAACCACTGGCAACAATGACACAACACTCCACCTTTAGATTTAATGGGAATTCTGCTCATTCTTCTCCAGGAAACCATTTAATTACCTTTTAACATCCACTATCTTTTCCACTTTGCTTCTGTTTAGTCAAGTGAAGTCTCTCATGCTGTCCAACTTTCTATACATGGCAACTTTTGCTTCCAGGTGATACAAATGAAATTACTTGAGAAAGTTCATAAGACAATATAATCTGTAACCTACTATAACCTAGTCCAACAATTTAATTTTATAAAAATGAGAAAATGGATATCCAAGTTGATGAAGTGGCTTTCCTGGGTCACACTAATAGTGTCGGAATCCAGGTCTCTGGACTCACAATCTGATATACTTTCTAATGCCCCCTGCTGCTTCCCAGGGGTCGGGGGCAGTGTTTTCCTCCAGAATTCTCAAACACAAAGGTGGTATCTTGGAGCTGCACTGTACTGCACATTTTTCATAAAAGCATATACATCAGAGAGAAAGTGCCAAGATGGAATTTCAGCTTTCACTCTAAATTTCCTGACTCTTGATGCTTTAAAACAGACCATGGGGGTAAAATGTTAGAATGATCCAGTGAGAGGCTCATTAACATTAATGGGAGTCAGGTGTCTGCAGTCTCAAACAGGGCCTGCCACGCTCCCTGCTATCTCGTCTTCCAGGCCCACAGAGACCTTTAACTTATCAATATGAATGGAAGTGGCATGTCTTTTGTAAAAATGCTTTTTCTTAGTCATTTTGTTATAGATACTTCTAAATAAGCACGTTTATAAAATATGATTTTCACTTAGAGAAGAATTATACATAAATCCTGCTTCCTGGGGTGTCTACTTTGTGTCCCTGCCATCCTACCTCCAACGGGAAGGCGCAGGCCTTCCACCACGCTTTAGAATGTTTCAGGGGTCGTGGAGGAACAGTGAACTCTGTCCACAGCTTCATTGCTCGCGGAGTAGACATCAAATGAACCATCATTTAGGAAATATTAGGAATGGCAAAGAAGCTAGGTTTGTAAAAGCAGGCTGCCCCCATTTTCTTCCATCAAGAACCTTGGTGAAATTTCAAAGACAATGGGGTTCAGAGTCATGAGACTATCAAAGACCACCTGGTGATAAACTGCAGGCACACTGACACTGGAAGGGGTTCTTCCCCACACCCCTCTGTCGTGTCTTGGCATTAGCACTAGCCTGAAGGTACAACTCGTATAATTTCTGGAAGGCATGTACTGGTTTTTTTTAAACTTTGTATTCAAAATGCTTAGCACTTGAGACTATAAATGAAGTGTTAATAAATCAACAACTTGTTGATCCATCAATTGTCGAGAATGACTACAAATGTGGCTGCTAGACTGACTTTGGCGGCGGGCTCATGAGCAAAGTGTAAGAGAGCCAATGCTTATTTTTTCTTCCTTTTTACACAAGTGCTCTTTAAAAACAAGTGCCTTGTTTATTCATTTGTTTGTCTTTTGTTTCATCGCATTTTAATACTTGATTTTCCAACAAATCTTTCTTTTAGCACCATATTAACAAATTAGAAAAAAAAAATAAGTTCACCACTTGGCTTCTTTGGGTTTCCCTTAATTGCCTCTGATGACTATCCGTGCTACTTGGGGCCAACGCTTGATTCTTCATACCTCAACGTGCTCATCTATATACTGGATAAGATCAAACCATACACTTGAGGTCTTTGGAGCTAGAAGAAATGTAAGAACTTACCTGGTGTAAACTTCTCATGCTACACATGAACTAAGTTAAACAATAGGAGACTGAATAAGTAAACATTAGATTTATGATGATAGAACATTGCACTGACCCACGTATGACCACTTCAGCCCACCAGCCACAGCTAATGGGATCCAAGGGGAGTCAATCCACTGGCTGATCCATTACTCATTAGGAAGTTTAATACAAATGACTAAAATAATAAGATTGATAGTGGTGGCAGCAATGACGATGATGATGATGATGGACATTCACTGAACACTGAGTGTGTGACAGACAATATGCTAAGGGATTTACATAGATCATTTAACCTTTACAATGCACATTTCAGATGCGTTCTATATGGCGGATGGTAGCCGAGCCAAAGCTTCAAGTTGCTCCATTATTTTCTAGTTGTTGGCCTTGGACAAGTTGTTTAACTTGGCTAAGACTGAGTCTTCTAATCTACAACTGGAAGTAATAATAAGACCTAAAATATATTTTACAGAAATAAATGACATATCTATTTTAAAAACAGACTGATAGCTGTCAGAGGAGGGTGGGTTGAGGGTCTAGGTGAAAAAGGTGAAGGAAGTAAGTAAAAAAATTAATGAAAAACAACTCATAGACAACAGTATGGTGATTACTAGAGGGAAAGAGGGAGGGGGAGGTAGAAGAGGGTAAAGGGGGGTAAATGGCGATGGAAGAAGATTTGGGTGTGAACACAAAACAATATACAGATGACGTATTATAGAATTGTATACTTGAAACCTATATAATTTTATTAATCAATACCACCCCAATAAATTCAATAAAAAGAAGAAAGTTAGAATATAAAGCATTAGATATGGTGTGACTAATAAAATTTATATTACAGAAATAAATAATACACTTACTTAAAAAAAATCAGATGTTATACCAAAATGTTATAGTTGCTATTTCTGCCTTTCTGGTTAATAGGTTTTTTGTTTTCCATGTGTTTGTCAAAGAATTAGCATCATTTAGTATAATAAGAAAAAGACAGATGCTGTTGGAAGCAGTGGCAGAGCACGTTAAAAATGAATGACTTGCCTAAGCTCCCACAACTAGTTTGGGGCAAAAAAGACAGAACTTGTCCCCTTACTTCAGTCTAGTTTTCACCACACCACAGTGTTATTCTTTACTGACTCTTACTTAAAATTATAAAATTGTTGTATTATTGCACAGTGAAAAATTAGAAAAATAAGAAGCCATAACTGAAAAAACAGCATTTGAATGAATAAGTTAAATTTAAATGAATAGTCACCTATGCTAAAAACCTAAAGTTCTTTATAAACTTCCATCCACACACATGAACATAGAATTCTATGATCTCTATAAAGTAACCATCCACATATTTTTATAAATTGCCCAGAAATACATTCAATATGAAGAATGTTTTTAATCACATTTAAAGACTAAAACTCAGATAAAAAGCCGTTATGCATGATCAGAGATCTTAATAGCTTGAGATTGATCTTAACTAATCAAAAATGAAGAGGGGGGAGAAAAGCCATACTCATGTATCAGATGAAATGTAATGTGGCACCCACACCTTTACAAAGAGTTCTTCTTTAGATTTATATATACTAAACCTCTGACATCTCTGTTCATAAGACACTTGTTAAATAATTGCAGCCTTCCCTCGAGGTAATAAGTGTTCAGATGTTTAGTGATGAACACGAAGGGACCACCAGAGTGTCCAGTAAGTTATCATGAAACACCACGGCTACCCTTAAGCCAGTCTTCTTTCAGAACCCTGGCAAAGGTGAAGTGTACTTACTAGGAAACTGGATTTACACAGCCATGGTAACTGAAAAAAAAAAGAGTCTAATTTCCCTGACATCTGCTACTCCTTTGAATATCAGAATACTTTATCTACTTTTCTTTCAGATGATCAAGAATTTGTCATAGCTGAGGATTTCAATTCATCTACTAGAAACGGTAGCCAAGAACGACCATAATTTCAGTAGTTGTGATGTTACCAAGAATCTAGGTCCAAGGAAGGTTAAGTAATAGCCCATTTCTTGGGAGATATTCCCAAGAAAAAAATTTCTGGAAGAACTTGGATTCTCAAAGACGATGCTAACAGAAAACATTTTGCACATTAAAGCCCATTTAATTTGTTCTACCAGTAGAAGTTTTGTGTATGCAGACAGACCATTAGCCCAGGGATCCTAATCAGAGTCAGTGAAAGAAAACAAAGAAATGAGCTTGGTTTTTAAACTGACCATGCTGCTCATAAGACTGCAGAGGTCAGAGCGCTGATGGTGAGTTTAATGGGATTCAAGGTGGCTCCTCTGGAGTGACGTTTCAACAGTAATTGTCATCCTCCTTTTTCTGTCCCCCATTTTTTTTTTTACAAATCCTTATATTTTCAAACTATATATATATTCAAGCAAAAAGAAAAAGGATTCATGGACAGGGACAACAGTGTGGTAATTGCTGGGGGGAGGTGGTATAAGGGGACTAAATGGTAATAGAAAAACACACTAAAGATTAAATAAAAAACAAAATACAAAAAAAGAAAAGAAACCTACTAACGAAGATTATATTTTCCTAAATAAAAAAGTAATCAATCCTTACTGTAGAACATTTGGATATTTGAGGAAAAAAGAAATAAAAATAGTGTATAGGCTTTCTTGAATAATGGCATAAATCAATATTTTTATTCATTTTTCAGAAATGCAGGTCAATACTCATAATCACATACTCATTTGGGGGTTTTTACACAGTTGAGATCATAATGAACATATAATTCAGTTTCTTGCTTTTTCATTTAACATGTCAAGGCATATGTCGACACTTAAGAATCCTTTTATAGATAATTTGTTATTTAATTTATAATTCTTGACAATAATTTTTGAAAAATAAGCTTTTATTTCAAAGTGGGTATGGAACCCATTCTAATGAAACAAAATAATCTTGGGTTTCTAGAAACCCAAGATAACACTTCAAAATGATTTTCTGACAGTATTTCTTAAATGAGACCTTGTAGGAGGGAAATGTTTGGTTAGAAAAGACTATTGAAACATTACCAAGTAGAATTAAAGCGGATTTTAATCTTTTGATTCAACTTGGAAATAATCCATTGCTTTACCATTTAGTCTTCCTCTTTTGGTAGCTTAGTAGATAAATGTTTCAGACAGCCACAAGTATTAAAATTGTGTCTAATGCTACAAAATAAGGTATAATATCTGTCCATGATTCTTAAACATAATATACTTGTTTTGTGTTTGAAAAATATGGGCTAAAAATATTTGAACAGGAAAAACTATTGAGGGTCCGTGTATGCTTGGCAGCAAGTGTGAAGCCTCTGGGCATGTGACAAGCCACACTCACACCTGACAGGAACTGGGTCTCCCTGAAAGCCTGGGAGACGTGGAGATGCTACTGAGTAACTTGGAGGAGTGCCACTGTCTCCTTTAGGCAGGAGACTGAGGTTCATTGTGTAAATGGCATGAAGCTGATTTCGGGAAGGAAAAAAAAAAATACAACTCATGAAACCAGAGGCTTGAAATGTTTTGCTGGAGAAAAACCATAGCATTCCCTGTCCTGTGGGATGATAACAATGATTTATGGAGCTGAAGTCATTTCTTGTGATTTCACTTCGGGGAGATTGGTTTCACATGATCCGTGAAGCCGGGCAACGGAAGCTGAAGAAGAACCCCCCATGTTCAACTGAGGCTTGGGACCTGCCCTCTTCAAGGGGGTTCCAGAGCTCCGAGGAGGGGGAGGGAAAGGGATTGCTTTCTGATCCGTGAACCCCCTTCTCCCCTCCCACAAGCTCATTAGGTGGACACACGGCTCTCTTATTCTCTTTCCTTTTAAAAGTATTACTACTTCTGCTGTGTGGCAGTAGAAGCTCATTGTAAATGCACAGCAGGATAGTAGCAAAGCCTAGATTAATTCCCCATGGATTTATATGGGTCGTTCTCACCCACGACGACTTGTACCATTTCAAAGGTGCTTATGCTGCTGCTTTTATGGCTGGTCACTAACTTTATTCTGGCATATGGCGGTTGGCGCCATGACACGGAGTGAACATTTTATACCTGAATTAAAGTGGCCATTTGACAGTTTCTGTCAGAAAGTTCAGAGCAAAGAATTTGTGGGACAAGATTTATTGCATATTTTATATGGGACACATCTGTTTCTTTGCTAGCTTTGTTCCTTCCCTAAAAAAAATTAAAGACATTTCTTAAAGAAATATAACAACTGATTGAAAAATGAATTTCCAAAGCAGAAGAAAAATAGGGTCAAAATTTGGGTGTCTTAGGACATCATTAAACAAAACAAAAAAATCCACTTCTCATTTTGAGAAGGAAAAATGACTCATAGTCATGAATAAAATCTCAGTTGAAACAATGCAGTTATCATTAGTAATTATTTTGTGGTTGACTTAATGCCATTTGTATAATGAAGTTAAAAATTTAAGTGCATAACCTACCATTTTCTGCATACTTGAAACAGGACTGGAAAGAATAACCTGCCTTTGATGTATGTTTAAAGATTTTTGCCATCCTAAAAGGTGGACTAAATAGTAAGTCTCACCACATCAGCATTAAACAACAACAACAAAATTATAGATGTTTAAATATTTAAAATCGATATACCTAGAGATAAACACAGACAATTTCCAACCAAAATTCATCAACACAAGGTCACAGGCACACATACACTTCATCCTCATCTTAAATACTCTTCTGGGTGTAGCAAATGAACACCGTTGCAGAGATTCCTGGTTATGGAAACACTGGGCTCCACCTGGAACCTTGTATTATTAACAGGCAGGCTATTGTTTCTTTCAACTGCCACAGGAGAGCCTTATTCTGAGCACTGAGAAACTGAAAATAAAACTGCCACACAAAGATTTGAAGAATTAATTTTGAATTACTTAAGGTAATACTCATTCTCCTCATAAGACTATTAAGCATTCCAGAAGTTCTCTTTCGCAGCCCTCTGCCCCGCACCCTCCTAACCCCTGACAACATTCTCATCCTCTCCTGAGACTCAGCTACTGTTATTGGTTGGAAGTATATCATTCCAGAATTTTGAGTGTCCTCGTGCAAACGTGCAAGGCTTTTCTAAGTCAACTATAGAGAAGAAAATTTGCTTCCTCACTAGGTACATACAGTTTTAATTTCAGTTGAGGCTATCAAATAGTCCTCCATATTTAGAGTGCCATGTTATACTATTAATAACCAATTAGTGATATCATCAAACTTTAATTTTTGCAAGTCACATATATTTTGGAACAAATCCTTACTATATGTATTGCAAACATCTTTTCTTGGGATTTTGCTTGCTTTTTGACTTTGTTTGCAATGTCTTTTATTTATACATTTAATTTTTTAAAACGATTTCATTTATTTTATTTTGGGAGGGGAAAGGAGGGAGAGAGGGAGAGAAACATCAATGTGTGGTTGCCTCTTGCATGCCCCCTACTGGGGACTTGACCTGCAACCCAGACATATGCCTTGACTGGTAACTGAACTGGTGACTCTTTGGTTCACAGGCCAGTGCTCAGTCCACTGAGCCTCACCAGCCAGGGCTACACATCTAATTTTGAAGTAGTCAAATTAATAAGTACATTCTTTATATCTTTTAAGAGCTTTTTAAATTCACTTTTAAAAAAAGCCTTTGCTACTCCTGGGGGTATAAAGATGTCCCATATTTTCTTCTATATGTTTTTGTCTATTTGTCTTTTTATATATAGTTGATCAATCATTTGGAATTGTGTGGGGCAAGACTCCTTTTTCTGTTTTTGAAATGAATAAGCACTGTTAAACAACACTGGTTTTCTAAAAGATAATCAGAGTATACAAATTATGGCAGTTTTGTTTCCTTTCCCATATTTAAACATGTCATTTCATCTTTGTTCACAGTCCCCTGGCTAGGTCTTCCAGCTTCTGGGGAAAGTTGACCCTCATGTTCATTGTGATTACAGATGCATTGGAACTTATGCCACCATATTTATTTTTGCTCTTTCATTTCCCAGTCTTTCTAGCTATTTCCTTTCCCCCCTTTCCTAACTTTCTTCAGAGTCACAAACTTGTTTTTGTTTTCTTTGTCATTACCAGTTTGAAAATGATTAGTTTTAACTTTTTGATTGTTGAATACATTTAAGTTTCAACACCCATGACACAAATGTCTGTGATTTTAAGAGTATCTAGAATTAGTAATAGCTCTATGCCCTAACCCTGAGCAGTAAAGGGTGACCTGGTTTTCCTTTTTCTCTCTGATAAATCTCATGGACACATTCTGTGCCACATCTCATGTTGATATCGTCTGCAATTCTACTTTCAGATTACCCCAAATCATTTTTTTACAGTTAATATTTAATCATCATTTTATGATTTTACTTGTTCATTGTATCTTTTGCCACTCCACTTCTCCCTGGATTCACTTTCTTATGGAAGGAGTACAACCTCAAGAACGGATTTATGAACAGTAAACTTCCTAGGCTCTATATGTCTTGAAAATTCACTTTACTCCTTCATTCTGATGATCATGTAACTAAATACAGAATTCTAGCTTCAAAATTATTTCCCTTCAGAATTTTAAATTTATTGCTTTATTGTTATCTTGTATCCAGTGTTCCTGCTCAGAAGTTTGTTGTTTAGCTCCCAGAGTTTTTCTAAAGCCTTGTTTCTCAAAATTGGTTATAAGGAGCTGGAAGTATGTGTGTGTACATTTATCTTCCGTTGCCTTGAAGAGCTCTTTCAATAATAGATGCAATGTCTTTCATCTTTTATAGGAAGTAATCTCATATTGTTTCTTTGAGT
Source organism: Tonatia bakeri (assembly GCA_004024845.1). Taxonomy (NCBI): domain Eukaryota; kingdom Metazoa; phylum Chordata; class Mammalia; order Chiroptera; family Phyllostomidae; genus Tonatia; species Tonatia bakeri. The sequence goes on along the minus strand of PVIA01000370.1, from coordinate 172,299 downwards.
ATTTTTTCCTCTCTTCTCTTGACTTGTACTAAATAAATTAAATTTCTAAAAACATTTTCCATATCTGAGCATTTCTCCACACTTTCCATACATTTTTCTCCTTATGTTCTATTCTGGAAGAATTCTCTTGACTTGATCTTTTACCTCTCTAATTTTTCAGTACTGCCACTTTACCATTCTGTGAATTCAGTGATTTTTTAAAAAAAATTACCTAGTCCAAATTTTCATTTCTATGTTCCTCACTGGGTTCTTTGTTGTGGACCAGTGCCCTTTTGTAACTCTCTGAGATTATAAAACATGATCTGAAGACCTCTTCTAGCTACAAGTGTATTTTCTCAGGTGTAAGTTATTTTGCTTGTTGAGTTTTGCTGGTTTTCCCCAACAGTTGATTCTGGAGAGTGAACCGGCCTTTGTAGTTGAGTCTTGCCACTGGGTGCAGGTGTGAGATGTGATGGTGCAATTTGTATCCTAGTTGTTTTGGGGAACGTAGAGGAGGGATGGAATGTTTAATTAGGCAGGGTGTTCCCTCATATCCTGAGACTTCCCAGCTCCCCAAGGCACTGCTCTGACTCTCCCTGCAAGAGCCCCACTCATGGCCATGTCTCAGAGGATGGCAGGCCCTACTGTGGGCATCTGCTCCAGGGGTGGCCAAAGGGCTGCCTTTGCAGAATGAGAAAACTCCCTCAAGGGTTCTAACTGCAAGAAATTGCTTACATTTCAAAACTCAACATTGTACATGTCTTCTCCATGATTTATAAGATTGCTTATGCATGCTTTTCTTAGATTTTAGAACCTAATAAATTGCCAAAGTAGCAATCTTGTTATTGTATTATCTTACAAGTAATGATGTGGGGTGTAAATAATCATAATTAACCACTTAAAAAATATACATTTCAAAGGAGGTACATAGAAGCATAGCCCCTAAAACACACTATTCCAACTCACACCAGAAATCTAGTCATACATATTTTATAGGTAACATTCACATTTGCAAAGCATTCCACAGAATGGGCTACTCTGAACATAAGGGGAGAAGGCACAGAGCCTGGAGCTATCACATCCTACTGCAGAAATAGTGGAAGGCCATGTTGGAGCCGTGGGCCCCTGCTGAAAGCCACATGCTTCCTTTTTTAATGTTCTGTGGAAGGGCATCTGTGAATAAATAAGAATTCATTTAAGTGCTGGGAGTTACAAACATTTGGAGAACAAGGGGCTGGGGATGGCAGGACATGGCATCACCGACAAGTACCATACTGCAGTCATCGGGAGGACTGAGGGTGGAAATAAAAGCAGGGCTGGGTAAGGAGGGTCTTTTTAAAAATCCTTGATTACTTTATCATTAATTATATTATTAAATGACTGTGAAGACTATTTGTAAAGGGACATATCCCATTTCCTTTGTCCCATGAAATGCAAGTCTATTGGAGCAGGATCTGGAGTCCAACAGCAATTTGCAAAGGTCCAGATTCTTACAGTTTCCTTCATGCCAAATAAATCATGCATCACTGATGCATTAAGTTACATATAGGTAATGATTTATAGTTTACCACACATTTTCAGAAACTGTGTTTTGTTAAAATGATCACGAAAGACTAAGTACTTATCCCAGCAAGCCAGATAGGGTCATGTTTAATATCGATCAATATCTCAACCATTCTCATCACTTTCTCTCTCCCCTCCACTGGCTCTTCCTCTTTCTTCTCTCCTACTCTAAATATATTCAGCCTGCAGGCTGTCTCTTAGCTCTCCTCTCTTCTATCTTTACATGATTAGGTGGACATATAGAGCTACCATTCTTCTGCTGATGAATCCCAAGTTTATATTGCTGACTCCACTAGCTTAACAACAGATTTGCATTTCTCACTCTCCACAAGACAGCACCAACAGCTGCCCTGAGGTTCAAACGACCCCTGACTCTCCACCATAACACAAACCTGCCCCTTTCAGACTCTGCCCCAACTCAGTAAAGAGTATCACCATTCACAAGGATGATCAAAATCTGGGAATTATTTTTGGCTTTTCTCTTTGCTTCAACTACAAGGTCAAAATTATAATCAGATCCCTGTCTTTTCCACCTCCAAATATATCTTGAATTAATCCATATTTTTCCATCTGAACTTCTACCATTCTGGTCCAAAGTGCCTTTGTTTTTCACCTGAGTTATTTCAGTAATCTCCTTATATCTGCTCTTGCCCCTTTCCATTTATTTTCTACATAGCAAACAGAATAATCTTTTAAAACACAAATGCAGTCATGTTGCTTTCATTTTACCAAATCTCCTGAGGCTTCTCATTGGATCCTAACTAAAATCCAAATTCCTTCAGGGCTCTGCCTGGGCAGCTTGGCCCACTTCCAGTGGCACTAGCCCATGTTAGTTTCCCAGTATGCCAAGCTGTCCCCCAGCTCAGGACTACCATCCATAATATTCCTTCTGTTTGCAGTGTTTTTCTTCCTACACTTCCCATGACTAGATCCCTCCCTGTCCTACACATCATCACTGCAGAGAGGCCTGTCCACTCTTTTAAAGCAGGTTTCTTAAAAGTGTGCCCCTCACCTAAACATTCCACAATTTGTAGCACACATTGGATTAGTTATTTGCTTTTAATTGTCTCCTTCTCTTCTTAATTGTAAGTTTATCTATTTTGTTCATAACTATGTAAATTGTGCCTGCACAGAACCTGACACACTGTAGGCTCTCAACATTGGCTGAATGAATTCTCTGTTATTCTTTGCACTGCAGTTGCCCTACAGTATAGTCATCTGTTTAGGATTGGCTCTCCAGGCGGGGCTGTGAGATCTTTAAGCCAGGGAACTGTCTCCTGCCTTTGCTTGGCACAGTATTCGACACATTGTGGGCCTATACATGAGAAATGAATGGTTATGATTAGGTACTCAGTAATCTTTTTTCAAATTGTACAATATTAGACCTGACATGCAACATCAACTTGGGTGATGTTGTTTAGAGTAAGTAGTCTCGAGAGATTAAAAAAAACCACGTTAGTAATAACCAGAGGCTAAGGAAATCATGGATAAGGTCTTTTTGGATAACAAAACTTAAATGATGGAAACTAGTTTGAAGTAGCAGTCAGAAATAGCTCAAAGAGAGACCTAGGGAGCTGACTTTCCCTCTGGATGCCTAAATCTATCGCTGACTTAGTAGACAGTCCCTGAAAAGGATTGTCTCTTAGAGCATCCCTTCCCTCATACATCAAGATGCCTGGTAACTATGTTTTTTACAAGGACAGTGGGAAGACAAATGAGGTGGTATAACGTCAAGGCTCTGCAGTCCAGTGGAGAAAAGGCACCCTGAGGAGAATGGAAGACTTTCTGAGGGTCCTGCCTACTGTAGCCCAAGAGGCGGGATGATGGTGTTGAACGAGATCAAAGTGGAACTTAGAAAAAATGTTTCCCTGATATTAAAAAATTTTTAAAGGAAACATACCAAGAGGGTATGCTCAGAAACCGAAGGGAAGAGTTGATGCTAACAAATCAAACAGAAGGAAGATTTAGTGAAAAAGAGACCAAAAGCAGAATCAAGGGACCCCAGGGAAGCACAGACCAATTTCATGAGAGACAGGGAGGCAGTGAGAGACACGAGGGTAGTGACTCTTGACATTCTTCCTAATCCACAGCTGAGTCTAGACTTCTTGACACTGGACTCTAATGCTCTGCTCCATTTCTAAGTTATGCCCACCAAAGTTTACTTTAGAATTTTGTATAGAAACCAAAAGAGACCTACCTTACATTAGAACGCTAGGTGGTATAACACAGAATGGTTTCATTAAAATGTTCCAGGCAGTTTCCAGATAGCAATAGAACTGTGGAAATGCTATTCTGTATGCCCTTCCCTGTTTTCCTCCAAGGCTCTCTCCAAAGTTACTCTTTCTTATGTCTTTCAACTACTTTCCAGATAAACAAGTTCAGAAAACATGAATGTCTGCCTACAGTTGATGCAGTTGCCCCAAACTGAAACTAAATAAAACTGTGAGGGAATTAAAAGAGGGCTGAAGAACTTGCATTCCCTGAGGCTTGTTGCCATATCTCCATTAGGTGCTCAGTATGTGTTTATTTTTATAGCTCTTTTGTGAATAGATGGTGTGAGACAGAAGTCTTATTTCCAACATTCATTTTATTGAGCAGCCTACAGTCAATCTTTCCAAGAAGAATGATGAAAAATTATGATCCAAGAGCATTATTGTCCATCGAGGGACCAAAGAGAATTCTGGACCTTATTCACTCAATAGCTTAAATATCATTTATGAGCAGTAAAATGATTGTCTTTGGTTTTCAGCAGTATTATTTTGGGCTGTGTTTATGGCTTAAGTCCCAGCTAGTCACAATTATCTAATTTTGGATTCCCATCACTTTCACATATGGACCGTCACTATTGCATTTGGTAAGAAAAAAATGCTTGAGGAATCTTGTCCTTCTAGTTGGAAAGCACACATATAAGAAAGTAGAAATAGCTTTAATGCTTGTGCCACTTCGTAACAAGAATTCTAGCCATTTCACATAATTGCCTTGTCTATCTTTCCAAGTCCCAGAGAAGAAGAAAGGACACACAGATTACCAGCTCTCCTTTATAGTGGAGTTCCAGACTGATGTAACTAACTTAATGACAGAAAGGAAAAGGTGTACAGATAAAGAAAAGCAAGGCTTATTCATGCAATGGAATGATCTATAGCAGCTAAAGAATTAGATCCATATGTATCAACGTGGACAGATTTTCAAACAATCTGGAGAGAGAAGTTAGGATACAGAATGGTAAACCCAGGATGAGCCACCCTTTCTACCCTGTTTTCACTGCCCTCCTGAAAGAAGTCAACATTTCTTATTCTACATTTGCCAAATTTTGATCACCAAGAGTCATCCAAAGACAATTTCAGGTCTCTAAAATAATGAAGCCAATTCAAAAAGTGATGGCTTATCTTTTTATCATGTAGACTTTTTTTCCACACTGGGTTTTTATAACAGTGAATGCAGTTTAGTATGGTTGTAAGATCTAACAATTTGGGTAACAGTGCTGCATAGCATCTACTGCATTCTGTAAGGGATGATCCAAAGGGCTATCTGTCTCCTCTGAGAAAGAAAAATACATAATTGTGGTTAAAATAGTATCACGATCCTCAGATAAAAGGAGGGATTTAGGTCTACCACTTGGCTCATGCTGCCTTCTAAGAAAACCACTACTTTTTTTTTCAGCAATCTAATAAAGTTACTGTGGAGAGAATGCATGCTCTCTGACTACTAGAAATGTTGACACGATAAAGGAAATTTTTAGTAACTTCGATGCCTTTTTTTTTTAAGGATTTCAGAATTCCTCCCCTATGTTACTTTATGGAATTTCCAGTAAACAGGGAGATAGTTAAAACACAGTATTTCTTGGAAGATGACCTAAGGCAAACCTCTTACCTGTTGGCACCTTTATACATGTGTTACACATCAAATGGTTTGCCATCCCTTAGAGGAAAGTCCTGGTGGATGGCAGGTATGTTAATAATTGCTTTCTTGTAGCAACAGCTAGCCATTTGGTCACAAACTCAAAGCACAATTTTTAAGAACACAGAATTGGGACATCAAAACTCCAGCCAAATTGGAACAAAATTCTCTGCTTCCTCAAGGTCTACTCTAACTTATTATATTGATGTAACTGGCTAAATATCCAAGAATAAAACTTTGTTATGTAACGTCTAGTCTAAGTCTATACAATAATTTGTGAGACTAATCAAACCTTCTTAATATATTAAAAAGAGACACTTAAGTAAAAGTTCTGTCTACTTTTGGCTCTTCAGGGTGAGAAACCAGGAGAATTGGACAAGCCATCTTCTACTTGCCAGTGGCTAGTTGGGGAATAATCCAGGTTCAAGCATAGTCAGGGATACTTTTCAAAGAATGAAAGATTTCTTCTAATGTACACTTTCATTAACACTAAGAAGCCAATACAGGGCTGCTTGGGGTAGAATGGTGCGAGTCACGCCAGCAGCCCACACCTTCCTTGGAGGTCAGTTTCTGGGGACTGGTTCTCTGTGCCTAAATTGTATGCCCTGAAAGGAGATGGACATGATCGCATTCCAAGACACCTTATTTGGTGTCATTATGAACTGGGCCCACTGTCTCAGCTTACAAAAACAGTAAGGATCCTCTGACCCCTGCCAATTAATGTAGATCACCTTTGCATCTGTCTAAAGTCTGGGACCCATGAGTGATGAACACAGTTATGACTCTTGTGTTGCTGGCATATAAAACAATGCTCTACATTAGATACGACTCTGACCGTGAATATAACCCCTCAGAAATTTCAGTGGTGGGAAGGAAGAAAAGATTTAGATAAATACTCCCAAAGAAATGAAGGGCAGGAGCATGTCTCTCCCATGGGACAAAGGTAGGAGGTAATGAATCCAAACTCAAATTCTACACATATTTGGAGAACTTATATTCACTGAAAAGAAGAAATAAATGACTAAATAAATATTACTTTTATCTGCAACTCATTGAAATGGCTCCTTTGGTTTTAATAGCAATTGGGCCAATGAAGGGGATTTCTACGTTTCAGTAGGTAACATATAATCCTATATTTAGGTTGCCCAAAATTTCCCTTCCAGGTTCCCTGGAAGATTAAAGACTGGCTCCAAAGTTTTCAGACACAGACTACCTAACAAATGATAAGAAGTAAGAAAATCTCATAATCCTTGCAACTGACTAGACACTGACTACTAGATAAAAACAGATTTTTTTTTTCTTTTTAAACCACCCAGTTGTAGAGGAAAGGCCCTCCTGACTCACAGTCTTCCATTCTTCATGAGTTTGTTGTTTTGATCACATTTCCGAACTTGTTCTTTTGGTTTCATAGTGGTAGGGAGACTTTAATATTCCTTTTCAAATCTTGTTTTTATCTCCAGATACATTTTGTTCCATTTATGACTTAAACAAGTAAGAACCACTTTAAATGTTCCTTCACTTTTTTGGACCAATTCAATTTGTGTTTACTCAGCTGTCACTGCATATTAAGCAGTGGGGATTCTAAAGTGAGAAAAATAGAAACCTTCCCTCTTGCATTAGCTGATATCTCAAATATTTAAAAACTGAAGGAAGTGCCACAAAGGAAACAGAAGGAGTGACAGTTACATTAATAACAGAGGGAACATAATTTTTATAGGGGTAGGTCTAGGGAAAGCCCTGCTTTTCTGAGGAAAGGGTCATACTTCTCAAATACTCCTTATTTCTATTACCACTTTCTGCTTGCTCAACCACTCTAGCCCAAGCCACAGAAATCCTACACCAAATTCTTATTTTAGTCTCCTTGAGGTCTTCCTTCAACATCAAACAAATCTAGCCTGTCTGAGTTCAGTCTCCTCATTTGTAAAATGGAAATAGTAATAGTGCTTCCCTCAAGGGTCTTTTTAAAATGAGACTATGTGAATGGCATACAAAAATGCAACTGAATTCTGCTATTAATTTTGTATCCTGCTACATTGCTGAATTCATCAGTTCTAGTAGTTTCTTGGTGGAATCTATGGGGTTCTTTATATACAGTATCATGTCATCTATAAATACAGTTTTACTTCTTCCTTTCCAATTTGGATGCTTTTTATTTCTTCTTGTCGTCTGATTGCTGTGGCCAGGACTTCCAGTACTATGTTGAATAAGAGAGGTGAAAGTGGACAGTCCTGTCTTAATCCTGATCTTAAGGAAAATGCTTGTAGTTTTTGCTTGCTGAGTATGATGCTGGTGGTGGGTTTGTCATATATGGCCTTTATTATGTTTAAGTATGTTCCCTCTTATCCCACTTTTTTGAGAGTTTTTATTATAAATGCATGCTAGATTTTATCAAATGCTTTTTTTTTGCATTTATTGGTATGATCGTGTGGTTTTTACCCTTCATTTTGTTTATGTGGTGAATCACATCTATTGATTCGAGAATGTTGTACCAAACTTTCACTCCCAGAGCACATACCACTGAGTGACAGTGTATGATCTTCTTGATGCATTGCTGTATTCAGTTTGCTAATACTTTGCTGAGAATTTTAGCATCTATGTTTATCAGGGATTTTGGCCTATAATTTTCATTTTTTTAAAAGGGAAATTATGAAAACAATCCCACTCACAATTGCTCCAGAAAGAATAAAATACCTAGGAATAAATCTAACCAAGCATGTTAAAGACCTGTACTCAGAAAATTATAACACACTGAAGAAAGGAACTGAAGAAGACGCAAATAGGATCTTCTTCGTCCCATGTTTATGGATAAGAAGAGTTAACATCATTAAAATATCCATTCTACCTAAAGAAATCTATAGATTCAACACAACTCTTATCAATATTCCAGTGACATATTTCACAGAACTAGAACAAATATTTCAAAAATTTATATGGAACCACAAAAGGCCCTGCATAGCAACAGTGATCCTGAAAACAAAGTTGGAGGAATCACACTACCTAGTATTAACTATACTATAAGGCCATAGTAATCAGAACAGCATGGTGCTGGCATAAAAACAGACATGTAGATAAATGGAACAGAATAGAGCGCCCAGAAATAAACCCATCCCTTTATAGTCAGTTAATATTTGAAGAGGAAGAAAGCACATACAATGGGCTAAAGATAATTTATTCAATAAATGGTGTTGGGAAAATTAGACAGATAGATGTAGAAAATAAAACTAGGCCATCATCTTACACCACACGTAAGAATATAAATTCAAAATTGATCAAAGACTTAAATGTTAGACCCAAAACCATAAAAATCCTAGAAGAAAACATGGGCAGGAAGATCTCAGACATTGCTCCTAATAATTTTTTATTGAATATATCTCCCCAGGCAAGGGAAACAAAAGAAAAAATAAACAAATAGGACTACATCAAACTAAAATGTTTTTTGCACAGCAAAGGAAAATATCAACAAAATAAAAAGAAAACCCACAGAATAGGAGAACGTATTCACCAATATATCTGATAAGGGGTTAATATCCAAAATTTATTAAGAACTCATAAACTTAAAAAACTCAACATCAAAAAAGACAAACAACACAATTAAAAAATGGGCAAAGGACTTGAATAGACACTTCTCTAAAGAAGACATACAAATGGCCAATAGACATATGAAAAGATGCTCAATGTCACTAATCATCAGAGAAATACAAATTAAGACCACAATGAGGTATCATCTCACATCTGTCAGAATGGCTATCATCAATAAATCAACAAACAACAAGTGCTGATGAGGATGTGGAGAAAGGGAAACCCTTTTGCACTGCTGGTGGGAATGCAGACTGGTGCAGCCACTGTGGAAAGCAGGATGGAGATACCTCAAAAAATTAAAAATGGATTTGCCTTTTGACCCAGTGATCCCACTCCTAAGGATATATCTGAAGGAACCCAAAACACTAACTTGAAAGGACATAAGCATCCCTATGTTCAAGGCAGTGTTATAGTCACCAAGATATAGGAGCAGCCCAAGTGTCCATCAGTAATTGAGTGGATGAAAGAACTGCAGGACCTTTACACACTGGAATACTACTTGGCTGTAAAAAGAGAAGAAAACTGTACCCTTTGCAACAGTATGGATGGACCTGGAGAACATCATGCTTAGTGAAATAAGCCAAAGAGAAAGACAAATACCACATGATTTCACTCATATGTGGAATAAAATGAACAGACTAAACTAACAACTAAAATAGAGACAGATTCATAGGTAGAGAGCAGGATGACAGTCATGAGAGGGGAGGTTAAAAGGTGGAAGGACTGAGCAAAAAGAAAAAAGGACTCAAAGGCATGGACAACAGCATGGTGATTACAGGGGAAACGGGTATAAAAGGACTAAATGGTAATGAAAAAATACAATAAAAATATGAATGAAAAAATGAGAATAAGTGAGACTAAGTATCACCTGGTGGAGAATATGAAATAAATACTAATTTGTACCATTTTTATTATTCTTGTATTATTCTTTCTGGAAGTCTATTGCCTTTGCCAGATTGGGGAAGTTCTTCATTATTTGTTCAAATAAGTTTCAATTTGTTGCTCTTCCTCTTCTCCTGGTACTTGTATGATTCAGATGTTGAAACATTTAAAGATGTCCTGGAGGTTCCTAAGCCTCCTCATTTTTTTGAATTCTTGTTTCTTCATTCTTTTCTGCTGGGTTGTTTCTTTCTTCCTTCTGGTCCACTCCATTGATCTGAGTCTCAGTTTCCTTCCCATCACTATTGGTTCCCTGTACATTTTCCTTTATTTTACTTAGCATAGCCTTCATTTTTTCATCTAATTTGCTATGAAATTCAACCAATTCTGTGAGCATCCTGATTACCAGTGTTTTGAACTGTGCATCTGATAGGTTGGCTATCTCTTCATCACCTACTTGTATTTTTTCTGGGGCTTTGATCTGTTCTTTCATTTGGGCCATATTTCTTTGTCTTAGTAAATTTTTTTTTTTTGTCTCTGCACACCCCTTACATAGTAAGTGGAGCCTGAGGTGTTCACCAGGGTGGGGCACTCTGTGTTGCTGCCTTGTGGAGCTGTATGTGGGGAAGGAGTCCAAGAGGGAACAATAGTGCTTGCTCCACTCTCTGCCAGATTTCAGTCACTTCCCCTGCTACCCACAAGCAAAGTGGGCCTTTTTGGTGCTGATTTCTGAGTGGGTTAGCTTATGTACATCTTAACATCCTGTGGGTCTCTTCAACAAACTCTCCTGTGAGGCTGGGAGTTTCTCCAGCTGCAGCTACAACCCCCACCAGTGTTTTCAGTCAGTGGTTTGAGGCTTTATTTCCCTGCGCTGGAGCTCTGGGTTGTGCGGTCTGTCTTGCTCCCCAGTTGTTCCCCCTGGTTTATTTGCATGTGAATGTGGGACCCCCCATCCCACCAGCCTCCACTTCATCTTCCCTGATCCTCTAGCAATTGCCTTTTCATGAGTCCTTTCTGCCCGGCTGCCTGTCTCCACTCCTCCTACTGGTCTGGATGAATGTTTCTTCTTTAACTCATGGTGATCTGAATTCCATATAGTTCAGTTTTCTGTCATTTCTGGTTGTTTTTTGTTTTTAAATTGTTGTTGTCCTTCTTTTTGTTGTGCGAGGAGGTGTAGTGTATCTATCTACACCTCCATCTTGGCCAGAAGTCCTATTCTTCTTTTTTTTTTAAGACTTTATTTATTTTTAGAGAGGGGGGAAGGGAGAGAGAAAGAGAGAGAAACATCAATGTGTGGTTGCCTCTCACATGGCCCCCACTGGGGACCTGGTCTGCAACCCAGGAATGTGCCCTGACTGGGAATTGAACTCGCGACCCTTTGGTTCACAGCCTGTGCTCAATCCACTGAGCTACACCAGCCAGGGCCTCTATTATTCTTAATAATAAAAAATTAATACCATAGGAGCTTGGGAGTTTCTATAGAAGAAGTAAGACTTCAGGACAATTTTGTAGGATGTTTGTTAACCTTGGCTAGAAAAAGAAAAGTAGTGCTGGGACTCCAAGATTTTCAAGATAAAGCTTCTGTTTCTTTCACATGAGCAAAGGTCTAGACAGGGTGGAGGGATAAGTGAAAGGTGGGGGTGTTTGTATGTGAGGAGGTGTTGCAGGATCAGGGAGACAACAAGGAGGCTCACTAGACTGGAGGAAAAATTTTTTGTGGCAGCAGTAAGCTTAGACAAGTAGAATAGAAACCATGAATATAACCTCTCAGAGAGTGACACAAATAATCCACTCATGCAAATAATCCCCAAGAATGCAGCATTCTTTTTACTAACTTCTGATTCTGTGGTATGAAGTAGGCAGGTAGAAAAGGGATGCTTGTTTCTGGTGTCAGTAAATAAAATCCTCTGATGGTGAAGTATTTTGAATGTATTTGCAGGAGAAGTTCAATGCTCTCCAAAGTGGGAAAAATTGGCATCGTCAAGGATTTCTGTGTATCTGCCTAGAAATACTGGGCTTCCATCTATGGCTAATTTGAATTTTTGCAACTCTTAAAAACATCATCATTCCTAGGGGATTTCAGGCTCTGCTAAAAAAGCTTTCCTGTTCCATAGGTTAGCACCAGCCTAACAACAGAGTTTCTGTGACCACTTATGATTTAAAACACAAACTCAGCCTTTGCGTGTTTTTGCAACATCCCTATAACTACGGGTTGTTTAAAAATAGCTATACCCCGAAGATTTATTTCCAACATCTGACATGATTGTAGTTTGCAGCGATTTGTTATGTAAATAATGGTAGCAGAGGAGAAATATGAAAAAACATTGCCCCTTCTCAAAACCCCATGGATTAAATGCTTTTGTTAACTCTGGACTCCAAATCTAGGGGTTGTTTGTCTGTTTGTGGTGTATAAAATAAAATACTATATGCCTGGCTCAGCTTTTCTTCTGGTGTAGCTGCAATTTGCAAAGGAACTCTTGCTCCTGTATCGTGTCCCTAACTTTCCTTCACAGACAATTGTGCCTCAAGTGTGGAGAGGGCTTTTAATGCAGTGGCTGCTGAGATGATGCTGTGAGTGTTTTTAAAGCAAAGGAAAACACTTTCTGAGATGGTCACTCAAGTAGTGTTTGAAACTGCCTGTAAATCAAGGCTTGATGATGTGTAAAGACATGTGCTGAAGCTTCTGTAATTCAACTCTCAGCTTTGATCCAGGGTTACCTGAGTATGTATGCTTTCTGTTTTCGGGGGTGTGTGGAAGACAGGAGTAGATGTAAGGCAAGTTCTTATTCTTAGATTAGTCAATGGTAGAAAAGTAAGGGCAGATGGTTTTGCCTCAGTTTTGTCTGTCTTCCAGAACACTGTCTTACTATCTCTCCTCCCCCTCCACCATTTATTTGATGTCCACTGTGTGCCAGCTTTCCCATCTCCTTGTCTCTTATAGTCATAGTTTAAGACATGGTCCCTCTATTGGCTGCTGCCTCCTCTAGAGCATTCCTACTCTAATTCTGCTCATAGAGGATAAGTGGTAAAGACATAGTGAGAAAAAAAATTATTTTGATCTTCACTCAGTTTACCTGATGGGAGGAAGGGCTTGGGTTATGGGAATGTCTTTTAAAACAATGGTTATTTTGGAAGGTCCTTGTCTGGAGAAGTGAGACGTATCCCACTGATGAGGGAGAAGACCCACAGAAAGCCAACTAGGAATGAATAGAGTTTTGAAAGCCAAGGGCAGCTCGTCCAATATTCCCCCGACATTAGAGCACAGATGAGATGGAGCATAGCACAGGGAAGGGCTTGCCACCCACATCCATGACCCAGAAGTGTAATGGGCTTTGCTTTAGAATTACAGATGAGTAAAAGGGGTTAATGTGTCTAAATACTTCTCTGAAACCTGATGAGGTGTCTGAGAATCTTTTTTCTGAAGGTCTCCAGGCCTTCTTCATGGATGTTACTGGAAAGTAGTATTTTCATACTTCTCTGTGTAATGAGAGAAACCCACCGCTATTTTTTTTTTAACTTTTAGCAAATAATCTTAGGTTCTAAACACACTAAAGCCTAAGTAAAGTTCAATGTGTAGGGAAAAGAAATGTGGGCATCTTCATTTAATTAAATATGATTTTTTAAAAACTTTATTTTCATTTTCTCAGGCTCCTTCCTAAGCTCAGATTTTATACTAAAAGGCAGATACCTCTCAAACTCTAGCAGGATTTTAAGACCTGCTATGATCTCTACTCTGTCCCTTCCCATTCTTCCTCATTCTCAGAACCTTTCGAGATTTACTCCCAACCCTGTTCTGTTTGCTCTTAACTGTCTCTGGTTAGTGAAGCCCAGATTCTGACATGCTTGTTTTGCCATATTCTGATGAAAACCAAATTAAATCCTTGAATGGTGAACTCTCTCTTCTTAAACTTCTATGTTTTTTTTCCCTTCAGGAAAACTGGAACAATTGTATTTGTCATATCGGCCATTATCTTGAGCCCAGCTCAGACTCCTCTGAGTCCGATGAAGCTGCCCAACTCATCTGACTCATCCTCCTCCTCCCACATGGCTTTGGAACCAAATGTGGTCTCCTGGGAATTGAGTAGTAGCTAACTGAGGAACTAAGACCTCAGTCATATATAGGTATGTTCTCAGCCCATGTTAACTCTGCCCCCTCGCTCTTTCTTTTCAGGTTGCCTCAGGAAAAAAAAAATAGATACATAAAACAAAACACACAAACAAACAAAGACAGAAGGTAGAGCCCAAATTAAGATTATTACTAGTTACCCCAAATAAAGAGACCCAATTGCCATGGCCTAAGCTCTAGTGGTTCCTCTTCTCCCCTAAAATGTGCCTGAAACTCATCTCCCTCCTGGCCATCTCTCACTCCCTCCATTACTATACTCAGCCATTTCCCCCCCAAGAAAGGGCAGCATCATCAAGAAGTGAGCATATAAAGGTAACCTAGATAGCACCTTTCTCTGAACAAACACTATTTCATCTTTTTCTTATTTCTACTGATCCTGAAGATGGGAATCAAAGTTTAAAGTTGTTGGTGGTGGGGAACTAATCACCACTGATCACCTGGTTAACTTTAGAATGGGTGTTTCATAGTAGCTGCATGGAGAAGTCTGAGGCTCTTACTCATTTCAACTCTTCAAATGCTAACATTATGATTAAAAAAAAAATCAAAGCTTTGCCATGAACAAAACTTCCATGCAGGCATTGTGGCCTTGAGGCCATGGGGGTAAGAAATTACCTTCATTACAGTTTGTGAACCTGAATCATATAGGGTTGGTATGGAAGCACAGCTGTTTCAGGGAATCCAGCCCCTTTCTTCCTAAAGCACATGGCTGCTAGAAACGACTAGAGGAGGGCCTGGAGGAGAGAGCACGGCGCATGGATGGCACCCGACCTGCCAGGGACCCCTGTCAATTCCTGACACGTAATCACAGATCCTCATACACAAGGGACAGCAAGGCATTCAGATCGGTCATTCAAACTGACTGATTTTAAATAACAGGCATTCCTTACTTGAGTATATTTTTTTCTAAATCATGACTCTAAAAAATAAACATAGAATTATTTTCCTCTTCCAAATTGATATATCACTTTCCTTCCTGGCTTGGACCACCAACCAGGCTTCTGCCACCGGAAGTGGGAAAAGTACTGGAGATCCTGTGAGGAAGACTGATCGAATGCCCTATTCTTCCAACTTCCAAACCAGACACTTGGAGATGCAGACACATTTTTTTCGTGTGGTCTACATTGCAACCTCAAAAAACTTGGCAGTTTTCTCACCAGGGACTGTGATTTCCATGATGTGATGGTTTGCAAGGGTTTTGTTTTCAAATAGATGTGGGTAATTCCATGAAAATCCTTCTTCAATCCCCCTGAATTGATAACCTTTCCTATTTAAGCATGAGCTTGGTGTTCAGATAACCTTGGGACACAGACAAGAAAGATTTCCAGTGGTAAATGTCTGTCTGGTACAAGGGGGAAAGGGAGAAAGTAAAACTCGTAAGCTCAGAGAACTAAAAAACAATCAGTTTTGTATGTGCTGTCCCATTCACTGCTGTTTTACTTCTTTTTTAGGAGTATAATAATGTTCCCATCTTTTCCTATTTCACTGGTTCTATTTATTGTGATTCATAGCAACAGTAACTCATACTTGAACAATTCCTTTACTTCAGCAATTCCTTTTCCTCCTCATCTTTGGTTTCAAGACTATCAATGCCCAGATGCTCTCTCCCCAGAACCAAGTTCGTCACATTTTTCTGCCTAAACTGTATACTTCTCACCAACTTGGCACGTAGTGAATGTAAGACGGCCCTCCTCCTTTGGTAAAGAAGATATCCCCATTGTTTGAGTACGTCTCCTTGGCTTCTTTAGTATGCACTTCATCAACAAGAAAGTCTCAAGCTTCTATCTACCTCAGAAATTCTGATGATAAGGCAAACAGGCTTTAATTAAGCAACATGAGAACAGTAAAAACCATGTAGGTCCTGCTCTGATAGGGCATTCTGGGCACAGGGAGAGAATGACAAGGTGTAACTGATGCCCAGGATGCAGGGCTACATTCCAGAACCCTTTGTGCCTTTCCAGTTTCTCCCTGAAACCTCTCATAAGAGTGCATTCACATACTGAATCAAGTGGAAACTTGGGTGTTTTTGCCCCAGGCCTGATAATAACATAACTGTGGACAAATGCTTTAATGCTGTAAAAATGTATGTTGAGATTTATTTCTCTCTACAAGTGGAAAGACAGTCTTCTGGAAAGCTTGGGTCTGAGATGCAAACATGTGGTTGACCAGGATCCATGGGAACTGATGGCTATGAATGATTAAAGAATGATGTGATTTGAACACTGCCTCCTGAGCCCAGAGGTCAGAAGCCTCTTCACGCAACTCCTAGTACTGCCCCGGCAAGTCTGTGACCCCAGGGCTACTTCTTATGACCAGTGTCCACTCTCTATGTGTATAATTTGGCTTTTGTTGATATGTGATACTCATCCTCTTCAACTTCTTTGCAATAATTAACACTGCTAGCAGAAGGTCCTTGGAATTCTCTTCCCTTGGCTTCAGTGCATGTACACACTCTTAGGTCTTCTCCTGTTTCTTCAGACTTTTTTCCTTCTGTCTATCTCTTATGGTATATTGTCCATCCTATACAACCTCAATTATCTTCATTGCTTTCTTCTTCCTTTACTCTCTCCCCATTTTACATCTCATTGTGGCAGTTCCCCAACTGACTGGTAGACTCAAGTATCACCACAGGCTGGACACATTGTTCAGATATATTCCCAGCATGTTCCAGAATGAACTGAGCTCTTTGGTACATGTTCACCTTCCAGCGTTCACTTTTTCTTTTAACGGTAGCCTATTCGTTCTGTCACGTAAACTCGGAGTCTCACTACCATCTGTAACTCCTACTTTCCTACATTTCATTACTCTGATTCATTCATCAGCAAATATTCAGTGTGCACCCATTATGTGCCAGGCACTGGGCACAGAGCACTGGGCACAGCTGAGGTGTTCTCTGCCCTCATGGAGCTTGCATTCAGTCAGATGTTTAAACCCTGGACACCTGGCCTCTGTAATGTCATCCATATTCAACTTCTCATATCTTTTCCCATAAAAATGCACCAAACTTTGGCTCTTTATCACCTTTTCCTAATATCGTTGCATGCCTTCTTAAATGATCACTTCTAGTCACTGTTCCTCCTGCCTCTGGTATCATCTTATCATGTCACTTTCCTGCTCAAACCTTCAATGGCTACCTTAACACATAGAATAAAATATAAACTTTTTGAGCCCGGGCTGGCGTAGCTCAGTGGATTGAGCGCGGGCTGCAAACCAAAGGGTTGCTGGTTCGATTCCCAGTCAGGGTGCATGCCTGGGCTGCAGGCCAGGTCCCCAGTGGGAGCCATGTGAGAGGCAACCACACATTGATGTTTCTCTCCCTCTCCTTCTCCCTCCCTTCCCTTCTCTCTAAAAATAAGTAAATAAAATCTCTTAAAAATTTAAAAAATAATAAAAAAAGAATAAAATATAAACTTTTTGGCCTAGCGGTCTAGACTCTTCACAGTTATTTTTTTTTCTTTTATTAATTTTAGAGAGAAGGGAAGGGAGGGAGCAAGAGAGGGAGAGAAACATCAATCGCTTGCCTCTTGCACATGCCCCAACTAAGGACTGAACCTACAGCCCAGGCATGTGCCCTGGCAGGGAATGGAACTCATGACCTTCTGGTTTGTAGGATGATGCCCCCACAAACAGCCATACTTGCCAGGGCTCTATTCACAATTTATACATTTTCCCCTCTTCTACTACTTTTCATTTTTTTCCAATTTTATCTCCTACTACTCAGAGATTATAGAATGGTGAAACTAGATGGGAACTTTGGCATCCCAATATCTTCTTCTTCTTTTTTTTTTTTTTTTAATAAAGACAGAAGCCCAGAGAAGCTAAGTGCCAAAGGGGTTCAGTGGAAGGAAAGTCCATTGTGGAATGAGGCACTCAGCATGGCATTTAAAGATGGGTAGAACTTAGGAAGATGGAAGGCCTCTGATCAATTCGGCTTTTAGTTTTTAGCAGTATTTCTCTACGACTATAAACTGCCTCTACCAAATGATTTACTCTTCCGTCTCCCTACATCTACTTCCTCTCTGTGTTTCTCATCCTCTCCCCAAGGCAATTCTATGGTTGTGCCAAGAACACCACCCAGTTCTACTGGCAGCCGGCCACCTAGTTACCTTCATATGGGCCTAGCACTGGCTGATCAGAAATCCAATCTATGCAAGATAAATGCACCTAGGTCAGAGTGGTCAGGAGCACAGCTAGAATTGCTTGACTTTCTGGTCTATCTTCCTGGGCAACTGGGACATTGGGTATATAATGCTCTAGCTAGGGTATATAATGCTCTAGCTATTCCCCTGGCAGGGAATGGAACTCATGACCTTCTGGTTTGTAGGATGATGCCCCACAAACAGCCATACTTGCCAGGGCTCTATTCACAATTTATACATTTTCCCCTCTTCTACTACTTTTCATTTTTTTCCAATTTTATCTCCTACTACTCAGAGATTATAGAATGGTGAAACTAGATGGGAACTTTGGCATCCCAATATCTTCTTCTTCTTTTTTTACAGTAAAAATATATTTACTGTACTTTGAATATGCTCCATGGAGTCAATTCAATTCCTTTGGAATATTCTTTACATTCCAGACATCAATGCTTAGCTTATAATCCACCTTTATTCCTGGTTTCTCTTAACTCTGAGTTACATGATATCTTTTATACATGTCCTCGAAGGCACAGTTTTTATTCATGAATTTGAAAATATTCATAGAATGTCTATAGGCACTGTAAGCAGGGAGTACAGCAGAATTCCTGACCTCAAGAAACATACATTTTTATGGGAGCAGACAGAAAACAATGAAATAAATACATGGTCTTCAGTCTCCCTACATCTGCTTCTGATGGTATTTCTGATGGAGATAAGTGGTAAGAAGCTGTATAAAGCAGGGAAACGAGAAGAGAAAAACAGTCTATGGAAATGTTATTTTATTAGGGTACTCTCTTTGATAACTGAGTGAGGGCAAGGATGAAGGGCGGGAGCAAGCCATGTGGTATCTAGGGAAAGTACTGAGATAGGTTCTGACCAGAGGAAGAGCCAGTATACTTCCTGCAGTGGAAATAATACTGGCTAGGCTCAAAGATCATCAGGAAGGCCAAAGGTGATAGAGAGAACATGCAAGGAGTGTCAAAAATTGAAGACAGTGAGGTTGTTAGAGTCAGATCCTAGTAGTCAGAGACTAGTAGGTTTAATAAGGACTTCGAATTTTATGATGATTGAAATGAGGAATGTTTGAAAGGTTTTAAGAAAATGAGTCACCCAATCTTACATTGATTATAAAAGGATTTGAGGGGCAAGTCTAGAAGCAGAAAGACCAGTTAGAAGATATTCCAGTAATCCAAGTGAGAAATGATGATTCCTTGAAATCAGTGTAATACTAAGAGGCATAAAGAGGAGTTGTTGGGTTCTGGATATCCAACAGGATATCCAGAGTGATAGGATTTGCTGATGGATTGATTGGTTGTAAAGTAAAGATAAAAAAAAATGGTGTGAGTTTCCAAGATTTTTGGCTTGAGCATTTTGAAGAATGGCAGTTCCATTTGCCAGAGGAAATGTGATGTGTGAAGGCAATAGGGCAAAGTGGGGAAATCAAAATTTGGTGTGGGCCACCAGGTCTGACATACTTATTTAGTATGTCATACTTATCATACTTATTTAGCACCTAAATGAAGATATTGAACAAGCAGTTGGACATACAAATCAGGAACCCAAGGAGAGGTATGGGCTAGAGATAAAAATACTGGAGTCATAAGAATAAAGAAGGTAATTTAAAGCCTTGATGAGATCACCTGGTAAGTGAGCAGAGCTAGAAAGAGAAGAAATTCATGGACTGAGTCCTGAAGCCTTCCAAAGTTTAGAGATTGGGAAGATGAAGAACCAGCATTAGGGACTGAGTAGCGTTGCCCTGGCTGGTGTAGCTCAGTAGATTGAGTGCCTGACTATGAACTAAAGGGTCGTTGGTTCGATTCCCAGTCTAGGGCACATGCCTGGGTTGCAGGCCAGGTCCCCCATAGTGGAATTGCGAGAGGCAACCACACATTGATGTTTCTCTCCTTCCCTCCCCTTCTCTGAAAATAAACAAATTAATTAATTAAAAAAAAAGATTGAGGAACATTTAAGAAGCAGAAAGAAGACAGAAGGAATGCCTAAAGCTAAGAGAAGTTTTCTAAAGGATGGGCTGATGGACTCTATCAACTGCTGCTGAAAGGGGGAATAATTCTTTGTGTCAGAGCTATAGAGTCCTTGTGGCTAGAATTTATATCCAATTCATTATTGTTATTATTATTTTGGTCAGGGAGGGCCTCCCATGCACTAGAGAGCCTAAAAATGCTGAGTAAACAACTGGAAAAGAATAGTTGTCATTGGTCACAGAGAACTGGATGTGCTTTCTGCTGCTTCCTGGCCCATCATCAGATGACTGTTCTGGGGCAAGACAGGGAAAAGATGACCA
This sequence comes from Tonatia bakeri, assembly GCA_004024845.1. Classification (NCBI taxonomy): domain Eukaryota; kingdom Metazoa; phylum Chordata; class Mammalia; order Chiroptera; family Phyllostomidae; genus Tonatia; species Tonatia bakeri. Next base: position 151,838 of record PVIA01000370.1, on the reverse strand, counting down.
CTCTCACAGTTTTCACGCTGAAAGCATCACCGAGTGCGCTTGCCTCCTCTGTGTGGCATGACACAGAGACACCCCCGACTGGAAGAACTTCAAAGGTTCAAGGAAGCGAAAGACGATGGCTGGGAAAGGAATGAATGCAAGAGGGACAGCAGCGAGGAAAAGGAAAGAAAAGACCAGAATGACACTGGGCAAACATAATGATTCCTGAATAAGAATGAATCTGGAGGGCATTTTACAAGAAAACAAAAACATAAGTTGGGGAGGGGGAGACACAGAGCAAATAGAAAGCTATGAAAGGAAGCAGAGAAAATGGAGGTAAGAGGGAAAAGAAAATTAAAAGCAGAAAAAGAAAAGGGAAAAAACCTGAGGAGGTGAGGACAATTTCTGAAGAACGAACAAAGGAAACACCATGCCATCAGCTTGTGCTGAGAACAGGGACGGGGGGCTGCTTTCTGAGCACCTAGAGAAGAGACAAAGTAAATTTGGGGGAGCACTCCACAAAGCCTCTCAGGGCATTATGAATGCGAGAAGAAACACACAGACCAGGATGAGATGTTCCAGTAAACACAAAGGACAGCAGTCCTGGACTTGTAAGTGACCTGGCTGCATGTTTGACAAGGCCACAGGTGGCTGAGCAGCCAGGAGACTCCAGCCCATTCCTGGCCCTCTGTCTGTGGGTACAACAAACACAGCCACTTCAAGGGACAAAGAAAAGCCCATGTTCAACTGAGTGACCTCTCTTGTCAGCATTTGGCTAATTAAGGAAAGATATTACCTGTAGATCTCTATGTCTCAGTCCTATTTCCTGCTCGTTAAAAGAAAATGGTTTAAGGAGAAAAAAAATCAAGGCAAACAATCTAAATGATTTTTCCCCCAAATGAGCTGAGTGGCAGTGGTTGCTGTTGCCAAAAATACTTGAACAACAGGATCTTGACACAAAGACTGGAATCTAAACAGCATGAAGAAATCTCAAAAGCCAAGCAGTCCCCATTATCTCATGCTTGCATGACTATAGTCCAAAAGATGAGTGATGAGTCTCCATTTGTGCAAGCAGAGCGGTGGGCCAAGGCTCTGACAGAGCCACTAATTGCCCATCCACTTGTTTACACAGCCCAGAGATGGTGACTGGACAAACAGCTCATTTCCCTTGAAATCAGACCAAACTTGGGGGGTGGGGGGAGCCTGTTGTATGTGATAGAAGAGGAGCAGGCAGATTTCTCCTGGGAACAAGACTCCAGATCAAAGCCAGGGACCGGTGAGCAGAGCAAAGACTGGTTTGAGCAGCTGGCTTTCCCCAGGTAGCATTAGCTCCACCAACTTCGGCACCCTGTCCACCTACGGCCCACTCCCCAAGGTCAGAAATGTTGAGATATTCAGATACAAGAGTCAGCATGAGAGTGCCAACGCCAAGCTAATTTCCAAGGCTTCCGCAGGTAAGACAATTCAAGTGGACTTCTTGGTCCTTTCAGACTTCACTCAACACTTAGCACTCGCTGTACGGTACGACTGCTCACCATGTTGGTGTCTGCCTCCTCCCCTGAACTCACATGTGAGCTACTTGAGGACGAGGGCTGGAAGCCTCCAGATTCCACAGCGGGACACTACATGTGAAGGGACATTAGCCAAAAAGTGACTATGGTTGTTAATGATGATTAGCGACTCCTAACACGGTTTATGTATCTCTTCTCTGTCTACATCAGAAGGTTGGTTTCTGGAGACAAGAGATCCAGACTTCTCAGTTACACCCTTGGCTGGCTGAGGGAGTCAGTCACTAAGACCTGGCGCCACTCCGAGTCTGGAAACAGAACTGAGAGGATTCTAATGAAGACCTATTTTTCCTCAAAATGAGAATGGCCTTAAATAAATAAAAATCTATCTCTGCACTGCCCAGCCCATGGTGATTGTGCTAATGTGCAGAAATAGGGCCACAGAGTGGGAAGCAACTTGCTTCTAATTACCTAGAACTTGCTGTGGGAACACTGAAGACTCTACTTGGGGTAAGAGGAGACCTATATTGGTAAGTCAACCAAATACATTTCGGATTTTCCCTTCTGAGCATGTAGAGCACCTCATATTAGAAACTGAATATACCTGTGTTGAACGAACCCAGGAAGGGACCAACCGTCCCAAGGAGAGGTACCAAAGCAGAGGGAGTGAGTGACAGCTTGAGGCTGTCAGCAAAATCTAGCAGCCCCAGCTTCATGCCTCCTGCACTCATCACCTCAGCTCTCTGCTTGTCACTGCCATGTCCCAGCCCTTGGTGAGTGTCTGTGCAGCTCAGACTCGACTATGGGAGCAGCTGTGGCAGTGGGAGGGCAGAGGAAAGCTGGGAAAAGAAGAGACCTCTCTTTTCTGGAGAGGGCTGAGCACCAGGTCACCTTGAGGATTATCATATTCTGAGGAGGAGCCGTGCTACTCTTTGAATAGCTAGCTGGTGGCAACTCCATTTTCTCCAGATCACTAGTAGGAGACTGGGAGCATTTAGTATCAGCACCTTAAAAACACCACTAAGGGGTCAACAGCATGGCTGAGCTGCTAATCTCTGGTAGGCAGTCGTGTGCAAATGATTAAAACCATTTCGCTTCAAAAGTATAGCACCTATTCGAAACGTAGTTTAGATCACATGGGATTCCATGTGCTGTAAAATTATAGGGATCTTGGAGGCTTGGTTATTTCATTTAGCAGGATGACAGAGATGCACCTTTAACTCCTTGGGGATTAAAGATGCTGCTTGGGGGCGAGGCAGCGGTTGGGGCCATAGAGCAATCCTCGGGGTGATCTGGACAGCCACCCAACAGGATGGTGGAATGTACAAGGATGGTACAAACACACAAGACAGTTGTGCCAATGGTCTGCACGGCCCAGTCATACAGAGCAGTGAATGGACTATAATGGAGTGCTAGAGACAGAATGCACACAACTGGTGAAGTCTGGAACAGTGTGAGAAATAGTCGTTTAAAGGAGAAAAGATGATTCTTCACTCCATCCTCCCCAGTCTTTGGAAGACACACATGGGCAGGAGTGTCTCACAGCACACAAGGTTTGTATTACACAGACACCGCTGCTCAAGGAGGAACTTACACAGAGGAACAAAATTCAAAAACAAACAAACCACCACCATTTATCACAGTTTAGCTGTCCAGTGGTTTTCTTTATCCCTTTGGCCATTACTTTAGATATATTGATATTTGCTTGGAAGTTTTTTTCCTTGTTCCTGACAGCTCATTGATCTTCGTTGAGTTTGGATAATCACAGTTTGTGGGGAAAAAATCTAGGCTACTTTTCTAGCTTGCCCCTTTTTAGATTCTTCTCAGCTGTTGTCCATTTAATATCTCTGAGAAAAAATTACATATAGACACATAATTATGATATTCTAATCTCGGAGTAAATGTAGTATGTCCCTGCAAAGAAGGTACATAAATCCAAGGGAACATCACCATTATTTCAAATTAAGACAGGTGGTGTTTCAAACCAATCCACCTGGAACATGTAATCAAAACTCATGAACTTGTAATATAAGTTCCAGATTCTGATTGCTTATCTATATTTTCAGGAACAGAAAACTGGTAGATAAACTAAGCACTCAAAAAATATTATTTTCAATGCAATTCAGAAGTAGCTGTTAAGCCTATATATTCCATCAACCCTTTCCTTGGCCCCACCCTAACCAGAAAGCATTTTAAAGTGCATCTATGCAAAGTGCAATTGATGAGGTCTATCTGCTCTGTTATTCAGTAGCTTATAGTTAAGACTCTCAGCTACAACAACCCTGACAAGCACAGAAAGAACTTCTATAAGTACAAAAAAAAAAAAAAAAAAAAATCCTGATCCTACATGACCATACCTGCCTGCTGTAACTAAGAAGAGTTTTCATAAATCTATTTTGAAAACATTCCTTACCCTGTTGGAAAAAGAAACCCTCAACTCTACGGATTCATATTTGATTAAAATTTATAAGGAAATGCTTCTCTGAGCACAGAGTACTACTTGGTCCTCAGCTCTGTCACAGCAAGGATTATTACCCTGGCCACTGACAAGCCAGATGGCAAGTCATAACCCACTGAAAAGGCACGCAGAACTTCTCACCAGCTTTAGAGAGAATAATTTCATTGAAAGCCAGAGTACAGAATGGAAATGCCCTAGTTTCTAATTTTGTCAATTTTCTGATAACTTATTCCTTTGACAGTTGTAAAAATAGTTAAACCCAGAATTTACATAGATTATTTTTGCCAACAATAAGAGTGTTTATTGTAGCTTAAACTTCCTCTTCTCTCTCATGCTCATGCTGGGAATGTTAACTTCTGTGCCTTTTTTTTTTTAACACTCTGAACCATATTTAAAATAAGATTATAAGGTTAAAGGCCACTTGTCCCTGGGAACTTCTTCGTGTCGAGTGTGTGAGTGTTGAGATCTGGGTGGGGATTGGTCCTTTGGGGGTCCAACTCCAAGGAGAATATCTTAGAAGCACTGGAATAGAAACTTCAGCAAATAGGACTTTATATTGATTGAGTCCTAGGAAAAATATACTGGCCGATGCTGATGGTTGTCATGTACTAAAACAGGTGTGTAACATGAATCATTTGGTAAGGGAGGTTTGCAAGGCTACTCTTTTTGAGGGTGTTTATTTCTTTCTGTTTAGTAACACAGACAAATAAGGACTTTTCTTTAGAGAGAGATTGAGGAGAATGATGAAGACTCATTCCCTGGAAACACTTCCTGTCCTGAAGAAGTTATAAGGACCAGAGCAAAACACATTGGCTGTTTATCTGATCCCTAAAGACAACGTGAATTCCTTTACCTGGGGCAAGTACCAGTGGTCAGATTTGCAAATCTTGACAGACTAACTTAAGTGAAAGCCAGAACCTATGAGTTAAGAGTCTAGGTACCCAGGGGCATGAAACTGAGGGACAATCAATTACACACTCTGATAGCTTGATTCCAGATGGCCACTGTCACATCCTTTCCTTCCCTTACATACATACAACTCTCCATTGAGAGGTGGAGTCTTACTCCATGCTCTTGAAACTTGTTTGACCTGTGACTTCTTTGACCAAAAGTGACGACAAGTTTTATCTCTATACTTTAAGAGGATTAGTAGTTTCTGTTTCTTTTTTGGGGGGGTTGAAGAGGGGGTGGTGAGATATTTGTCCTGGAAAGAGCCAGCTACTAGTAAGAAGTCTAACTACCCCACAGCCCCCATGTTGTGGGGGAAGCCAAGCCATGTGGAGAGACTACCCCGATTAGGAGATGACCAGCTAGCCCCTGCCTGTGCCATCCATCCCAGCCCAGGATCCATATATGTGTCTGAAGAAATTGTCAGACGATTCCAGTTCAACCACCTTCTGATTCCAACCTCAAGGTAAACCCAAAGTGAGAACCACCCAACTGAGTTAAGTCAACCCACAGAATCACAAGAGATAGTAATAAATTGTTGTTTCAAGCTACTGAGTTGGTCATGTAGCAACATATAACCAGAATACACGCTAGGGATTCCGGATGCCAACAAGCTATAATCTCTTCTGGCAGATAGAAATTCTAGAGACAAAGACTGTGCATTTTGCTCATTGTATCACTAGCAAGTAGCACAATCTCCAGAACACAGTAAGACCTTAATTAATATTTAATAAATAGTTTGAGCAGCTAGATCTGTGCTAGTATAGCAAAAGAAGGACCCATGGTCAACAAAGCATCTTAGATGAAACTAAAACTGACTTTGCTTAAGAAATGTAAGTGACACCAAAGCATAAGGGAACATAAGGGAGGGTAACGGGAAGACAGAGAACAAATATATATGCCTTTGACTATGTTAGCTATTGTGCTAGGTGGCTGACATAATGCTCGCTGATTTGGTTATCGAAACAACCTTATGGTCCTGGTGTTATTATCTCCATCTTTGAGGTGAGAGAACTCAGCCTTGTTTGGATGAAGTAAACTTCCCAAGGTTGGATAGTTAGGGGAGGGATTTGAATTCAGGTTCGTGTAATTCTGAAGCTAGCCTACTTTTCACCAGAGTCTCCCAGGAGACTACAACAGAAACACTAAGAAAACAATTTGAAAGAGATATAAAACCCATCCCTTGAATCTTACCCAGGACTATCGCACTCCATCAATTATGGTCAACATGTTGGAACCCATTTCACCACATGAAGCTCAGATCAATTACAATTAATGCCACAGCCATGACTACAAACAGGGAACCAATGCCAGAGGAAGCTTAAGTTTAAGAAAGCAGATGATCATGCACATAATATTTTGTTAGCAATTAGGCTAACAAAATATAATCATAAAACTGAAGGGAAGATACTAAGGGAAGAACAGTGCTCTCCTGGGAAAAATAATTTCAAGTAAATTTTTAAGTGGATTTCTGCATTACCAAAATGAATATATTACAGTGCCTTAGAATTATTATAATTTCTCACTTCACATTTCATTTCTTTCAGCAAGAAACTGGGATGGTGCAATGAGCTCAGTAGGCAGATGGTTTGTTCATTTCAGTGAATAATTTGAATGTCAACAAGTCAGTAGATGCTAGGGGTTGAAGGGAAGTGGTAAGTCACAAAGGTTCTTGCGTCAGACTCTAAGGTGGAGTGAGGATGTGCTATCGAGGACCAGCACTTTAAGAAGCTAACTAATTAGATTTTGCTAAACTTATAAAAGGGTGTGAACTGGCACTGCATGTTTCCTATAATGAGAAAATAACATTCATTGTTCATTCCTGTTGAAAACAGTTATGATCTGTTCAAATATACATTCTTAAATTTTCAGAAGAAAAATGGTAGAGTTCAATCAAAACTTAAATATAAATACCAGTAGAGAAATATAGATAAATTTCTTTTCAATTTAAAAGATTAATAAAAGGATTAAAGAGCTGGCCACATTCTCTGGGTTCAGAGTGCAACCCTTCAGTCTCATCATTCTCCCATCTTCTAGAAAGCAACATTCTGGTTAATAACAGTTATCGAGGATAGTTAGTGTCATTTATTCTACTGATGTTTCCTGTCATTTCTAATCACTTAGAGCCCCTGAGAAAAGGCACTCGAACTCTGTGGGTCCCAAGGATCGTGTGTTTGCAGTTCAACTCAGTGGCCACTAGGTGGTAATATTGTTGATTTGGGTAGCCTTGACGTGGTACATCTAATAAGGTGTGCCTCCTTTAATGGAAATGTGTAAACACTTTCTATCATTGACATGCAACTATAAAAATTAAAATCACACTTCAAAATAAAATAGTCTAGTGGTGGAAGAATACAATCCTGTAGAAAAGGCACCTTTTAACTTATGCTAACTCTTCCTATCCAATTTTTATTCTAATTACATACATGATGATAGCTACAAATTATAACAAAAAGGAAGCTTTAGGTCCTACTGAAATCCAGCTTATATTAATTGCTTTTGGCTTTTTTTTAAAGAGATGAACACGATAAACATGATTTTCCTCGAGTACCTAAGATCTTTCACTGTAATTGTTTACTATTTGCCATTTGAATTTGGAACTACAGCTGCTCATGGGAAGGTAACATTTTTGTGATTGACTTCCTGAGCTCCACCCCCTGAACCACCTGACAGGCATGCAATAAAATGAGAATATAACTGTGGCAGCAGCTGCTGACATAGAGTCCCAGGCTCTGCTCGAAATGCTCCACCTACATTATCTCATTCAGCCCTAGGCTCCTACTGGGGCTGCCACAATGCTTCTAAAGCAGAATGAACTCAGCAGAAGAAACAGACCTGTATTATTTTAAAGAATAAAGAGATCTTTCCAGAGTTATACATTATCTGTAAAACCACATATTATATAATATGCATTCTGCAAAATAACTCCCAAAAGGCAGTATAAGTGCTAAGTTTTTCCAGCATGAAGAAGAAGACAATAACTGAGTGATTCAAAGAGAAGTCATGTGATACCAACTGCAATCAATCACTCACTAAAATCTCAATATAGTTGTAAAGAATCCAAAGAGGAAATGGTGGTGGAGCCAACAATTATATGAAGCAATTCATCATGAAAACAACTATTATGCAAGGATTTGGAGCACAAAACTCATTCCATAAAATACTTAACTACTTGTCACCACTGTTATTTCCAGAGTACAAATGAAATTTCTCCATTATCACTGTTGGGGAAGGTATTGCGGGACCTCTATCCAGGAACCTAGGAATGGGAGGTCCTGGGGGTAAGCTACGGCAGGTAAGTCTGCTATTCTCACATTTGTCTTGTTTAGATGGTGGGAGCAAATACTTATTTCTAGTTACCCACAAGATCCTTGGGACACAGAGAAAAAGAAGTGATTTTCCAAGTTACCAGGATGGCATAATACCAACACTGAAACTGAGAGCACACTGACCTTGAATAAGTTACTGACATCCTCAGACTCAGTTTTCCTAACCTGGAAAGGTAGGAATAACAAAATCAGCTTCACAGGATTGCTGCAAAGGTGGAGTGAAGCACTGTGCTTCAACTGTTGAAGGCACAGGCATCCTCTCAATTCCCTGTCTCAACTGAAAACTCAAGGAAAATTTCAACCCATGGGTGTTTCTCACAGAGGGTGATGATGAGATAATAGTTATATTCTAAAAATAACACATCGTGCTTATTAATGCTTTATATAGTTCATGCAATGGTTTTACGTGTATATTGTCTCAATCTTCATAATGACACTATACCGTAGATATTACTATTCCCACTTTATAGACAAGAAAAATAAAGGCTGAGAGAAATTTCAAAATGTGCCCAAAGTCACACAGAGAAGTTAAAATGGTGAAGCTAGGATTCAAACCAAGGTCTCCTAACTTCAAGCACAACACTTTTTTTTTTCCTACATTCAGAATAGTTAAAAAGCAAAGACAAAATCAAAAAGCCTATTTAACCTAAAAGTATACATGCAGTCATAACAGGAAGATTAAATAATGCAATTATGGCTCAGTATCAGGAATAAAACTTCACAAGTCACTAAAATCCAGCTTCTGGGGAACACAACTTAGTCAACTTCTAGTTTTCCCAGATAAGCCAATGAAATACGGAGAGAGAACTTCACAAGTGGAGGAGAAAGGCTGTACACAGAAAGAGCCTGCTTCACTTGGCTTCAGCCCATACTTCCCCCTCGGGATGTTTCTACTCCTCACAAAGGAGTTACTCTAATTGCAGCTCCAGAACCTCAGAGGATCTCGGACATTGCTGTGATGAAAGGGAAATAAAGGGACCACACCAACACTGACGATACCATCGCGGCATGGGCTTAGTAACACTTTCATACTTCCATGGTTAAAGGCCTTACCCCAAGTTATAAAAATCAATTTAAGATATACTCCCTGTTCTAACGCATCTCAGTCTCATGAGCTTGGAGCTGTGGCTGCACATGTCTCAATACCTGCTGCTCTAGGAAGACCCGGCAAGAGTTAATAACGCTTACCCTACACTTCCCTTCAAACCCAAACACCCCGATCTCTATTCTACTTGCATGTAGTTCTGAGACATTGTTTCAAAAGAGGAGACAAAGCCTGACTTTCAGAAAATGAGAGTTAAGGCTTAAAAGGCCAACACTCAAAGGGGAGGTCAGATCCTGACAACGGCCTTGAGATATAAATGACTAATAAGTGGTCCTATAGTGTGGTTAGAGATAGAAGGTGGCCTGTGTCAAGGTATTTTAAGAGGTAGGTTTTCACTGTCTCACCTGTGTGTTCAGGAGAGTCCACCGAAACACCTAAGATGTCTGTGTACTGGAGTTAACAGGACCCACATGAAATGGAGAAGAGGATTAAGACAACAGGGAACAAAAGATGAGGAAAAAGCAAAACACTTTCCATGTTGGAGCCAGGGGCCCTTTTCATGGACATTTCAGGCACAGCCATCACCAGAAAGTGATGGAGCCATAAGCAAAGTGTGTGCGTGTGTGTGTGCGCTTGCCCACGCATGCTGGGGGGACTCCATCGCCCAGAGCAGGGTGGAGCAGGGCTGAGGAGGAGGACATAAGGAAAGAAAGCAAGGTCCTAGCTCACTGACTTCCTTTGCCATTCTTGAGAGAAGGAAAATATAAGAGGCCCTCAAATTTCCTTCTAAGTGGTCCAGTCCAGCCCCCAAAGGTGGGAAAGAGTCCATGAATAAGTACATTTAATTTCCAGGCCCTTAGAAAATGAACAAGGAGTGCTGGATTCAGTATCCTAAGGGACTCCAGTGTGTACCACAGTGGGGAAGCCTGACAGGGGAAGCAGCCTTGAAAGAAAAATTGTAAGTACCTTGTTTTTAAATTTTTTTTGTTTAATTTTTTGAAGAGGTTCACATTGATTAAAAGATTGATCAAAAGCCTGCATAACACCTCTGCACCCCATCTATCACAGCAATGAATGTGTTCGAATATTAGGGTCAATATTCTAAATATTTAACAACAGCCTGGGCACCAGCTAAACAGGATCAACAACGTGCATGACTCGTATGGTAAGGACCAGTAGAATATCAGCCTTGGATTAGTTATTTGTCTCTAGAGATTTTCATTAAGTAGTATCCATTTTTTCCCTTCTTTACTCAGAAGGGAATATCATATACCCAGTTTTCTGACCCTTGCTTTTTTCTACTTAAAACATATCTTAGAGATGCTTCCCTGTCAAGACATAATGACTTTTCTCATCCTTTTCTTAAAAACCAGGTGCTCAGTGTTCCACTGCACAGAAGCACATAATTTGACAATGCCATGATTGATGGTCACTTAGGCTGTCTCCAATCTTTTTCTGTTACAAACTATGTCACAATAAGTAACATGGTACATAAGTTACGTTGCATGAGGGAGCATATCTGAAGGTACATGTCTATAGTAGAATTGCCAAATCAAAAGGCATATGCATGTGCAACTTTAATAGATATTGCTAAATTGACCTCCATGTGGACTGTAACAATTTATACTTTCACAAGTAATATAAACAGTAAAGTTCACCTGATTGCAATGCCAACACAGTTTTTTTTAATCAGACTTTTGTAATTTTGCCAATATTATAGATGACAAATAGAATTTCAATGTAATTTATTTTGCACCTCTATTTTGAGACTTGCATCTTTTAATATGCTTAAAAAGTTTTTCACTGTTCATATTATTTGCTTTCCTTTCTCTTAGATGCTAGTCTTTTGGAAAATGATATCCAGGAGACCTTAAAATTGTATTAGGAAGATTGAGATTTTGTGTATGATATGAGTTACAAATCTGGGACTATAACATGCATTTTTATTATATTAAGAAAGTTATGTTATTAAATGTTTTATTAAGCTTTTAAATGAAAAATGGATGTTAAATTTTCTCAAGTGCCTTTTTTACATGTGAAGAGATGTTAACATCTAAACATATGAATTTTCTGGTTAGGGCTATTAATAGTGATGTATTATATTAGTAGACTTTCTAACATTATATCTTATTATCCTTAAGCTTTGGAAATAAATTTTGTTTGGTCTGGAATGTACTTCTTTATATAAAATTTTAAAACTACAGTGAGACTGATTTACAGGGTTTTTTCCAGATATTTATGTCTGTATTGTACATACATAAAAATAATTTAGGCATTTTTATTCTTTTTGCAAAACTTTCAATTGGAGAGGAAAAGAAAAATTGAGCAAATTAAGATATAAAGAAGGGGGGAGTTGGGGGAGAAACAAGACAGGGAGGAGATGGGGGAGAGGAAGAGAGAAGGGGATAAAGGGAGAGAGACACTAATTTTGCGGGGGGGGGGCAGATAGGTGCTCTTTGCAGAAATTTCTGGGAAAAAAAATAAAAACAGCTGACTGAGCCCTGGCTGGTGTAGTTCAGTGGATTGAGCACTGGCTGCTAACCAAAGGGTCACCTGTTTGATTCCAGTCAGGGCACATGCCTGGGTCGTGGTCCAGGTCCCCAGCAGGGGATGCATGAGAGGCAACCATACTTTGTTGTTTCTCTCCCTCTCTTTCTCCTTCCCTTCCCCTCTCTCTAAAAATAAATAAATAAAATCTTAAAAAAAAACCCCAGCTGATTGATTCAAACTAACTCTTTCAGGTAAGAGTCCACTTAATCAACCTGTGATAAGATAGCTTTCTCCACCTTCCAAGGGTCACTGCTCTGTTAACTTCAGTGACCATGAAATCACAACAGACCGTTTTAATTCTTGGCCACTCGATGTGATCTGCAGCCATCCCTGCCAGTACATTTCTGATTCGTTGGGAGGCATTCGAGGGCCTGGTGTGGTTCACACAGCGAGTGCATTCCCTCAGTCATGGTCCTGCCTTCTACACTCCTTAACGAATGCAAGAATTATTTTCTCCCTTAGGTCACACTGTGTCCAGATCATTGATCTTTCCTGATCTCTGTAACCCAGTGCTTGAATATGCTCACTCAGATGGTTCTACATGCTTTCTACATTCTGAGGGTTGAAGAGGTTACCTAATAACCTTCTTTTATTCTACAGTTTAGAGGTTCCATTATGGCCCTTGTCAATCTAATCTGAACAAGGTACTTATTAAGAATGGATTGTATCATATCTATAACATCAATGTTTTGATGTCCAAGGAGATTTGACCACAGGCGTGCATACTAGACCAAAAATATGTGTCTCATCAGATGCTGGCATGATTTACCAATTCTAAAATAATCCAAACAGGAAAATGACAGAGTAGGGGAAATACCCTCCAGGAACTTTACACGACACAGGTTGTTTGTTCACAAATTCAACAAATAATTACTAAAACGTATCATGGGCCAGGCTGGTCCTGTATTATGTTGGGATAAGAAAGTGCAGGACAGACAGGCACAGTCCCAGCTGTCATGCAGCAATCAGCTATTTAGATCATTCTTTTTGCATCCAGTGTGGGAAATCACAGTTATTGTCTTGTTTGTTTTTTAGTTTTGTAAATGTATCTATTCACTTTTCACTAGAAAACAGTTACTTGACATTTAGAATATCTCTGATCCTGGCTGGTCAAAGAACCTCCCAGGATAGTTTGATTAACTAGGACTAGCATGGCTCACTCAGGTTCATTTTGCCTGGGTTCCATTCATGGATGCCACATAAAATTAATGGCGAATGAGATAAGGCCAAGTGTGGGAGAGTGCTGGTATTAGCACCAGTTTAGGTTTCAGCCCTCCCTGCCAAAGCAATAAATACAAATGACCAATTTAACAGCATGAAAAGACCACCTACAAGATCTATACCTGGGACCTAATCAGTTGCTCTGCGCCTTCTTCCAATTACAGGATCCCTGCCATGTTTATGGGGACTTTTAATGTGGGCATCACATTTTTGAAGGCCATATCATTATGGTCATGTTTGATCTGAGGGTGGGAACACGTGAGCTCAAATGATGCCTGCACAAGGTTACCCGCACGGAGCTGTAAACTGGAATCAACAAGAGCCTACTGTGGAAAAGAGAAACCATGTAAGGAAAAATGCTCAAACTCCGTGGAGATTGTGGAAAGTGGTGCCATTACAATTCCTTTCGATTCTGTGCAGGAAATGAAATTATTAAGAACAAGTAGCACAGTTTTGTCAAATACTACTATTTAAGGGAATTTGGAGTGGTGAAGAATGATAAAAGACATAAGAATAAACATATCATCTGCACTTGTGTGTGGCAACAGGATATGATTTACAAAAGAAAAATGAAATCATCACGATTGTTAGAAGAACTGAATTGTGGTTCATGCAAAAATTAGTCTAACCATGAATCAACTGAGTCACAAAGCATGTATGTGACTCCTCAGGCATAAAGAATGCAATGCACTTATGACTTTGTGAGTGATAAGACCCCTAGTAGCAAAGTAGCCACTTCCTGCCAAATACCCAAATATTATGGAAGTATACAAATACCTTTTCTCAATTACAGTTATTATATTACACTGGGTGCTCAGATATTCCGAGAGCTCAGGAACTTCTCATATGCCCTTTCTTTGTGCTGTCTCAGTCACTCCTGCTGCCCCACAGTCTCACCCAGTGCTCTCCCATCTCTCCCCGGGTGTCTCATATGTGTATACAATCAACGTGTCTAAAGTCTGTGTCGTTGGTTTTCACATGAAATCTGGTCCTCTTTGTTAGTACCCAGCCAGTTATTTAAGTAATTAAAGGAATTATCTTATTCTCTCAAAATGTTTCTGCAAGTTTTTGTACTTCCAGTGGGTTATCTAGTCCAGTAACTACTCAAAGCTTTATAAGTGTCCCTTCCTTTCTTATTTTTTACTATGATTGCTTTTGCTCAAGTTCTTACCATCATTTGCCTGGAATAATATTCAGAAGAAGAGCTTGACACACTGGCTTCCAGTCTCGTATTATTCCAAAACTTCCTTCTGTTGCTCTTAGGAATAATGTATTTTTAACAACAGGAAAGCAAAACAAACCCGACATGACTATGTCACTCCCATACATGCTATTTTTTAAAGGCTTTCTGATGCTTGTAAGACAAAGTTCAGATTCTTTAGCATGTCATAGTGTGACTCCCCTCTCCTTTTTGGTCTTGCGTTCTCCCCATATGCCCTGTGAGCTAGCCATACCACGTCTCTTGCCCAAATGCATCACGTCCCTCATCCTGAGATTCACAGTGTTTTCCTCTGCCTGCAACACCCTTCATAACCTGATGGCTGAGAATTCTCATCCTCAGTTTCTTCATCTATACAACTGGGCGGTAACAGAGCTTATTTCAGAGGGCTGTCACGAGGACTTGATATGAAAGAAGGTCTCCCCATAGTGTCTGGCATTCAGCAGCACTCACCAAATGTTAGGTGTTGTTATTCTCTTTGTTTTACTTTTTTCCAAACCTGAACAAAACATCTCCTTTCATTAAAGTTTTCCATGACTTATCTAGAAGTGTTAGACATTCCTCCTCTCTAATTCTGTATGCCTTATCATATCGACTTCAGAATGGATGAAATCTTCATAATTTAGCAGCTCCAATATTGGAATACATTGCATAACCTATGATACATCATGGTTTAAATCCCAGCAATTTTTCTTCCTTAGTAGTACTTGTAATAATAATGCTTCTTACAATGAATGGAATATTAGACGAGATACTATACTTAAGCTGTAAGATAACTGTTGTAAAAATTTGCTTATCCAGGGTAGATAATGTATATTGATCATGGATGGAAAAATTCTACATTTTCTGTGAATCAGTGCAATATCAACATAAGGAGAGGGACCACTAGTTAGAACTCCATAGTAGCTAAGAGATATTCCATTTGTAAATCTTGCAACTTGGCCAAGCCTCACCCCTTGAACCACAGAGCAGTACTCTGACGAAGTGGCATGCTGGCATCTCTTCCCATTGAGCACCCCTGTCTGAGAGCCTAACCATGGCCAGACCCAGGGCAAAAGTGGGGAGAGGCTAGCTTATGAAACTGTTCCAATAACCCAGATTCACACTGAAGAAGGTACAGCAAAAAAGTGCAGAGGAGAGCGAAGGAATGAGATACAAAAGGTCAAGGGCCCATGTCTTCTAGACTAGCACTTTCCAATAGAAATATAATGTGAGCCACATATATAACTTTAAAATTTCTAGTGACCATGCTTAAAAACTAAAAGAAACAGGTAATTAATATCAATATTTTATTTATTTAACTCAATATACTTAAAATATCATTTTTTTCATGTAACTAACACAAAAATCAGAAATGAAGTATGTGGGCTTTTTTTTTGCTGAGTCTTCAAAATCTGCTATGTACTTTACCCTTACACAGATCTGAAGTTGGATTAGCCTCATTTCCTTCTTTTTCTCTTAAATTTTATTTTAATCATTGTTTAAGTACAGTTTTCTGTCCTTTACTCCCATTCCAGCCCACCCACCCATCCCTTCCCACCTCCCTCCCACTGCCACTCCCTCCTTCCTAGTTTTTGTCCATGTGTCCTTTATGTTTGTTCCTGTAAGCCCTTCCCACTCTCCCCTGAAACTCCCTCCCCTCTCCCCTCTGGTCACTTTCTGCCTGTCCTCTATTTCAGTGTCTTGGACTACATTTTGCTTGTTTCCTTGTTTTGTTGTTTAGGTTCCTGTTAAAGGTGAGATCATATGGTATTTGTCTTTCACTGCCTGACTTATTTCGATTCGGATTAGCCTCATTTCAGTTGCTCAACAGCTGCATGTGGCTGGTATCTGCCACATGCAAGAGCAGACAGTACAATTCTACATTGATTTTTGACCAACTCAGTTAAGTAATGAGATAATAGTAATAAACTGTTTCAATGGTGGCTCTTTTCATCACATAATACTGGGCATGTTAAAGATTCCTACAGTATTTATTTATATATTTTAAAATTCTTTATAGAAAGACAATTTTCCTTTAGATTCTTTTTATGCTGTGTTTTGGCTGATTTGGTTCAAACTATGATTTGATGTCATTCTTAATGTCCTTCCCATATTCTCTTCCCTGTGTTGATTAAAGGAGAGCTGACTCCTTTATTCCATCAGATCTTTTCCTAACAAGATAACACTTGCAAGAGGGACAAGAAGTATATGATTCCTCTCAGTATTCCCAGCATTCTCGCAGTCCCTAACTTACAGTGGGCTCAGAATAAACATCTTTGAATACACATTGAAAGGTAAATGAAGCTAGATAATAGTTTTCTCCAACCTGGACCGCCCACTGGAATCACTTGAGGAGTAAAAATGCTGACGCCCAGTCCCACCCCCAGAGATGCTGGTGATAGACCAAGAGTTTGGCCTGTGTGTCAAAATTTTAAAAATTTTCCCCAGATGATTCTATTGTGCAGCCAGGGTTGAGGACCACTGTTCTAATGCTTTTGTAGAGCATCTTTCTGGGGCCGTGTCTTTCCCTCCCTGACATGAGGTCCACTTTGCCTCAAGTCAATTCCCTCTCTCAGAACAGAGAAGATGTTTCTTGAGAAACTTAGTAGAGAAGAGACTAACACAAAATCCTAAAATGAATTTGCAAATTCCTTTTCCAAGGCACCAGAGATGATATTCAAAGGTTTAAACATTTTCACATTTATCTTTTTCTAACAAAAAGAATAAAATTTACAATTTAAGTTTTAAAATGCTAGCTGGTTTAAGGAGAAAGGATTAGGGCCACTATAGCATATAAGTGAATAATTCTCAGGTATATACCTTGCAGAATTTTCCAGATATAGAATAATAGCAATTAAAATAAAAATGGAATCTAAGTACATGTAAGCCTCATTTCAAGTTAATTCCATACATGCCAAAAGCAGAAATTCTTAATTGGGGTTTAGCAAAGGGAAGTATTTCATGCTTTTCTTCAGCCCCCTGAGTTTATATTTACAGGGCATAATCATAAAGCAATGTGTCTACTTTGATAAGTCACATATGAAACCCACCTTATTTTAGTCACATAACAGTAAGTGCTAGTCCCGCTGTTTGTTCTCAGCGTGGCACTATGCCTGACAGCATCACTTCCATCACTGTGACATGCAGCAGTGTCTGAGGGAGGACCCTGACTTCTACTCTAACACAAGCAAGCTCTCACCGTGGAGGAGGGGCAAGTGATCTCTGCACCAAAGGAGCAGCTGAAATGGAGTTCCTTTGAATCATGGACTGAGAGTTTCCCTACCAATTCCCAAGGTAGTTTGACCATATTCTATGGATTCACCCTGTTTAATGGTCCATTCTTGATGGTGTGCTACTATGTGACCTTATTAATAAGTAGAAATGGCTTGTTGACATATCCCCAAAATGTTCTCACATGCACTTCCTCTGGCTTTCCAGCAAACACAAAATCTCTAACTACACCACACTTACTTTTTTCCTTATTGAGACATAATTGGCATATACCATTATATTAGTTTCAAGGGTACAACATAATGATTCAATATATGTATATATTGTAAAGTGATCATCATAATAAGTCTAGTTAACATCCATCCCACACAGTTACAATTTTTTTCTGCAGATGAGAACTATTAAAATCTGCTCACTTGCCCTGGTTGGTGTGGCTCAATGCACTATGTGCTGGCCTGTGAACTGAAAGGTCACCAGTTCCATTCCCAGCCAGGGCACATGCCTGGGTTGTGGGCCAGGTCCCCAGTTGGGGGCATGCGAGAGGCAACCGATTGGTATATCTCTTGCACATTGATGTTTCTCTCCCTCTCTTTCTCCCTCCCTTCCCCTCTCTCTAAAAATAAATAAATAAAATCTTCAATAAAAAGATCTGCTCTTGTAGCAACTTTCAATATACAATACAGTATTAATAATTATAGTCACAATGCTGTACATTACAGCCCCAGGAGTTTTTTTTTTCTCTTCAAACTGGAAATTGTACACCACACTTACTTTCGTTTCACATCTTAAGCTGAATTTGAGAAATTAGAATATAAAATACCCCCAATGCATTAAACTTCCACATTCACTAACAGTAATTGACAAAAGTTCTCTCCTCCTTCTCGAATCATGAAGGAAGAAGATAACTCAGTGAGCTTTCTAAGTAAGTTCTGGGTCTCATGCATATCACTTCCACCTATTAACCCCAAAGGATCTACGGGTGCCAAGTGATTGTATGTGTGACATTCACCTGGTCCCAGTTTTCCTTTCTGAAAAGTAATGGAAAATACAACACAAATTTCCAAATTGCTATACTCATAAATTCAGCAGGACAATCGCCACCCTCCTGTCCAGGCTGACACAGACCTGAGATGCTCGGCCGCATCAGCCTTGCACTACACTGTTGATTAACGTGCTCGGGATCCTCTTGGGTTCCACAAAGAGACAAAGAAAAAGTCCTTCCCCCAGAGTTTACAAAAACAGGAGTAATGTTAAAAATTTAAAATATTAAAACAGATTTGAAAGGTGATATAAAAGTTACAGGACAACTCCGTCTACATTGAGTATGTAACCGCCCTGGGAAGATGGACTAATGGAATCATTAAAGCTGCCAGTGGTCAGCCAGGATGCATGGGGCAGGGGGCCTCAGAGAAGGATCGCAGAATGAAGGATGTTGCAGAGTATCATATATGTGCAGCTGATACAGCTTCCTACCTTTCTGGAAGAACTCTTGTAGTTTGTCTTTAAAAGGCTGGAGATACTGCTTTGGTGACTCCTTGCACACCACCGCCATCTGTTTCTCACTTGCTGTGAAGAGAAGTTTGGAATTAGACTTCCCAAGAATGCGTATTTGCTGAACTCATGCTCTGAGCTATGTTCTTGGGTATTAACTGTGTAAAATCCTTATCAACCACTGTTTATTCAAATCCAAAGCACAAACAAAAACAACATGAACAAACAAAAGTAATTAGCTCATTCTACATCTTTGTTCAGGAACGGGCAGATGCACCTTCGACTTTCCTTTTAGAGATGCTGCAAAACCTCTGACTCAGGACAGGTGAAGTACTCTGCTTTGGGCCTCTCAAAAAAAGAGGCAAAAACTATCGACAGACAAGTCCTAGAGAAATGAGGGCCCTGGCTCTCTTCACATTATTCTCCAAAAGTAGAGCTTGAAATCGATTTTTCAGAAATTCATTCCCAGGCATTTAAGTTGCCTTGAACCACCAAAGGGGCTATTCCTCAGGGTGACACTCATTCCCAGTGTGAGAACTAAGCCCACGTTAGGGAGGACCACATCTCCCTTCACGCTTCCCATTCATCTACCTTCTCATTGATATTCTGCTGGCACATGTGAAATCATTGATTTGTGACTTAACACCCCTAGAATTCTTAGGAAGGGAATGGTTGTTTTTGGAAATAATAATCTAATAAATTCTTGGAATCAAGCATCCCACCATCCCCAAATGAGGTCCTGGGTGAGTGTTACATAATAGTCTGGTCTCAGGGAAAAGTTTTCTTTCATAATGGAAGAAGAAGAATTTTGATCTCTTTCAGGAGGAGAGATGGACACAGAGAGATAAGGGTAGCAAAAGAGAAGAACAATTGAATTGGAAAAGGATGGCTTCTGGAGTATTCCCACAGCTTCAGTAAAGCCTCCTAAATTCAATGTGGGCTGTGAACAGTAATGGAGGGACTGAATTTTACACTGAGTTTGGACCTAGTGTAGAACAAAGATACATCACAAGGTGGGGGAGTTATCCCCTCCCATGTACCTTTCCGATCCCCTTTCCTCCAAATCTTAGGGATAGCTTAATTTTTCTGTAGAGATAGGACTTTGGCATAAATGGTTCTTAGATCACAGGAGATAGGCCTACTCACAAATACTCATACATTCAAAGTACGTAATGAATATCTGGACTATGCCACTGTGTCAAAAGTTAGGAAAAAATATTTAACCAGACCTATTGGTCATCTTTCCTCTAAAAATGTTCATCAGAGTCAAATAACAGAGAGACAAGGAAATCAACATGTAACATGTTGTCATGGGATACTGGGGTTGGGTGGTACTCAGGGAAGGTTCTCCAGAAAAGGTAACATGAGTTGAATTGCAAAGGACAAGGAGGAGTTGGCCAGCCAGTCAAGGAGAATACAAAAAGTAAGGCGTAGTTTCAGAAAGAGGAAATATAATGAGTAAAAATAAAGGATTATGGGAATGCATGGGTCTTTTGGGATAAGATCAATGGTAATAGTATGACTGGACCTCGGACATGGACCTTCTTTCTTTCCAAGGTCTATAGTGTCCTATGTCTAGATTTTAATTCAAAGGAACTAAATTCAAAAGCATTGGAACTACCCTCATTATGGAAGAGAGGTCAGAAAAGGTCACAGAAGTAGGAGGCTTGTATAATTTTTATTTATTTGTTCATTCACTAATTCATTCACTCCTCACCCAAGGAGAGTTTTTTCATTGCTTTTTTAGAAAGAAAGGAAGGGAGAGAGAATTATTGATTGGTTGTCCCCCATACATGCCCAGACCAGGGATCACACATACCCAGACTGGAGATGGAACTCACAACTTAGGTATGTGCCTTGACCAGGAATTGAACCTGCAACCTTTCAGTTACAGGATGATGCTCAAACCAACTTAGCCATACTGTCCATGGAAATGCTTGTATAATTTTAAATAAAGTGGTCAGGAAAAGCTTCACTGTGCAGATATTTGACCAGAGACTTGACCAGAGTAAAGAACGAGGCATGAGAAAGTTTGAGGGTGAAAATCAAGACTTATTTAGAATATGATAAGCTGGAGATGTCAATAAGACATCTCACATTATATACCAAAGTCTGCAGTTTAGGCTGCATGGCTGGGATAGAAATACACATCAGGAAGTCATGGGCATAAAACTGGTATTTAAAGCCACGAAAGTAAATGAATTGGTAGGGAAAGAATGTAGCCAAAGAAGAGAAGGGGTTGTGGACAAACCCTGAGGCGTGCAAACAGTGGAGGCGAGGCCAAAAAAGCATGAGGAATGAACAAAAAAGCAGAAAAGTGGAAGTACAAAATCACATGATCTGAGAGGAAACCAGTATTGCAAGAAAGACAGAACAGTCAGCTCTCTGCAATCCTGTTGAAAGGTCAAGTAGAAGACGGAGAAGTGACCACTGATTTCAGCAACATGGAAGTCACTGGCCTTTCAAAATCTACTTCAGGGAGTGAGGGGTGGGGGGAGGAAATCAAATCGCAACAGGGTTGGGTAGGTGGAGGTAGATTCTATAGCTATTTGTTTAAAAAGCTAAGCCCGAGAAAGAAGAGCAATATAAGGAGCATCTTTCTACCCAAGAAGATATTACCTAGGGTTACTCTAATCAAGAGTGGGTGTCTCCTTCCCCAGAGGAATTTTGTGTAAAAATAAACCCACCAGGGAGCTTGAGTCTAGGGGAATCCCATGATGCTGATTCACCTCACAGAGGGAGGCAGCCCAAGATAAAGTTCACCTTAATGTCCTATGATCATGAGGGTTCTTCATGCAGAAAATTTAAGCAGAAGTGACAGGGCCAAGTGAGCACATGCCAACCTGCTTCAGGACTTTTGGAAAGGTTCGCAAAGCTGGGCCACCAACTACAGCCTTTGCATGGAATCATCTAAAGCACTATTCAAAGATCCCTCCTATTGAACGTCATTGCTGAGTCAGAATTTCCACTGTAATGATTATGTGGTTATTGACACAGCCTTAGTCTGCGAAACATTAGCATGAAAAATATTCATTAATCACTTACTCATGACTAGGCCTAAATATAGACAGATTGGGCATGATAGGATTTATAGGGTGCTAAGTGATCTATTTGTTTAAAAACATCCCTTCCTCAGTTCTTATGAAAATCGCCACCATTAGAAGCCTTCCCTTGAACAGAAGATGCTAACTCCAGAAGATCTCCTTAGAAGTGCATGTATATTAGTTGAAAAAGGAAACATTATGAAAGAAGAATTTATTAACACTTGAGTATAAATTTCTTTCTCAGACTGGTTTGGAAAGGCTGGGTTTCAAGCAATAGACAGGAAAGTTGTGTTACGATGGAAGAAAAGGGAACATTTGTGAATGTTCCCATGGCTGGGCAGACTGTACAGTATAAAGCCTTAGGCAGGCAGCCCCAAGCATGGAGTTCCTGAGCATCTGAAGGGAAAGGACACTCATCTTTGGGAGGAGCACAGCAATTAATTCCTAAAAAGTATTATGAAGGTAACACACATAAAGAAACCCAAACAGCATTTACAAAAAAAAGAAGATCCTTCATGACCAGAATGGTTACCATTTCATACTTTGCTGCCTATTCTTGGTGTCTCAGCCCCTGCATCACACACATATCCCTTCCTGATTTCATAGGGGTCACCTATATATGTTTTTTTTTTTAAATATATACTTTCATTTGACAGAGAAACTGTTGTATCTTCATTCTTTCTATTAAACATATCATGTGCTTTCCCATATTATTTCACAAAATTCACAAGCACTGTGTCTCATAGCCATATAAAATGCCATCAAGTGGATATGTCCTAGTTCACTTAAAGATTTCCCTGCAGTTGAATAGTAAAGTCCTTTCTACTTTATTCTCATAGTGAATCATTCAGGCTTTAAGTAACATTGGTGCCCAGTAAAAAACTTATTCTAAGTTTAAGATTACTTCTTTAGGATAGATTTCAGAAGTGGAATTATGGGTAGAATAGGAAAAAGATTTTTAGAATTCTTGATACAGAGTGGACACAAACTGCTTTTGATATAATGTGGAGGTTTTGAAAATAAAGCTGTGGCTCCTCCACCACGTTGCAGAGGTGGCTGGCTGCAGAGAAGCTAGAACGTGCCTGCCACTGCAACACAGGGCCTGCGGTCCTTGTACCGGAAGTGGTCACACTCTACACAGGCAAGACTGAGACGACCATCCATACACGGACGTGATGTACTCAAAGGCGGAGAGAACTGGTGACGTACGAAAGTGGTACAAGACACTCTAGGGTGACCCAGTGTAAGACTCGGTTTGAGTCCTGTCCCTGAAAGTGACTTTTTGGGAGGGTCCCAGGAGTCATGTTTAATTCGAATGCAAAGTGGGCTCTCAATGCCATGGGAGCTATCTGAGTTTTGGGAGGGTCTGAAGGCAGATTTGAAATTTGTTTCAAATACTCAGAGTTTAAAAAGCACATTTACATATATATAATTATAAACACATAATTTTAAGATGCTCAGACCTGTGGATCAACAATATTAAGTAATGCTCTGGACATGTGATTACAGCTCAAGCCATTTGTGAAAACCATATAGAGCCTACACTTTGAGGCAACCAAGTGAGTATTACTTTAAGAAGTATTTTGAGGGAAAATCAGTGGGTGAAAATTAAGAGGTCGCTGATGGAATCAGCAAAGGCAGAGAGAGCAAAGCCCTGTTGGCTAAGATGCCTCCTTCTCACAGAAATTATATTTCAGGTCAAGCAATACCTCCCATCCATTGCTCAAAGCAGGAAAATGGTTCGCTTATAGGAAGGCTTAAATTAAAAAAGACTTCCTCTGGAGCCAAAATGCTTGTTGCAGTTTGTACTAAAATTAAGTGATGGATTTTCTCAGCCATGTAAACCTTGAAGCGGACAGGCCTGCCTCTCTGTGATCCCAGGAAATCAGTCTGTGGAAGAGGTAACGATGCTGATTTCAGCATTATTCCCTTCCAGCAGTGCAACAGCCGGCTACAGAGAGACCAGTGATTAAAATACACAAGCCCATTCCCACAGAGCAACCTGTTTCCACATTGCTCCACCAGGACAGCTGCAAGCCTTCCACCGTTTCTCTGACCCCTGTCTGGGCCCACGTTCCCATTTCAGCCTTCACTGGTTAGTCACATTAACTGTAACTTTCTACTCTGGAAAGTGTTTACATCTAAATAAAACATGAAGAAATAAAAGAGAAAAGACGGACAAGCATAAGGAGGAGAGAGAAGAGAAAAGGATGGAAAGTTATTTTAAAACTCACAACCTAAACTGGTGGATGAATTCTGGTACGTAATCTTGGCTACGGGAATCACTGGCAAAGCATGAAGCTGGCAAACGCTACTAATCAGCTTGCCACTGTCTTCAGATTTAATGCAATATTTGGCTCGGACGTTTTAAAAAAATCCCCTATTACAGCTAAAATATTTACACAGCCCTATGTGTCTCACTTAATGCCTGTTAGGCAATCGTCTTTTAAAACTCCGCAGATACTTGTAAATCTGTCGGGAGAATTGTGGCTGATAAACAAAGCTTCACATGAAGAGGGCTGCGTTGTCAATTTGCTGGGAGTCAGGATTTCTTAGATGTGTTTGAAAATAAAGTTGAAAATCAGAAATAGTTTGGAGTGGGTAGCAAAGTGGCCGATAGTATGGCTGGTGGGATGCTGTTAGTGGTATTAATGGGAAACCTCCAGACACTGACCTCAGTTATTTAAAGCCCCACTCTCCTGTAAACCTGTCATTAATCCTGCCTCTCTGCTGAGTTACGGCACAGGGAAAGTTACTGGTCCAGCAGCCCCAGCAGTCTGCATCCCAGGGCCTGCTAGTTTAGAGAGGTGAGTAGGTAAGGTTTGTAACAGGAGGCCATTATATGGTTACATGCCACATGACTGTGTGTAAATTTTTTAGGAAGGATCTGAAATTCTTAGAGGAAAGGGGAAATTCTCCTCTGGGACAAGCTGGGTATAACAGATTCTGAAATGCCTATTAAATTCCATAATGTCTTTAGCTCTGATGTTAATGAGCCCAAGTGATAAAATTTAAAGGCAAGGGAGGCTCATCAAAGCTATCTCCTGCTGGTCTGGGGAGCCCCGAGAACTTGTCCCTGTCTTCAAGTGAGTCAGGTACTTGTGACAAGACCTTGAGCAAACTGTTCAATTGCTTAATTATTCCTATTAGATTAGCTGCCTTTTTATTTTTACTCCGTGTCACTGACTTGAACAGGTCATTGAATATGATTCACAATTAATTTTATCACAGCTTTAAGGAAGAAAAATCATATACTTCAGTTTAAAAATTCAGTCCCAGCTTAAACAACTCAATTTTGGGTAGGGGGATAAGAAGAGGGGTATCCTGGATTTAACTTTTTTAAAAAAGAAACTATGTATTTTTAATTCCAAGATACAGTTCCTTGAACAGGAGGTAGCACATATTTATTCATTCCCTTTATAATATCACCATCAGAAAGGGTTTTGCAAATGGTTTTGTGAATCTGCCAAACAGCTGGGGGGCAAACTCTGCCCACCTTCCCACCCATCAGACAGACAGCAGGTTCAATCACTGTGCTTAGGGACAGCTTTCTGTTCCTGCAAGAAGACAGATCAGAAGAGAAAGTGGGGATAGGTTTGTCCCCTAGAAAATGAGCCTAAACACTTGCTCTTAAAATGGGTTTACAAATGACTTGACATTTCAGTGAGTTTATTTAAAGTTAGCAGCTAAGTCTGTGTTTTGAATAAATATTTGCTGAGCAAATAAACTGATTGAAAAGGTCAAACAAGGTCCTCCTCGTATTCTGGAGATTTTTTATTTTATTTTTACTTTTTGTGGATACCTGGAGATTTGATGATGTTTTTAAAGTCCATTGAAATAGTCAAAACAACAGCAACAAAACACAACAGTTTCCAAGCACAGCCAAATGAGCAGTTTTAGTACCTTAGCCATTCTCGATTCTCCTTGGGCCTTCCTCTTTCTGTACATTATGCCATCAGGAAAGTCACTGGCCTAATGGCACCTGGGCATCTACACTGAATTGTACGCACTGCCTCTTATCTCCGCACTCAATAAGTTTTTGAAAACTATGCCAAGTTCTCAATCTGTATGATTAAAAACAAATGGCTCTTAATGGCCAAGGGTGTCCTGGGCCTCAGCCTACTTTATGTGTCTCATTTTACTCCTCCGAAGAACCCTCTGAGCTTGGCCCTCCTATTATCCCTATTTTAAGGTGACGTGAGTAAAGTCACATAGATACTAAGCGACTGAGTCAGAATCTGATCTCAGGGGTGTCAGAGCCCCTGGCCTTGTGCTGTCCTGTGTCCATACTCCCACCTGGGAAGTGCTAGGAGCAATGTGGAGTGCCTATGAAAGTGCTTTGTGAAACGTAAGAAAATCACCAAGTATCAACACTGGGACCCCTTCGTTTTAAATGGGCAAACAGAAGGCCAGGGAGGTCAGGTGGAATTTAGAAGAAGGTCAGGTTATCAATGGCACAGGAGACCTGAACAAGGGCTGCTGACCCCAGGTAGGTCAGTGACCTTTCTTCAGGGGCCTAATAAGTACAGTCATAGTCCATGAGCTCTATCCATCTAAAAACCGTACTGCTGCCAAGAAACCTGGGGGAAAGATGCTAGCAAACACTCTAATCCCCATTGCTGGGGCTAAACAGCTCTCCCTGTGACTTTATTCATTTGGTTGTCTGACATAAGAAGAATCCATTCGTGAATTGTGAATCTTCCATAAGATCCAAGAAACACAATTTACTTGGGCAAGAAGATATTTTGATATTCACAAAACCACCCACAAATCTATCTGGGTGAAGAAAATGTGTTCAGCTGACACAAAGTTATAGTAACATAGGCTTGGCCATCCAAAGACCCAAGTTCCGTGCCTGGCTGGGTAATCCCAGCCATATTGCTTCCTATGTTGGAGACCCATCCACTATGTTTTCTCCACTCTGTGTGCCTACCCTCCCCACTTCAAAGGATGAAGTTCTATCTACAGGGATGTTATCACTATTTAATATCTTTTTATTTTTTTTAATGGGACATAGAAAAGACACTCTCGCCAATGGACTTGCCGAATTAATGCTATTTCCCATTCATTCTACTTGATTCCTACAGTATACAGCAAGTTTGCAGCTGGAAGACCGCTGTCCAGGTTGCCTGGGCAGTTCTTCTCACCGTTGAGTATAAAACTTATCACCAGCAATGTGTTGTTTCTAAACAATGTAAGTGGAAGTACTTAAAATATTGCTGTTAGTCCTGGCTGAGTGGGTCAGTTGGTGGGAGCATCATCCAATACACCAAAAGGTCATGGGTTTGTTTTCCAGTCAGGGCACAGACCTAGGTTGTGGGTTTGATCCCTGCTTGGGGCACATACAAGAGGCAACTGATCGATGTTTCTCTCCTACATTGATGTTTCCCTCTATCTCTCCCCCTTCCTCTTCTCTAAAATTAATAAACATACCCTCAGGTGAGGATTAATATATATATATAGCTATTAAATATAGGTTTGAGAGATCAGTGAAGACTGGAGAGGCATGGCAACTCAATGCCACGTGGTACTCGCGGTTGGAGCCTGGAACAAAAACAGGGCATTAATGGAAACACTGGTGACGTCCAAATAAACCCTAGTAAGTTTAGTTAACAGAAATGTACCAGTGCCAGTTCCTTAGTTTTGATGAATCACAACAACGTAAGGTTACTAGGGGAATGGCATAGGGGCTGTATAGAAACTTTCCATACTACCTTCGCAACTTCTGTAAATCTAAAATTATCCTAATCTAAAAATAAAAAAGCTCACTTTAAAAAATGTGTGGGCAAGACAGATTGTAAAAGGTTTAGAATAATTATCAATACTAGAAAGATTCTGTGATGATATTCGCAAAAGCCTTGACTCCACTTTAAAAATACGAAAGGGTGATCTGCCGTGGATGTCGAGCGCACAGGGAAGGCTCACAGAACTCCACTCAGAGGTCTGGAATTCAAGAGAAGACCTCAGCCCTGCATCAAATGACAGACAAATAAGTGATACTCCATTTGACTTGTTTTAAATTAAAGGTTAAGGAATATTAGTATTTTTTTTATGATTCTTGGTTTGGGCCAACTTTGTTTTATTAACCAAACATATTGGATAAGAATTCTACTCTATAAAGATTATTTCTAGATGGTGTATCAACATTAGAGCTTTTGCTGCGTGGTGTAGTTCAAGAGCAGATCCTTGAGAGCCATCTTGAAAGGGAACACCTGAATTCCAAACCTCATACAATTTCTCAGTTGACTTTTACACCCTGGTAAGTGGCCAGGGCTCTATAGCCTTTCTAATGAACTAAGTCCAGGGAAGAACCCAATAACACTGACTAAGTCAGGAGAACTGTAGAACGCGCTGAAATAGCACAGTAATAACAATCACCTTAGAGACTTAAAATCGTCTAGCACAACTACACTTTCTAATGTTACCCGTCCTGCCCATCCACCACACACAACATAGTCTTCCAAGCACAAGTGGGCGAGGAACCCACCACTTCTCAAAGCCATCAGTGCTTCCTTTGGGCAGCTTTAAATCTGTCTTTCTAAACCTTCTACCTATTTATGCTCACTGGATATCTTTGCCCATAAGAAAATATTGGTTGAACAGCAACTATGTGGCAGGTACTGACCAACACATTGCACATAAACACGAAAAAGGTCATTAGATCGCTGCCTTGCTGGAGAGGGGAGGGAGATACAATTTACAAATAAATAAATAGAATAGAATAGCTGTATCAAAACTGTGGACTCTAAGAGAGAGAGAGACTATTCGGAGTAGCTGCTGGAGTCTGGGTGCTTATGGAAGGGCCGGGGCATAGGGATATCAACAGGAAGGACAAGCAAGGCAGAGGGAACGGCTGCCGCAAGGGTGCTGCCGCACAAACGAGCTCACTGGATTGGAACCCAAAGAAGGCGCCCTTGAGGCTGGAGTCTAGTGTGCAGGTGGTACTGGGGTTCCCTGAGATGAGCCAGGAAAGGGAGAAGTGGGCAAATCGTGTAGAAACTTGGAAGGCATGCCTACAAGTTCTGAAGTTGGATTTTATCCCAAGAGCAATGAATATGAAACAACAAAATGGCCTGACCTGTCGTGGGTGGTGGAGATTCATTTAAAGGGAGGGCAGGAGTGGATGCAGGGATACCTATTAGGAACCTGGTGCTACGGCCCTGGTGTGGGGGTAGAAAGCAATAAACTGATTCAAGGCATGTTTTGAAGGAAGTCAACAGGCTTTGCTCATGGACTAGATGTCAGATATAAGGGCACAAAGGGAGTCAGGGATAAGTACTTTCCTTTTGCTTATACTCTGCAAAGAGGGGTCCTTTATACAAACCCCCTCTCAAATAATCAGTGAGGTGGGCAGGGATGCTCTCCCCCGCACACAAGGATATGGAGACGTGGGGGATGACGCTATTGGGCTGTACAGCCTGTAAGACACGAATCTGAATTCAGGGCTTGTGACTCAGGGTTTGTGGCTCATGACAGTAGCTTTATTTCAATATTTTGTGTTTCTTGTCAAAAAAAAAAAAAAACCGAAAATAAATTCTACTTACTATGTTCATTTATAAATAAAGGGTAGAAATAAAGTGAACCATAACTCATCCTTCCCACCTAGAGATGTCACAATCATGGTTTCAAAGGAAAACACAAACTTCTTCCATTAATTAAATGGGTGAATCAGGTTTCAGTTTCCCTATCCCCTCTCCGTTCTGTACAGCTTGTCTTTGAAGACATTCCATTTGGGAAATGTGTGACCTTTACCCATCGTGTCGCACTTAATTGAATGCTTTGCATCAAAAGTCACCATGCTAATCAACATTTTACACCCACTGCTTTTCTGAAATTCTTACCCCAGTTCCTTATGTCTGTTTTATTGAAATCATTTTACAAAAATAAATCATATCAAAGTTTTTCTTTTATTATTTCTAAAACTTTGCTTGTAAAACTAAATATTTTCAACACCATGGCAACACGGTCAGGACTCTGGCTAATGTATCCAGTCCATACCAGAGTTCAGGCTTAGCACACTACCACAGTGGACAAACGGGCTGCAGAGGAGGAAAGAGCTAATAAGTTAGGCACGGTCAATAATCATTCAAGGCATGTCTTCTGGAGCTTCCTAAAAGGTGATAAACTAGCCAGTCCTGCCCTAACGGGTCAGTTTCCCCTCTCCCTCCTAGGACACACTGATACGCACACACTGAGCAAACTTCATGGCTCTGAATGAGATTAAGTAACACCTCCCTCATCTTCACAAGCACTTCCTCATCCATCTGTTCCTCTGACCCTTCCAACATCCCTCTGAGTTGGGCAGGGGGTAGGATGATCAGTTCCATATTTTTCAGCTGAGATTCACCAAGATTAAGTGACTTGTCAGAGCTGCATGGCTTATGATGCCATTAGTAACAGGCAGAACTAGGATTTTAAACTGCATCTCCTACATCCCAGGCTAGTACTCCTTTCTATGTGCCAGCCTCCGCTGCTGAAACTGAACTAAATTATCACAAATGCTGTGCATTTTTTTGGTATATTTATTAAAGTTACACAGGCACATAGTTAAAAAAATAAATGAACTCTAGGCATGCTGCAAAGATCAGTTCCTGATCTCCCCCCATACCCACCACATGGGCCTCCTCCCAATATAGCACCACTGTGACTTTTACACTAGTATCCAGTGTTGACATTTTTATGACTCTGCAAAAACAACTCCCAGTCCCAGCTGACATATGTAAATTCTGGTTAATTAACCTTTTTCAAAATCTTTGCCGCCCAAACTGCCTCTTCCTCAAAATAAGTGTTTTTTATAATTTGCTCTGCTTTCTATGTGCTTATCACTAAACGAACTCCAAACTTGTTACTAGTTGTGTAAGTCCTGTCAAAACATCCAGACACACCAGACTGCATATTCCTCACGAATCAGCTCCGTGATTATTTGGACCTAACCTCATCTGGAATGTTTGCTCTGCGTGCTCGCTGTCAGCCTGCGCTTCCTGCCTGTGGAGCAGCCCTCCACCTCCCTTGCCCGCTGGGTTTGTAACTTCCTGTCACCGCTGTCTTCCCATTTTGTGATAAAGCGTTCTCTGGTAGTATCTTGAGGATGGCTGTATGGGAGACAAGATTACTGAGAAATTACATGCTTGGAAACACTTGTATTCTGCTTCATATTTGATGATTTGGTAGATATAAGATTCTGGAATAGGAATAGTTTTCCCTCAGAATTCTGATCCATTTCTAGCTTCTAGTGTTGCTGTTGAAAAGTCTGAAGCTGTTCTGCTTTCTGGTTCTCTGTGTGTAATTTGTTTCCTCATCTCACCCCTAACCTCTTTCTTTTTAGAAGTGTGTAGCTTTTCTCTTTTGTGCTGAGTATTCTGAAATGCTCTATCCATGGTATGGGTCTGCTTTATTCCATTGTGCTGGAATCTCTATGGACCTTTTAAAATTAGGAACGTGTGTCTGTAATTTTCTTGAATGCTTTCATTGTCTTATTTACATATGAATTTATATGAATGTTTATATATGTATATATAAAAACTTATGTGTGAGTTTCTGGTGTATATGAATCTTGTGGCAAAAATTGGATTGCTTCTTACCTTTCTCCACTCCTGGATTAGAATTCAGCTTCCTTGTTTGGCTAATTCATTTATCCATTGTCCCTCTACTTTTTGAACTTCAGAAATGTTGTGGTTAGGTTTACTCTCTCATTCTGTGTTCTTGAGTTTATGCCTTTAAACAACTCTCTTTACTATTAATTTTATTAACTATTTACTATTTTATTTACTATTAGTTTTATTAATTTTCAAAGAGAAACTGAAATCCCATATGACTGTGCAATCCAAAGGAGAGTTCAGTTGGCCATCCTTTCTCATGTTCTCCAAAAGCTTTCCAAAGTTTTCCTCCCCCTTACTAAAGCCATATTGCTCTTGGACAATGCTCAAATGAGTAATTAAAGAAAATATTCACTTTCATGATGAGATCTAGTTTTACTCTTTTCTTTTTCTCTTGAAAGGTGCATACTCTCATTGAGAGAAAGCCATCTGATAATGCTAGGTGGTAGAAGCCATTCATCCTGCAAGTCAGGGCTGGCCCAAAGCATAGAAGCAATAGTTTGCTCTGTTGTATGACTTGACAAGTCTTGGAACATTCCCATGTCTTCTCATCTATGTCAGAAGCCCATTACATGTAATTTCCTCAAATGGAAGAGATAACAAGTCGAAACCATGTGGGTTGCCTTGGAGTAGCCCTGCAGTACTTTGCTCTTTGTCTGGCTAACCACACCAGACTAGTTTGCTTATCTTCTGGGTCATGGAAAGACAAAACATAGGCTAGGTAATCGAGAGAGAGAGAGAGAGCTGAAGAGAGTATGTTGGAGTGACCAAAAGAGATTGATCAGTAGGTCATAGGACAATAGAGATTAGAACAGGTAGATTAGTTGAGTGGTTATGGGTGGAGAGAAGAAAAAGACTAACTTCAACTTAATTGTTACCTGTAGCCCCTTTAGAAGATTAACTACAGAATTAAGGTGAGCTTATTCTCCAAGATTTATTTTTCTAGATCGTGTTGTTAGTGCCTGAGGGGTGGGCCTACACATAGTAAAAGATAAAGTATGACACAGTAGAAAGAGTGTAAGGTTTGTAATCCGACAAACATGTTTCAAATCTCAACTTTTTCGCTGGTAGCAAAGTTGCTTCAATTTCCTCCCTATGAAAATGCAGGTAGTACTTACTTTGAAGTAATTTTAACAAAAAAAAAACGATGTAAGCAAATTTTCTGGCATTTAGTAATCACTCATCAAATGGTAACTGCTGTCATTAGTGGTGGTGGACACAGACATGAACACCTATGTTCCTATACCCTTGAACACATTTAGTTAGGTGCCTGTGTCCACTGTCCATTCTTGCAGGGAGGATGATTTTATCACTGAGATTGTTTAGAATTGCCAGGGCATAATGGTAATAAAATGTGAACCAACTTTTACTGGGTTTTATTATTGCTTTGAAATTCTGGACAGATGTACCAGATAAAAGACAGGACACTAAGTTACATTTAAATTTGAGATAAACAAGAAATATTTTTTCTTAGTATAAGTGTGTCCCATGCAATATTTGAAACATACATGTGCTCAAAAAATCTTGTTTGTGTGAAATTCAGATTCACTGGGGCCCCCTGCATTTTATTTAATAAATCTGGCAACCCTAAGTGTGCCCCCTTGTCACATGTACTGGGGGGGGGCGCGGAATGCTCCATCACAGCCCCAACCCCCACCACTTAGTAGGTCCCTTGACTGTGTCTATTGCAAAGTCAAAGGGAGAGCCATTACAGACTTCCTTTAATTGCTTTGCTTCCTGAGGTAATATCAATAGGTAATCATTTTTAAAAAATTCTGTTTGGGGCCCAACAGCACTGACTGAGTTAACTGGCCAAAGGCCACACCCCCTCCAAGTTGTTGGACGGATACATAGGTTCCCAGCTGGGGAGCCAACAGAACGGCAGAAAAGATGGAGCCAAACTTGCACTGAAGAACTAGACAGTGGAGCTTGGACAGGATCCTTCCCCTCGTCCTCAATGACACACACTCAGATAC
Organism: Tonatia bakeri; assembly: GCA_004024845.1. Classification (NCBI taxonomy): domain Eukaryota; kingdom Metazoa; phylum Chordata; class Mammalia; order Chiroptera; family Phyllostomidae; genus Tonatia; species Tonatia bakeri. Next base: position 118,261 of record PVIA01000370.1, on the reverse strand, counting down.
CCATTAGCAGGTAACACCAATTATTAGCATTTCTTCTCCTTTCTCACAGTCAACTCTTGATTAACTGCAGTAATGGGAGGAAGGCAGGACACTACACATATCCCTAATCAATATTAAAAAAGCAAAAGCAGTCAAAAGCAAGATGAAGTACAGGTTCTGCTAACCGCCCCTCCTGCCTTCCTCCACCTCGGGGGACACCAACTCTTCTGCAGGCAGCGTCCCTTCCAGGAGCCATCAGTGCTCCGAGTCTCAAACCCCGCTCCACACAGCTCCCCCTTCGGCACCTCACTAACGTTATCTCAGCAATGCCTTTGCCCAGATACCGAAGTGAGCTAAATGGAAAAGAAGAGGATTGTTTCTACCTTTCAGGAGCGACAGCAGGTAGTGTAATGCTTACCATGTAGTTTCAAACAGGAAAGGTTTTCCGACATGTAGACAGTATACTTGTCATGATTAATATTAAAAGTAATATATTAACTTCTAGGAAATTATGGCTAATTTTTAACCTCACTAATCTACCTACCTGTAATTGAGAGTAGATTATAACTTATGTTTTTTAACCTTAATTTTAATTGCAAAAATTTCATGTCTGTATCCAAATAGTGAAACTGTTACCACTACACCAGTCTTTGCCAAGGACTATGAGAAATGTAAAACTGTTCTGGTTTTATATTTTTCATGTGCAGGTGTGCAGTTCCTCTCTAATTCCCACTCTTTTAACTGGTTGTATTGGTACTGACTGTACAAGTCTAAATAAAACATTAATTTCTTTGGTGAGACTTCAGAAGGTAGCGGAGCTAAATGGATGCAATCAAGCTACCATCTTTACCTGGAAGACGCACTGTCTATAGTTTGGAAAATCTACCAGTACCATCTCCCCCAATAAAAATCCCCTCTTTTTTGTGCCCTGGCTGGTGTAACTCAGTGGATTGAGCACGGGCTGAGAACCAGGCATCGCAGGTTCGATTCCCAGTCAGGGCACATGCCTGGGTTGCAGGCCGTGGCCCCCAGCAACCGCACATTGATGTTTCTCTCTCTCTCTCCATCCCTCCCTTCCCTCTCTAAAAATAAATAAATAAAATCTTTTTTAAAAAAATCCCCTCTTTTTTGAACTGTTACTTTCACGTATATATGAAATGACATCCTCTTATTTAAATTTTGAGTAGAATATTCAGGGACTAACTAGTGTTATATAAAACAGAGGTCCATCTGAATGGTTGGGGGTTAATCTGGTCACTGCATTAAAATAAGGACGTCAGGACTGAAAATGCCTACAGATGTGACGGATGTACTTTGGTGTAAAGTTAGTTTAGGATTATTACTACTATTCAAACTTAGAAAGAAAAAATGAACATTTATTAGATGCCTGCACCATGTATTTCATGCAGCATCTCATTTAAAGAAGGCTTAAGGAATTAACACTTTAGGATAAACATTTGTCAGATAAACATGTATTGAGTGGTAACACATCAAAAAAGTCAATAGACACTCTTGCCTTTCCAAAAATGTGTAACTGTATTCCCAAATATTTCTAAATGGTACAAAGAAAGGACATGTTCAAATATATAGTCTTAGATATTTAGAGAAAATGAGATCATTGGAGTTTCTTAAAACACACACAAACTTGCACCTCAGCCAACATTCTCAAACAAGTTTGAATATCTTACACTGAGGGTTAACTAGCAATTACATTTTTCCAATTTATATATGTAATAACAGAGCTAAGAACACATCATTTCCAAGGCAAGATTTCTTACATAGCTGATTAAATAGCCCATTCTTAATGATAAGGGACACCAAGTAACTTGTGCTAACTAATAAGAAACATTTATGTTTTTTCTTAAACTTCTTCAAATATACTGGCTTTTCAACACCTATCTGAAGAGTTCCTGTCTCATCTTCCAACAAAAAAATTAAGTGACCTTTCATAGCCAGAATGAAGTTTTCATAACAAAACACTATTACAGGATGATGCCAAACAAATGTGGATTTGGGAGTGGTGACACCAAAGTAATTTTGAGTAACACTAAAGCTATTCCTTTTGGCTTTCAGGCATCAAGACACCAGAGACGATGTGACCACTCTGCCTGTTCACATGGATAGCAATCCGAGTGAGGACAGTGCAGCCAGGGAGCACCAAGGGCAGCACTGAGGGGCAAAGGCCATGGCTGTTCATCACAGCCTCTCCTCTGGTTGTCCCGTGGTGCCCATGTAGCAACAGCTCCGTCTTTATACCAAAGACGGGATGGGAAAACCAGCATCGCCTCTTAAACTGTTTCACAGAGTGCATGTTCTGCCTCATATTACTAAGTATTCAGTGAAATAAAAAAAGAAAAAAACCCACTGTTTCATGTTTTAAGTTGAGAAATGCTGCTTTAAAGAAGGTTAAATGAGCCCTGGCTGGCGTAGCTCAGTGGATTGAGCACGGGCTGCGAACCAGGCATCGCAGGTTCGATTCCCAGTCAGGGCACATGCCTAGGTTGCAGGCCATGTCCCCCAGCAACTGCACATTGATGTTTCTCTCTCTCTCCCTCTCTAAAAATAAATAAATAAAATCTTTTAAAAAAAAGAAGGTTAAATGATTTTTTTTATTGTACAACTTTCCAGAATTGTTAATAAACTCATGTGTGTTGTGAATCTCTATGATAAGATTTTAGGATAGAGCATTTCCAAGTTTATTGGACTAGTGGACTAGAGGCTTTTTTTTTTTAATGAAGCACTAATTCACATTTCACACAACACTGATGACCGCTAGTACTGGGGAAACCCTACATCTATGGCCTCAGCAATGGTGTGGGGGGTAGTGTGGGATGTGTGACTGGTATTAACCGGCACAATCAGACACATACATGCATGGTGTGTTTGTTTCCTATTGCTACTATAACACATTACTACAGACTTACATGTCTGTAATGACGACACACATATATTACCTACAGTCCTCACAGGTTAGAGTATGACAGGGGTCTCACTGGGCTGAACTCCATGTGTTGACGGGGCTACATGCCCTCTGGAGGCTCCAGGGAGACTCTGTTCATTGCCTTTCCCAGTTTTAGGGTTTCCTGCATTCCTCGTGTCACTGCCCAGTTCCCCCTCTTCAAAGCCAGCAACACTGCATCCCTCTGATCATTCTGCTGTATTATCTCCCGCTGACCACAGACAAGGAAAGTGCTCAGCTTTTAAACATTCATGCTAAAGATTCGTGTGATTGGATTAGGTCCACTTGAATAGTCCAGGCTAATCTCCCCATCTCAGTGTCGGCAAAGTCCCTTTTTGCCATGTAAGGTAACATCATCACAGATCCCAGGAACTAGGGTTTGGACATTTTCGGGAGCTCCTGCAATATTAGTCGGCCTACCACCCATGTGTTGGTAAGAATACCTTCAGAATTTTGGCCAGCAAGTTTGACAAATAAGAAAGAGAGCAACTGTTCCTACTGTTTGCTTGATTTTCCTCCAGCTATTACTTATAACATCACACTACCAGGGAAATAAAAATTATTGTCTCATTAAGGGATGTAGAACAGTAAACACAATATGAAACATGTTCCCAAGCACCAAGAACTTGGGGCTGTGTCCACAGTGTAGAGAAGAGCACGCAAGTGCTCTGGGAAGTAGATTTTCCACAAACCCAGCCAGCTGGCTTCTCGAGAATGTGGGCCTGACTCTAGGAGCTGTGCATTTTCCAGTAGGAGGTGCATACATACAACTGCAAAGCTTTGTCAAAGCGTTTCTTAATAAGGGACCATGCACTCATTACGTCCCATGACACAGGTACTATAACTGTCCCATTTTATAGGTGAGAAAATGATTATACTCTACAGTTGTCTTACTTGGCAAGATCTTGCTTTCACCAAACCAATAAAAAATACACAACTGATTCCGTAACCCGAGGTCTTAATCTTATGCAATACTGGGTCTATTCACTTTTATGCCCTCTCTCTCCCGTAATTCTTCTCTCTCCCTCTCCTCAACCCAAGGGTGCGCACAGGGGGTCGTAGGGGTGTACGTGTGTGCACACGTGCACTCATGCACACATTCAGTAACTCCAGTGACTCTCTCTCTGTCGTTTGCATCTTTATGAGGCTTTATGCCTTGATGATATATCCCTTTCTGTTTTGATCTCTGATAAGGTATGGAAACTTCTGGGCCACCAGCAGAATGTCACAAGTACATGGCTTAGAGTCGTATGAAGCTTTAAAAAGTGGCTAGGTCAGCATCGCCTGTGAAGTGACTCAGCAAGTTACATGAGCACAGTGAACTTCCACTTCCTCTTCCTGTGAGAGATGGGCAATAATATCTGCTTCATGGAGGCATGGCAAGGATTCAAATAAGTGGTATATGTAAAGTACCTGATAGATAATAATAATGTATTGTTATATACCTGTAATAAATTGTAGTTGACACTATTACCATCTATTCCTCGCTGTGTTTTACCTACATAAAAGAGCTACTCAAAGTTCTAGTCTCTGTGAAAGATGCCCATTGACAACATCTACTTATATCAGCGACAGTTGTAGAACCAACAGTCATAGTTAATTCACACCCAATTGTTAAGGTGTGGTTCATGCTACTCCACACAAATTTCTTCTAAAGGGCCATGGCTGCTGCTGGGAGACCTGGGGCCTGAGACCACTTGAAATTTGCTAATCACATCTGGTTTAGCTTTAGACATTTTCTGGGGTCTTGCCAGCAGCCACGACATTTTAATGGCTACAATAAACCTCAAAGCCTCATCAAATCTTTGCTGTATGTGTGAAAATTATGTCCTCTTCAATTAAACATCCAATCGAGGCTCACACCAAGGCATTATGGGGACGGAGGTGCAGCCTGAACGAGAAGGTGAGATGAAACGGACCGCCACGACTCTGGCCATCTTGCCAGATGGCATTGAGAAGAAAAAGAAATTCATTAGAAAACCAATGGTCTGCATTTTCTTTAAATATTTACTAGGTACCTTTCATGTGTGGTAAACACTGGCATCCCTAAAGATTAGCAGGGCATTTTTGTTTAAATATTCAATGCTTGTGGGGAGCCCCAGTTTCCTCCATCGCCCTTACGGTACCTTGTGTCCTTCGGTTAAATCACTGAGGCGATGCTCAGTTTTCCTTCCTAAGGCAGCTCCTGCAACTTCAGCAGTTTGGCATTTCCTTAAAGTTGAGGAAAGTGTGAATCGAGTACTGAGAGATCTGGAGTGACAGCTGGGATCTCCCTAGAGAAAGTAACATATACCAAAAGTGGGGGGCCTTGGGGGAACCCCTGTCTGTCCACTGTCTTCCCAATTCACTCTTCTCATCCCTTTGTGATTTACCATCAAACACACAGGAGCGTCACAGGGCGGTGGCTGGGCCAGGATGCCTGAAAGGGACAGTCCCAGGAAGGAAGGCAGGAGAAGAGGAAAGATCACACATCATTCAGGTTTTTGTTCCAAAGACCAGCTGACAGGGCAGGCCCAGGGTGTCACATGGGCCACGAGATGAAGGCCGGCATTCAGGGTGGCCGCGGAGCAAACAGGCACCAGTCCTCCCTGCTGCTGCTCCCTGGGCAGCCACTGCGAGGGCTGGCCTGCGCCCTGACTCTGCCATTGGAGACAGACAGAAACGAACTGCTACGTGATGGCTTCCTCTGCTTTGTTCCAATGAGAATCAAGCTCCTCGTCTTAGACAAGGATAAAACTGTCTTCTCTTTTTTTTTAAGGGAAGGGAAAAGAATAACCACAAGTTCACGTATCACATTCCTGAACAAAGCACTCATTTGGTTGAATTCACGCTCTCAGCCACATCAACAGGAGGGGAAAATATCTGCATGTTCCTTTAAAAATAATTTACAAGGTAAAAGTATTCACTTGTAACCACTGTCCTTATTTAAGCAAGTTTTATGCCCAAAGTAAAAACAAATGGCTTTCTCTGCCACTAGGTGCAGATCTTTCCCACTTTCCTTCCATTTCCAAGCTGTTCTCTGTCTAAGACTTAGGTTTCTGAGCACTCTTTCACAATAAACATTTTTTAAATGTTTATTTTATGTCTTAGTGTAAAAATATTCCTGGTTCGAGCTCTTCATTTCCTCAAGCTCTCCTTTTGGCACTCTGGGCTCCATTTCCACATTAACACGCTCCCTAAATCCTCCGCAGAGCTCCTCAGTTGGAGTTATACAAGCTCCAGTGCAAGTATTTATATCCTTGGACAAGGAGATGTCTCCACAGTGAAAACACAAGGCTCTAGAAATGCCAAAGGAAAATTCCTGCCCAAGAGAGACATATTTTCACCTTTTAAAAAAAGCCAAAAGGGGCTTTCAGTATTTTGTTTTGAATAATTACAAATGTAAATTAAACTAAAATAGAATGTTTACTATGGTCTTGCCATCATTATTGGATTCATATATATATGTAAACCAAATTTATAGGAACATGTGTGTGAGTGTGTGTGTATGTGTGAGAGAGAGAGAAAGGGAGAGAGAGAGAAAGACTGAGAGAGGGAGGGGGGAGAGAGGGAAGGAGAAAGACAGCATAGTAAACTTGTTTAGAAAATGTATGAGTTCTAATCACATAGATCTGATTAGCGCTCAGTAAATCTACTTCTCATTGGCTGTGTGAACATAATCTATCCAAGCCTCATTTTTCTTATCTGTAAAAGAGAGTTAGTATAGTTCCTGCTTATTAGGATTGTTATAAGGATTATATGAGACAACAGTAAGCATTCAATAAGGGCTAGTGCTATTATTATTATTACAATTATATCTACTGTATTTTGGCAAATGTAGATGAAACAAGATGTAGGTGTAAGTACTAACTAACACTAGTAAGAGAGGGCTATGGAAACGCAGTGCCCCTAAATTGTGCAGAGACGAGAAGTGTCCTGAGGGCTGTAGAATACTGAAACTGAATGCTGCACGGGTTCCATTCCATGAACCACACAATAAATAATTCTCTTAAATCATTAAAAAAAAAAAATTTAGCTATCATCATAACAATGGAACAGTTCCTGTTACCTTCTAGTTGCTTCTTCAGTTTTCTCAAGTCTTTTACAAGATCTTCAAACTTGACTTGGGAAGCCAGAAAAAAATCTTGTGGTTCAGGCAGGGGGAAGACACTCTTTTCTGTTCCTGCTTCCTAAAAGACACAGTAAAGAAAAGTACATTACACCCCCGGTTGTCACTTTCGGTTGAAATTCCAAAGCATCTTTTATTGAATGTTTGAATAAAAAATCATACCAATGCTCCTCTGCTATTCTTCAATTTGGACTGGTGACTTTGAAGTGCTTTCGTGTCTTTCACAATATCATTTTGGTCTTACTGGCATTTAGATTGGCTATGGCATGGGCTAGGTTCTATTTTGCCTCATGAATCAAAGAGAAAATTGTCAGGTATGTCCTGATCTTGGACACCCTACGTCCATGGAAAAAGGCTTAGGAGGAACACATGAAAGCACTTAAATCGAAAGTCCCGGTCTGAATTGCACATGGTAACAATTAGATAACTCATGTTTGGGGTATGTCAATGGGTATGAATTGGAAGGTGCTGAATACGGCGGCGCTACGATGGAAGGAACAATCACCCTCCCTATGCCTTTACCTACCTTCCTCTGCAACTTAAAGTGTGCATGTGTATGTGTGTGTGTGTGAGTGAAAGAGAGAGAGAGAGAGAGAGAATTCTTTGCATATTTGTAAAAATTTTGTCTGGCTAGTCTCACCAGATATCTACTGGGGGCACAACTGAATATAGTTTTTGACAAGCCCCACAACTATACCTCATAAAGTACCTGAGCTGAGAAACATCTTGAGGGACAAAACCTTCACCAGGCACATTGAAAGATAAGCTGAGCCTCCAATTTCTTTGCCAGCCTATCTTGCTTTTTCCTGAGTTGTTTAATGTAAGCTCCATATCTTGCAAATCTCAGACAGTCTTCAGGTCTCTCCACAAAGGCAAGTTTGCCAGCTTTCCTTCACATTCCATCTTTCCTACTGCCACTAGGGTGAGTTCCAAATGCCGAAACTGCTTTACAAGGCACTTTATGATCTGGCCTGTCTGCATCCCTGGCCTTATTTCTACCTCCCTCCCATCTCTAACTCCCCTCTCCAAACTTTCGTAAAATAAAAGGACAGGCCACACTCTCTTGCCTCTAGGCTTTTGTAAAACTTTTACCTGAAACTGTCCCTTTCCAACCCTTCCCCAGAATGTCCTCATACCTCTGTGTCCATACTTGCCCTTCAAGTCTCAAAACATTTGTCACTCCCTCAAAGATTTCCCCTAAGTCCCAGCAACTAACTCTTGGGTGTTTCCAAGAGCCCCTCCTACTTACCATTGTTACAGCACTTATCAATATTAATTTACAAATTGCCGTGTTAGCTTTTATATCTTCCCCACTAGACAGAATGGCAGGGAGTCTTGGTCTCAGTATGGAACATAACCTCTGGCATGCTAATAAACTTTGGAAACATCACCAAGATGCTAGAAAACACTGTTCTTGGAAATTTGTACCTTTAGCAGGAGACATCTAACTTATCTTCATAGTTTTTTTGTGATTTCAGGGATTCCCTGGACCCTTCCCTTCCCTTTAAGACCTTTCGCTTTACTTGGAATGCTAGAAGAAGGTGGTTCTCTTCATTTGATCAGGATTTTACATGATCAATGCACTTGTTTTCATCTTCCTATACTTATTTTACTACTTTAAAAGCCATGGAAGCAGTATCTAGTCTGAGTGCTAGATAGTACGATACCTACGATGTTTGCCACAAAACTCCATGGCGATCTACCCTGGAAGAACTCATAAATAATATCTCTTTCTATTTTCCAAAAGTTTTGTTTTTTTTTTTTATCAGACTCAGTCTGGCTTCATTTTTTTTGTTAATCTAAAAAAAGAGAAAATGGTGCTGAGCAGATCAGTCTGGTAGTAGTAGCTTTTATGAAAATTGCTCAATTAGGGTTGAAAAGACATGGCTCTTCATGGGTTTCTTTCAACTTTACAGACCTAGACTTGGACCCAAAACCTGGCGTGAGTAGGAGAGAGCCTGGAACAGAAGCCACCTTTCTTCACTTAATTGCTCATCACCACTAACCACACAAATCATCACTTAATGCTCCTAGAGGGGGAGGGTAGTTTAATAAATCACATAATTCTACTCTCTTGTTGAGTGAAATGTATTTTGCACAGCGAAAACTAGGAGAGGACCACACAGATGTTGACTTATTATTTTCCTAAACTGTGCCATCCTGAGTTTGAAACTGTTCTCAGATTTCCTTCTGCAAAGCTGATTCCACTGGGTTCTGCTCTCTCTCTTCAACGAGTCGTATATCCTGGGCAAATTTCACTCTTCCTAGATGACGCATCTGACTTGGTTGAGGCCAACATCATGAGGTAAATTTGCTCATGTCAACCTTGGGTTAGAAATGCCACATTTCAAAATGCTCCTGCCACACTGATACTGCTGCCAGAACTTGGGGTACACACACACTGCCTGAAGACCAACACACCTGCCTCACTCTACCAGAATGCAGCGTTCGCCTCCTCATACCTGCGCTTCACCCCAGATGCCTTTTATTGCATTCTTGTTGATGTGTGAGGTACTTATCAGGCACCTACATTACAGACGCTAAAAAACAGACAACAACAAGTTCTGGATCTCAGGAAGCAATGGCAGGATGATGGGTAATTGCTCACCGATATTGATGGACAAGGCAGAACACAGATTTTGGAAGAGTCATTCAAACGAAGTGTTCCCAGGCTTCAAAGGAGTAAAAGGTGAGGAACTGAGCAAAGTCTTCATGGAATAAGGATCATGTAAGATTGCACTATGTTTTATTATATCTAATTTTTCCTTTTACAAAAGTAACACATGTTCATTGTGCTTAGTAATAAAAGGAAAGGAGAATGTAAAAATCCATTACAATCCTGCTACCCAGAGAGAATCAAACATTTCAACACACATTCTCCCAGGTGTTTCTGTGTGTCTGTGCGTATTTATGTTTACATATTTGAGATTATACTATATACTATTTAAAACACATTTGTAATTTTAAAAGCAGATCAGGAACACTTTCCAATTCCACTAAACGTTCTCCTATACACTTTCCATGGCAGTCTATTATTCCATTTTATGACTCTAGCATAATTCATTTGACCTTAGTTTCTATCTTTGGGCACTTACCAAACAATCTGCAATATTTTGCTTTTATAAATTATTTTAAATAAAACAGTGATACATGCCCATATTTTTTCTTTCGGACAAACATCCCTAGAAATATTATGCATATTTCTAAGGCTTTAGATACAGAAAAGTTAAATCCTTGCTAGCCCATACGGCAGGACATTTGCAGGAATGAGGAAGAGGTGCCCCTGCATGTAGGCCCAGCCCCACTGGCAAACAACTTGACAAGCACCTGGCATTTCCATTTTTTTTCAAGGTACCCTTCATAGGACATATAGTTTGATGAATACAGGGCAGACAAGATAAAGGTCTCATTTGACCTAGAGATCTTAAACACAACTCAGTCAACCATATATGACAGGCCTGAGAAAGGTTTGAACAGTATATGTTGCTAATTCTATTCCATATATCTAGTTGGCAATTCATATATTCTATTTGTTTTGTATAGATACTTGCAGTCTCTTTGCCACCTTTTTTTTTTAACGAAAAGGAACAAGTTGACTTTTTCTTGTTGATTCTGAATATATATATATATATATATATATATATATATCAGATGCTTTTTCCCAAAACATCTTTTAATTTCTTATTTTAAGAGAGTATTTATAAGAAAAAAAAGGGAAATTTTATTAAAAGGCTAGTGACAAGGACAGTTCCAATTAGGGAGAACATCAGATGTAAAAACACATCAGTAAGAAAGCAGAGGGTGTGTTTGGAAAACACTGAGTCTTGGGTTGAATCACAGAATGTATGTAGAGGGAAAGCAATAAAAGTCCAGTTGTAAAAGACTGGAAATAAATTGGATAGAATCTCAACACACTTGAAAAAGGGGAGCTATTTAGTTTTTGAGTAAAAATGTGAGGTGAAATGATCAGAACTATAAAATGTAATCAGGCCACAGGGTGTGGGATGGACTAGAATGGGAGTAACCAGAGGTGGGGACACCAGTGGGGAAGCAATTGAAATTCCCGAGGTGAGTTACCTCAAAGCTGACTGAGCAGGGGCCAGTGGGTACTTAAAAACACACGTGCACATACACACACAAAGGGAAGAACATGAGCAAAAGTTTGAACTGAAGGGCAGACATCAACCAACGAGAAGCACAACTTCACGTCTAAATGACCCAAACTATAACATCCTTCACAGAAAGAGGGAAGACATTGATGGGTGGGGTAGGAGGAGAGTCCTGCTGTATTTACAAATATTGAGAACAGTCAGATAAATCTACCAGGAGGGCAGGAAAAATAACTAGAAACCTAATTTTCTGGATGAAATTGTAGGCCTTTAAAAAAACGAGGCCCTGGAATCTTTCCTTTTCTTCCCTCATTCCCAGGCAAAACTTTGCTGACATGGATAGTTAAGCAGGAGCCCTGACAACACTTTCCTGAGACTTTTTCCATTCCCACCGATCGCTAAATTTGTCAGCAACTTGCAACAGTACCTCTTTCTTCTCAGAGTTAGGGCTCCTTGTTCTCCACTTAATGCGAAGGAATAAAACAGAGAAAATTGAGCTCAGGTGGGTTCTCACAGAAAATTTTATTTCTAATTGCAAATGTAATTTCAGCAAAGAGGAGGGATTTCAGACTCCATGTCTTCAACTTGTTCACAGATGAATATTACTGATAATGTAGTGAGTATTACCGAATATTAACTCCCTGAATGTTGGTCTGCCTCCCAGAATCCAGTTTCAAACATGACCAATTACTGATGAATATAGATTTCACAAAGGCCCTGACAATCTGGTCAGAAGGCACTGAGATGACTTGGGGTCACTCTGAAGCTGTGTCACGGAGTGGATTGAGTCAGCAGATTTGTGCCACGAATAATGCTTCTCTTTACAAGAGTCAACTAAACTACTTTGCTTCAGTGTTTCCATCTGTAAACCAAGGAGGCTGGATGGCTCTCAAATTCTATGTCAGACTTGAAATTCATCCATCCATCCATCATCCAATTTCTGAATGCCAACAATGTGTAACAGCTGAAACCCCATTAGTGTAGTTTTCCACATAATGCCATTTCTTACCTTATCATAGTAACGCAGGTAATATTTCACGACATAGTCCACCAGATTAATCCCATTATCCTAGGTTTAAAAGAGAAGCTTAAATGAAAATCATTCACATGAGACTTTGCTATATTATACAGTTGAGAGCCCAAATCTCAGTTTGTGACCCTAATATGTACTTTTAATTTGTGCTACCGGGTACTGGTTCTGTTTGAGCCTGGTAAGACTCCCTCCTTGTCCCATCCATTTTTCATGGCATCCATACAAAGAAATGACACTACACTCACTACTCTTTGTGTGGTTAAAAAAAAAAAATCCATAAGACCTCTGAGGTAATGGCTAGAACAAACAAACAAACAAACAAACAAAGCACTGTCCCTATATTTTCTGGTATAAAGCCAAAACAGGAGGGGGCAGGGGAATGCTAAAGGGAACCAGGGACTAGAACAGAAAACCATCCCTCCCTTCCCACCTTTCAAAAGATGTGTGTTCTTAATGGTGTGAAAAACAATCAGGACAGCTTAAAAGGAATGCAGTGCCACTTTATGACCCTAGGAGGCCAGGAGTGAGCAGGCCCTCCCACAAGGCAGCCTTTGAGTCTTGTCCACATGGGTCTAATTCTAATTTGCCTGTGTGTTCCCCTCCCTCCATTCCTGTTGCCCCCAATGGGATGCCTAGGTATGGGCCAGTTGTTTCTAAAGAGGTGGCTCTGCAGGGGTGTGGAGCCAAATGATAATCAGGTTCAGAGAGTCTGACAGTAGATGTCCAGCCCAACTGTTGTGGGCAAAAGAATAGCTCAAATGCTCAGCTCAATTGGTGATTCAACAATGCTCCATTAGCAGGAATGTGAAAGTTACAAGCAGCCAAGACTAAATTCAAGTCTTTTATCATATACCATCTGTTTTATTCTTCCACTGCAGTTCAACACCTGACTGTGTATTTTCGAGCAAACAAATATTAGGAATTTTATTATCCAAATAATATGAAACTTAAAACCATATCTTTATCCAAAAGTTAAAAGAAAGGTAAAATGTATTGTTAGAGGGAAGACAGAGATAAATAGATGAGAAATACTTTTTCTTTTTTAAAATTAAATGTATAAAAAAAATAATGGCAGATCATAGACATTCATTATGAAACAAATAAATACCCGACTTTTGACGTCCTTGAGTTTGGGCAGAATTTCTAAACTGTATCCATCTGCTTGTCCCCGAGTCCTATTTCCTCCATTCATATAATTCCCAAAAGCCAGAATGAGAGCTAAAATATCCTTCACACTCTTCATGTGCAGCAAGCCCTGTGATGGCAAACACCAATTATCATGCAGCTAAACTCCAAATATATTTATTCAACAACAAATATTAGTCTTTTATTTTAGGGAAAAGAAAGCCAAAAGCACTCCAGGTCGACTTCTGTTCCTGACTTTTAGGGTGCTAGTAGAGGGCATATATTATACTTTGGTAATACTTATGCATTCCTTATTGAAATCTTTTATTTGTGAAAGAAAAAAAAACATGCCTCAGATAAGCAACTAAATACTACTGCATTTTTGGAGAGTATCATGTTCTTAAGGACGTGGGTCATTGTGGGAAAAAGCTAAGCACTAGGATTTATAACGAATACCATATGGTAAAGCCAACAAAAATTTATTTGCTCACCATTCATTATCATAATTATTTCCTTTATCAAATCTTTAGTATATTTTTTATTTCACTATGTAGCACATTTCAGATGACCCAATTCATGGGTCTAAGGCAAAACCTCTTTTGTAATCCAGACAGTTGAGTGAAAAACTATACTATTTGGATTGGTTTTAAATAGCCAGTACATACATTGGAAGGTACTTGGAATATTGGAGAAGACATCTGTAAAAATATAATTTTTTCCCATTCTCTCCTTTTTTTCTCCCTCTTTCCCTCTCCCCCTACCTCACCTATATGCACACGCATCCTCACACTTAGGCAGAATAATCATCAAAGCTATACTTAGAAAAATATACAAGGTTTTGGCAAAGGGATTCTAGTCAATCTCTCCCACTTCCTTCTTTATCTTTTACCCCTAATAAGGGCAAAGTTATCTTTTCAAATTAGACAGCAAACATACCTTAGAAGCTCGTGTGATGATCTCCACCTTTCGGTGCAAGGAGGTGATACTCTCGGAAAACACACATCTGAAGATGATGCACTGGGCACGCTCAGCAAAATTAGGGATCTGGGCTAACTCGTGTAAAAATCTGTAAAAATTAAGAAGGGATCATCTGGCTTTGTATAAAAAGACAAGGGAAGTAGAAAGAAGCTGAGCAAGGTCCACTGTGAGAGCATTCCTTATTCGACCATGTCAATCTAACAATTATAAAAGGTATCAGGCTGCTTAAGCAACTCCAAGGGTATATGTTCCACTGTTGACAGCAAAGCCACTTTTTTATGGGTTTCTATGATGGTAAATAAACGCATGGTGTATAAATTACTTTAGGAACAGAAAGTCAATGCAATTATACCAAACTACAACAAGTTGTCTATTTCCTGCTCCCCAAATAGGAAACTAAACCCAAGTGGGAAGTGTTAATCTTTAATGTATGAGAAAAAAATACATGATACACTCTTTTTATAATGCAGCATTCTCTAAAGAAATATGGGTACAGGCTTAGTAAAGTGAAGACTGGAGGTAAATTCTGTAGGTAAGTGATAAAATGTCTCTTACCGAAGTGAGATAACTACCATTTTCTGCTCAATGAATTACATAATAGTCAATAACATTCCCTATTCTATCGATATTTGTTTACTTAACTATATAAACTTCTACCAACTTACCCACACAAACAGAGCTCAAGCTCAATGCTCAGAACAAAGCAGGTATTCATTAAGTAGACACAATCTAAAACTTCTTAAAAACTATGGCAAGACAGATCTTAAAAACTAAAGGTGAGTACCAACCTACCCACAAAAGCTCACTGTCTGAGCAGTTGGGCACTGGTGCCCTTTGCAAAATTGAGTTGGAAGAGCTACATGCTCTCCAGGCCAACCACTAGAGAGAGGGGTATAAAACTAAAATAAGTGGGAAGAGTTGGACATGAATTCAGAAAAGGAGAGAATCCACTAACAGCAATAAAATCCATTTGGGGTTGAAATGATTATTACCTGCCAGTTTTGAAAATCTCAGTCAACTTATAACATCATTACTTTGACATTTTGCAATCTCTCCTCAAGAATGCTTTTCATAAGGGGAAAAGCCGGGACCTCCTTCTTTCCATACCCAAGGAAATTCCCTTAGCTTACACTCTGCACCTCTTTTACTTTATTTTAGGGAGCTCTGGGTTTTAATAAGAGTCTAATTACCAGCCGTTTTTCTTATTGATCCCACAACCAGGTGAAATCTTTTCTTTCTTTTAATGACACTGCGATGAAGCAAAGAATACCCATAAAGAATCCACACCTTTGTTTGAAAGTTCTGTAATGGACAATTATGAAAGCTGTGTAATGGGTATAAAAGTGGAAACCCATAATAATTCTGAATTAGGATAAGATGAAAAATTACATTTTTATGTAAATTGTTTCATTATAAAGTTAGTATTAAACCATTGATTCATTTATGATGGGAATAAGGGATATCACCAATTTTCACAAATATAAGCAGTAAAAAGCTTATGGGAGGGGGGGCATTTGGTCTTGCAGTGAGTCTTGGGGAGTTTATTTACCCAATGCTGCTGAGAGCTGCCTCAAGGACATGCCCTGCACTTTTCCTATTCCAAATGTGGCCATGAGACTCTAGTCTCCAAGTAGGACCCAGATCCCTAGAATATGCAGACTTCCTAGAGTAAGTTAACACAGGAGTGAAGCATGTATAAAGACTACGTGAGAACATACTGAGCAACGCCTCAACTCGACAACAAGGACACGATGAAGAAGAGGAGATGCTAGATGAACAATAACTAATAACCAGTCTTATGACAGGAGGTTTAGGACCAATATGAGAAGACCAGCCCATAGGCTCACCAACTTATGTTACCCAGGAAAGAGTAAAATTGAGCTGCAAGGCTCTCTGGGATGAAAGGCTCCCTGGGATCAGGGCTTGCGATAGGAAGGCTGACAGAATCTTAGAGCCAAAACGTCCTATGCATGGAAAAGGGCTTGAAAAACATATCCAGAGTTGGACAAGGAAGGGAAATTCAGGAATTTTACATCATTTTTGGATAGAATTGTAGAGAGCGTCATGGAAAATGAATGCCGGAGCATCAGTCACCAAGACGGATGTTGTTCAGTCCTTTAGAAACGTATGAAGCATTTGCAGTGTCGGCAGCATGCGAGGACCTGAGAATAGGATTTAACTTGTACACAGTTCCTTTACTGGTAGCTTGGGAAAGAAAAACAATTACCATGGAGTGTGACAAGTATTATCAGTGATGGGGCCTATAACAGGAGCTATGGAAGCCACACGTAGGGTGATGAAGTCAGAGCCCTGGGAGGACAGTGTCAGCTAAGGGTTTCCTGGAGCTTCTGGTGCTGGCCAGACATGTGACACACTGCCAGGGAGAGGCTAGATGGGTTGAATAATATTTGTGGGGGAGCTGAGTAGGAGTCAGATGCTAAAACGGGGATTGGTGTTCTAAAGAGTTTAAACTTTTTCTAAATGAACGAAGGGTTTTAAACATAGAAGTGATCCTTTCAGCTTTTTGTTTTAGAAAAATCACCATGGCTGTGGCTTGACCCATAGACTGCAGGTGACAGGAGTTGTGAGGCTGGGAGACCTGTACAACCACAGCTGCAATATTCTAAGAGGGAAGGTAAGAGCACCTGTGATGTAAACAGAGAGGGCAAAAGGATGAGGAAGCTACTAAGACAGGAAGAACCAGAGAGACTGACCAACCCCAAGGGATTGTGAGTAGCATGCATGCAGAATGACTTGCAGGTTTTTGACTTGGAAACCTGGTGGAATGTGAAGATATGAAATAATGAAGAAGCAAATTTGGAATAAAATGATCTTATGTCACATTCTGTGCAAAAATAGCTATGCAGAGCTATCTTCCTTCAGGAAGAATGCCATATTCCTTGCCCATTTATCTGGGAAAATATCAGAAGTGTACATAACCTCAAAGGCTATGAGGCAATTGTCTGATAAATATCTTATCTTCCAACTGTGTTTCATTCACGACTCATGAGAAATCTTGGTTTGAGACTTTGGGCTTAGGTACTTAAGGATATTTATAGATTGATTTCCTTTGGAAAAGGGTAGTCCAACTTTATACCCTAAGCCAGAAATAGGAATAAATACTCCCAAAGAAGCCACAAACTAGGGACCTTTCCTTTCTTTCCCCATGGCAGGCCTATTTTCCCAGGAAGAGCTACCATTTCAGCCTGTATATGGTAGGGAAGTTCTACGCCTTGCACCGTGTAGGTTACTCATGTACAGTAGCAACTCGGCTGACAGGTGCAGTGACACCATGTGGCCCACTGATTTTGAGGGACTAACACTTGGTTTATCATTCCCTAACCACCCCCACCCCCGAATGGTATTATATCAGGTGTGGGTGCACATAAGGGCTGTGTGTGCAGCGTCCCTTCATGTGGTAACTGTGTTTCTCCATAGAGGACTACACTCACAGAGCCTTGTTTTGGACAACATGTCTTCTTAGTGGGCGCCCCAAGGCAGCTGGGGGCCTCACGGAGCATTCCAAGAGGCTGTCTATAGTGTCCTCACTCTAGGCCAAAAAAACTTGTGTCAGGCCTAATCAAACCCAACAGAACTTTACCTCACCTCACCTCACCTCACCTCACCGCACTTCACTTCACCTACCTCACCACCATCCCAAGGCAGAGTGCAAAGAGTAGAGGGCCATCTCTGAAGGGAGTGGCGCTCAGACAGCCTGGTCCCAGGCAGATGACACCTTTTTGGGAAATGGCTTTTGAAACCTGGCACTGGGGTGCAAGGAAGCTGATGAGGTGAGTGATGAAGCCGGCTTCTCCGTGCTATGATTTATAGGACTGGGCACCACAGCACGCTTAGGAAATTGTAATGCCGGAACTATAAATGATTCGTATTTTCCAGTATGTAAAACATGCGTATAGTCATCTAACTTGGAGCTAATGGCAAAGAAATTGTCAGAAAATCAGGCTCTGGCATAATCAAACAAGTGCTGTACCGTGCAGGGGATTGAAAGCAAAGGTGAAATGCGCTCAGGCCTGAAGTCCTGACCTCTCTACCCATCACCCTCCGGCAACTGTGCCCAAGCGCATCCCCTCACCAGGACAGCACAGCAGACCTTTGTGGTCAGTACACCTTAGCATGTTCAGGAAGCTGTTGCAATGACTAGTTACAAACTTTAAAAACGCACTTCTATTTATATCATCAGTAGAGAAAGCAGGAATAGTAAGTTATTTGCTAATTACCTGCCACCATTACCCTGTGTCCTGGCAACTAACCTTCAGAAAAGAATGCTGGAAAGGCATTAACACAAAAGGAAAAGGAGAGCACTTCCAGCAGCAGAAACCCACTGTTCAATTCCACTGGGTCCTCCATTCCCCATCTTAGAGCGGGGTTGCACGCTGTGGCCCACAGGCCACATGCAGCCCACCACTTCTTTTGTATGGCCCATCAACTAACTAAGAATGGTCTTAACACTTTTTTTTCAATTTTTTTTTTTTTTTACTTACTGATTTTTGAGAGAGAGTGATCTGTTGTTCCACTTATTTGTACAATCACTGGTTGATTCCTGTATGTGACCTGACTGGGGATTGAACCTGCAGTATTGGTGTATTGGGACAATGCTCTAACCAACTAAGCCTGGTTTTAACATTTTTAAATAGTTGGAAAAAAATCAGTAGGTTAACATTTCATTACCTGTAAAATGAAACTCATATTTCAGTGTCCATAAGTAAAATTTTTGGGGGCCACAGCCATACCCATTTGTTTATGTATTGACTCTGCTTGTTTTGCACTTCAACAGCAGACTTGATTACTCTGAACGGACTGTGTGGCCCATAAAGCCTAAAATACTTACTGTCTGGTCCTCTACAGGAAACATTTGCTAACTGTAAGCTTGGAGTATCATTGCTCAACATGGCATAGTTGGCACTCCCTAAAGGCTTGATATGCCCTATTGTCCCTGTTAAGGACTAACTGTGCTCCTGTCCCCAATCCATATGTTAATATCCTAACCCCTATGTGATTATATTAGGAGGTAGGGCCTATGAGAGGTAATTAGGTCATGAGGGTAGAACCCCCATGAGTGGGGTTAGCGCCCTTAGGAGAAGAGACATGAGGGTTTGCTTCCTCTCTTTGTTTTTGGCCACATGAGGGTACAAAGAGAAGTCAGCAGTCTGCAACCTGGAAGAGAGCTCTCACCAGAGCCTGGCCATCCTGGAACCCTGATCTCAGACTTCCAGCCTCTAGAGCTCTGAGAGATAAACTCCTGCTGTTTATCAGTCAGCCAGTTCAGGGCATTTTGTTACAGCAGCCTAAGACAGTCTTCCAATGCTCCCCATGTACTCATCAGTGTCTAAATATTCCATTACTACACACTTAATTTTGAGTGATTAGATTATTAGTGGGAATTAATTTATTGCATTAAGGAAACATGAGTTTGAGTTGAACCACAGAATCCATCAGGGGTGAGGTTTGGTACAGATGGCTCAAGCTGCTGGAGCAGAAGGGCAGTACAACTCCATCTGTGCTGATTCACAACCCTCCTAGGTTTCGTGAACTATCTATGGGGCAGGAGGTTCCTGACCTACGCTACATGTGAGAACCATTACCTAAGCTTCCCAAAAGTATCATGAAGGTTTATCAATAACTGAGTAAACCTAAAAATCCCCCACCTAGCCAGAGAAGCTAGAAAAGCTAGAGACGCTTTTCTGGACTGGAATGACCAGGTATCCAAGGGGAGAGCATTCTAGAGGACCCCAGGGCAAGGCAGGAAGGTTTCTGTACAAACCACAGAGCCCTGAATGTCTCTAGGGCTGACTTGTTACCCTAAACTTGATCACTCAATTTTCTCTTTGTCTCCTATCCTTGCCTGATCCCCAGGCTGAGAAGGGTGGTATGAATTGGACACGAAGCATTCAAGACAGCAACGGGCAAAGGAGCCCTCTGTCTACTTCAAGCCCATTCCATATTCTCACAGTGTCCTGGGTGGGGCCAGTGGGCTGCAGAGCTGCAGAAGCTCATGTAAGTTTTGCAGACCCTGAGAGCCCAGCCAAGAATAAGAATCACTGTTACACATGAGAGTTCTGGGTTTTCAAAGGGCGTGGAATGACACTGCAGCCTATAAAGCAAACAACTCTAGATAGTGAATGGAGAGAAGATCACATGCCAAGAAAAGATGAAAAAGTCGCATCTGAATTGGGCAGAGCAGGTGGAGAAACTTGGGGAAAAGCTGGCACATTCAGGCTACATTTACTGGATCTGACACTTAGGAAAATCAATTTCAGTGCTGTGCTCTGACATCTTTTTAACTGCATCTGCAGAACCTTAAACAGAGCAATGACTTACTCCTTCCTCAGTCACCCTTTTGGCCAGAATGTTTAGTCTAGGAGGAATTAATAAGTTGCTAGAACAAGAAAGGGGAGTCATGAGGGATGGGGAAAGGGGTTGAGAAACAGTCTCTCCAGCAGCGCAAAACTCGTGGCTGCTTTTCCCAGCAGTCAGGTCATTCTGCTACATGCAATAGGTCACAGGAGTGATGGGGCTGAGACTTAGCTCACTGCACAGTTTAGAGGTGCTTATTCAGAGCTGAGATGCAGGAAGATAGAACCTGTACTTTTGGCCCAACAGAAAAGTGTTCAAGCATCCTTACTGCTCAGGTTTATCCAGCAGCTTCAATTCTTCTTCTTTGGATGTCTCATAATACTTCCTTATTTTAACCAATTCATCCTCCTGGGCTCTCTGTGTTCAAAAAGAAGCAAAACAAAACACACGCATAAAAATGAGCAGTGAGAATCTGTCTACAGCAGCAATTTTCAACCTTTTTCATCTTACGGCACACAAAAACTAATTACTAGAATTCTGTGGCACACCAAAAAATATATTTTTTTGCTGATCTGACAAAAAATAGGTACAATTTTGATTCACTCACACACCAGACAACTATTGCTGCGTTGGCTGTTGTCATACTTTAATTTGACAATCTAAGGGAAAAGAGGCCAATGCTCTTGACTCAGTAGTCAGGTATCGCCTGTTTTAAAAATTCTCATGGCACAGTGGTGTGCCATAGTGCACCAGTTGAAATGGTTGGTCTAAAGCAACATGTCTGAATGTGTGGTCTCTGAACCAGCAGCATCAGTATCACCTGTCATTAGCTACAAATGCAAAACTGTGGCCCTACCCCAGACTTAAGAAACTCCAAAGGGGGGACCCAGCACCGCCCCCCCCCCCCCCCCCCGCTCAATGATTCTGGTGCATGCTAGTGTTGGAGAATCCCTGGCTAATACAAATGTCCATACCAAGTGACATTTGCTGGACACAGAAGCCAGGACATTGGGTTGCTGCCTCTGTTTGCCTATAAGGAGGTATGGGTCCAATCATCCTTAGCACCTGCTTCTCAACCCTCAACAGCCCTCCTAACATATGTACGCTGATGACTTTTTTATTTTTAGTCACCGTCTTCTTTTTTCTAAATTTTGTAAGCATTCCTTGTCTGTATCACTTATTTTACCATTCAATCACACACCACTTACCTCTACTGTGAACTAACAAGTACTGACAGTGCACAAAGTCCAAAGCCCATGGTAACAACAAAAAGCATCCAGAAGGCATTATGCATCTTACAAAGTCCTTAAACATCAATTATTGTATCTTCATTTTACAGATGATTCCACTGAGATTTATGCTAAGTACCTGATAAAGGGCCTGACTCAGAATCTTTTCCCCATGATACCACACTGCCCTCCAGGTACTAAACAAATGCACTGTCAGCTCCTGATGGCCTGGTATTTGTGTGCCTTCTTGTCTAGTAATGAAAGCCTTACTGATAGAAATGTGAGAAGCTCCCACCCAATGTGAGTACTAAAGAGCTCCTGATATGTATCAAAGATGTGAAAATATATAGGGAACTGTCAATGCTATGAGGCTGGACTGCTACATTATGACAATATTCTGTAAGAGACTGAGGTCCTAGGGTACATAAGTATTGCAACTAACCATTTTTTTTTTTAGCTCAGGGACTATTCATATTATAGCGCTCCAGGCAGCTTCCTGGAAAATACCATTACTTCGGTAAAGAGAATCTGGTTCAGTCTGTTTTCAAATACTAACAGAGTCAGTGAATAAGAACAGTGAATAACTATGGGAATTCTAACTCTCCTGTGCCATCTTTTCAAGACAGCCTTCAGCTGTGCTCATCATTTCCACACATGACCCAAATCTAAAAACCATTTGTGTGCACAGTGTTGTGTATTTTCAAAACAGCTTGTTACTGCTACAGATACGGAATTCTTTTAATACTCCTGAAAAACCAGGTACAGACCATTATAATTCCTATTGTATTGATAATCAGGCAGGCTTAAGGAGTTTAACTGGCCCCAAGTCACTCAGCAGCCAGTGATAGAGCTGGACCTGTCTGACACTAAATCCCAAACACTTACCTGCCATCCTATACTACTGCCCACGTTCAACACCATCAGCTCATTTGAACTAAGAGTAATCATCTAAGCTGGTATTAGCATTTCTATTCCTCAGAGGAAAGCACTGGTGCACACCAACATTAAGTCAGTAGCTTATCTTCGTTAACTCTGATAGTAAGCTATAGGGCTGAGTTCTGTGGCAAACGGGTGGTCTCTACCTTGAACCACTCTCCCTTGTAGGTATACAAAAAGATCTACTAACTCAGCCACCAGAATGGGGGTGAGGAAGCTAATGCTTTTCTTATGTCTGCTCTTATTTGAGTTTGGATTTCTCTGCCTCAATCTCATCCATGCTATATCTAAACTCTAATTGCCAAAGAATATGAATGAATGGATCGGTGATTTTTCTGGAGGAAGGAGTCACGTATGACTTTTTTAGACTTTAACATTTTTTCAATCCTCACCCAAGGATATATTTGTTGACTTTAGAGAGAGAATAAGGGGGAAGGTATAGAGGGAGAAAGGAGGGGGGCAGAGAGAAAGAGAAAGAGAAAGAGAGAGAGAGAGAGAGAGAGAGAGAGAGAGAGAGAGAGGCATGCATCGATGTGAGAGAGAAACATCGATTGGCCTGGCCAACTGGGGATTGAATCTGCATCCCAGGTACATGCCCTGACTGGGAATCAAACCTGCAACTTTTTGGTGTATGGGATAATTCTCCAACTAACTAAGCCCGCTGGCCAGGGCTAGACCTTAACTTTTTTTTTTTTTTTTTTGGTTAAAAAGACATGGAAATATGGACTCTAGCTCTGTATGTCTTTGATACTCACATTTTCATATAGGGCTGCCAGGGTCTCAAGATCAACCACGGAGTCATCCACATTGAAAATGGCTGCCAAACACCCAAAAAGAGAGAGAAAAAAGAATAACAGGTTTGATTAGACTTCCCCATACTAACATTTATTTCACATCTGGCTTCCAAGCAATATAATATTATTGCACTTTCTAATAGAAGCTGTATCTGTTAGCATGTTCCTATCCCTCTCCTTTTGCACAAGGGACTCCAATAAAAGAAACCAAAATGGTTGGTTGCTATGGTTGGCTGGAGCCTTGGCCTCGCCTGGTTTAATTCCTCAAGCTCTGCGTCCTTTCTGCAGTTCAATTTAGGCTCCACAGGACAAGTGTATGTGGTTTAAAACTAAATCAGTTTGTGGGTTTGAAGCACAATTTTAAATCTTTCTTCCCCACTGGTAATTGACGGGATTTAGTACCTAATGCAATAGAACTGACTCTTGCCCATTACCAGGAAGAAAGAGAGGAAAAAAGACAATGTTGGCAAATTAAATGAATTCAGGCATGTGATTTTAGGCACTTCTCCATGGCCACTGCAAACAGCTTGTTTGGATTAAAAAGACAAGAAAAATCAATAATTGCATCAATGGCAAATTAAGATTATGGAAACCTCCCAAGAATCAGTCTTAAGGCAAATTCGCATTCCCATGGGTTTATTAGCATTCTACTTGTTGTTCTGTATCTTAAATAAGTCACTTAGCTGTTAACTAATATGCTGACGATTTCACGTAGAGAGATTCCTTCCCATATACACCAGGATGCAAACAACGAATTTAAAGCCTTAATGGATTTGGCAATCAAAGTGTTTGAAATAGCCTGCTCCACATCTTTAAATAATTATTCAAAACTAATAAAGTTTGTTCCCGCAACCCCACCTCCCTTCTCTGACTTTACATTGTGAAATTAACCAGCACGCTAGTAAATTTTCTCCGTGGCAGGCTAATTAATTTTATTAAACCAACCAGAGATATTTAGAATGCCTTAAAATTCTGCTCGTCAACCATTATTCTGTTCATTGGCATTACACCATGGCTTCAGAGAAGGTAGGGATCAAGGTAAAGGGCAGGTTGCTTTTGGATTGTTTTGCTTCTTCTGCATTTTGAATCATATGAACCCCTTTACACAATTTTAACAAAGGTAATTAACTCAGCTAAGATCGTGTAACTTCACAGAACACTGAGAAACGTACTTAAAATTCCTTTACTGGCCACATTCTCTAACTTAGAAGTTAATCAGCAAGCTATTCCTAGATACATGGGGTAGTGAGAAAAGAGGAGGTTAACGTGCGAGTGACCAAGTCGGTCATCTCAGATTCCACCGAGACAAATAAAAATTACACTTCTAAAAAAGCCAATCTGAAACCACAAAAGAAATATCTAGTTTGAGGGAAACGAATGAAAGACTTTACCCTCCCAGAACTGTTACTTTGTACGTGAAGATAATATGAATTCACTGATTTATTATATAGACCAGGCACTTCAACATGACTTTGCTTTAAAAAACAGAAACTGGCTAGAAATAATGTGTATTTTATATAAATTCCAATATTTACCTACAAAAATCAATCATCAGGAATGCAATGAGAAAAGGTAAAATTCTAAATAATGTATCAGACAGGTTCACTTCCAACCATACATCCTTGGTACCATGTATGAACTGTAGACTTAGGAATGACTGAGTAACCTTAACTAATGAAAAAGAGAATGATCTGCACACTTCTCTTCCTAGAGCGGAACTCTCTGGTTTTTTAAAGTTTATCACTTTGTGATTCTGGCAAGTATATGTCTGAGCTTCAGCGTATCCATAAAACAGGTGTAATACCACCTACTGAAAATATTGAGAAGTAATGAGTATGCTGTGCTTGACATAGCACCTAGAACATGGTATAAACTCAAAATGGTATCTATGAACTGTGACTATTGTGATTTTAAATCACAAAAACACATTGTTAATGTGTTTAAATGTTTGTTAATGCCTTATGTGCTCTAAGATCTGAAAAGAATTAGAGAAAGAAGACTGCAACTATTGAGCAGTTTTGTATGATAAATGTAACTTTCCAGAATTCTTGAGTTTAAGATAGGAGGCTCAACTTTAGGAAGCATTACTAATAGCAAAGGTATATGCACAAATAATCATTCACAAAATAATGTATCAAGTGTCTGAGGGAAACAGACGATACCTTTGGGTCCATCCAGAAAGTTAACCTAATTTTTATCACTAATTTTCATCTTTTCTGCCAATCCACACTTGATCATACCACCAAAGTTATTTTTTGAAAACACAGGTCTCAAAATTTTACTTTGATTTTTAAAATACCTCAGATATCTTTCCTTTAAATATTGGGTGAGGTCCAAACTCTCTGACCTGATTTTTAAGCCCATTCACTTCCTTGCTCCAAGCTACACTTCCAATCTCATCTCCTACCACTTCCATTTCTCCCATGTGCCCTGTGCTCCAGCCATCTGGGCCATTCCTGAACATGCACGGCTTCCTTCCTTCCCATACTGCATCCTCCGAGGCCCAGGTGAAAGGTTCCCTTCTCTGGAAGGACCTCCTTGATCTTGGAATCATTAGGCTCTCACTCTTGGAATCATTAGGCTTTTCCTCTTCTGAGGCATTGTACTTTATTTTAAGAAGCTGTATTATGGTTGTTTGCATAAGAGTTTCCCTCTCCCACCAGACGGTAAGCCCCTGTAGTCAGGGACAGTTCAACACACCTTGATAACCCAGCTCCCAGTGTAGTATGTGGGGTGTAACAGGAACAAACTAAACATTGGTGGATGGGGTAAATGCTACAGGAATCCCAAAGAGTGAGTCCTTCTGTTAGGGGTCAAAATTTCTTAATAAAGAGAACATGGGGTCCTGAAAAAGAAAACAAAGTCTTTTCATCTGATTTTGACAGATGAAATAGTGTGGCCATGTTTCTGAATTAAGGTTGTTTGCCCACCCACTTCCATTTGTCCCTGTTAAAAAATCAAGGCTTAGTCAGAAGAGTTGCAGAATCATGCTCCTACCCAGCATAGGTGCATTGCTTGCCTGAGTATTCTATATTAAAAAAAAAAATAACAAGTGAATTTTCTCATTTTTTAAGAAAAACAATCTTTTCCCACATTGTTAACTTTCAAAAACTTTTAAAATAGCAGTATCATCTTAGGAATAAAGGTTACCAGTAAAACTTCAACTGTTATATTGCTTCAGGCAGGCACCTGAAAAACCCATTTATTAACCACCATTAATTAAGCCAAATTCATCCCAAGCAATGACAGTTTGTAAATTTACAACAAATGCCAGTGAACATCAACTGGAAGGACATGAGAGACATTCCAAGTGGAAAAAGCAGATGCAGACAGGATGATGGAACATGCAGGCAAATGGTAGGTAGTTCATATTGGCTTAAAGGATGCATCAATTAAGTGCACTAAGGAGATGAGACGCCACCATGTTTTGGAGCATGATCTTGTGGGATTCTGAATGCTACAATGAAGAGCCTGCAATGCACTTGATACACTGCAGGGAAGCATTGAGTGAGTGGGGGAGTAAGTTGGATAGCGTTATATTACATAGGAAACATTAAAGTTTGGAACGACTGGTTTAGAACCTCTTCCAGTGGGTAAAGGTAGCAAAAACCTGAGTACTGTGGACAGAAAGAACAGGAACAGAAGAGAAAGATACTAGAGAGCATACAGAATGGTATCATTATACCTCTCTGGATACACCACTCAGCTCTGGGACTGAGGAAAATGGAGTGAAAACCACCTGGAGGCTTTACGCCCAGATTTGGGGGAAGACCTGTGGGCCACCTGCAGAAAAAGGCAGCAGAGCCTAAGAGCTGGACATGCTCGCTGATCTCCCCTCCAGGACCTGGGGAAGGAACGGGAGAGAGGAAATGACTGGAGAGGAAAGACATAGATGACAGATTAATTTAGGGCCAGCGCCAAGTATCCCACCGTGGTTTCTCCTCTTCCATGGGAGGATCTTAAAAATAAAAGTAGAATAAAATTCAGAAGTAGTAGGAGCACCATAAAGAGATCACCTGGTTGAGCACATGAGCTTAAGGAAATTAAACTATTTATATTATTTCTATCCCACAAAGTGGACAAAGGAGTTTAGGTTATTGCCCAAAGGTCTAAGAAGTCAAGAAAAAAAAACAAAAAAAAAAACTTAAGTCCTACTTGTCCTAGGAGAACTTTCTTGCATGTGCATAATTCTGCCCTCTATTCACCAGAAACAGTGTAAATTTCTACATAAGGCCAGAATCAGTACCTGATAATTCTATTTCCAAAATTCTGGGGCAGTGTATCAGAGAACTGACTCCTGAAGGCATGTACCATCAAACTTACTGGCATTACATGAACCCATTTAATTAGTTAACTGATGATTGAAAGAAATAGATCATTGATTAAAATATTTTTGGAGTTATCTACGATCAGGTAGCTCCCTCCATTTTATACCTTAAAAACACACTCTGTTTCTCTTGCTCTGTCCATCTGCCTCTCTCTCACACACAGAATCACACACTCACATACTCCCGTACACCTTTTATCTTTTAAGTTGAATAAGCAAATACCAGCCTACATAATTCTACAGCACGCCTCACAGCCCTGATACAGTAATTCCAAGTAATTCTAGTTTTTGTTCCCATCTGTATAGGGCTCATTATAGCAACACTCCTGCAGATGGTGTCAGAAAGGTGAAGTGTCAAATCCACAAAGTGGAGACCCCAACAACTCATTGCTACTGCAATATCAATCATTGCTGGTGGTTTTTACTTTTATCTCCCTCTCTCCTTAGTTATTCCCACTCACACTGTCAGTTCAGCTAGAATATTTCACCTACACCTCACAATATGCCAAAAGGAAGTAGACACACGCTGTGAAAAGCTGGTAATTTTATTGGGTTCCTTTACCTTTAAAAATCTGTTACTTGGTCAAGTCTGGTTTCTGGGCTCCTTTTTTGCAGGGAAATTGAGGCAAACATTTTTATGTGGTCCTCTGGTGCCTGCTCTGTACTCTAAGAATTATATACACAAGGATCATTAGAGTAGTGTTTCGCCCATTAAGATATAATAACCGTCAGCAGGGACAAAAAGCAGATCAGTATCACAAATTCAAACTAACAGGCGCACATAAAAACTATGTGCCTGCTTCAGGCACATGCACAGGGTCAGGGACTCACACAATAGGTAAATTCTCTCTCCAGTTTGGAGACAGCCTTTCACTAGACCAAGGTAAGCAAAAAGAACACGCAAGAATTCTCTCAGCCCTGCAGCCATTTTTAACCCTGAAACGTTTCTATCCCCAAGTGCACGATGTCCAGTAAACAAAGGATGACTGCTTCCTGTTTGAAGGGCTTTTAGTAAGTAAAAAGCAAGCAGTTACTCATCGGAGCTGTTATTGTTTTGACTGAAGAAGCACCTTCAGGCAAGAAACACGAGGGATATTGACGGGATATTGACGGAGGAAGGCACACTCCTTAGCTGGTTAGCCCAGCCAAAGGAAATCTTGTCATCCAAGGTGTGGAAGGTGTCAGAAACAGAGAAGGTTGGGTCTGTTTACCAGCTTGGACTAATGTTGGTAATTAGAAATAAGCTCTAGCCCTGACCAGTGTGGCTCAGTTCGGCATCACCCCACAAAGCAAAAGAACGCCACCGGTTCGATTCCCAGTCAGGGCACATGCTTGGGTTGTGGGCTTGGTACCCAATCAGTCACCGTGAATAGGAGAGGCAACTGACTGATGTTTCTCTCTCATATCAATGTTTCTTACCCTCTTTCTCCCTCCCTCCCCTCCTCTCTAAAAATAAATAAATACTTTTTTTAAAAGAAATAAGTTCTATATAGCCCACGTTATTCTTCTTCATACTTCCTTTAGTAGTTGACACAATACCTTACACAAGGTGGGATTTTAATAAATGTTTGTGAGTGTATTCTCAGCCCAAGAAATCAAAAATTAATGGGATTACTTGATGCTACTAATAGAAATTATTTTGTTAATAATTTTAACTTCCAGACTCCCGGCCAAGATGGAAGCATAGGTAGACACACTGTGCCTCCTTGCACAACCAAGATAGGGATAACAGCAATTTAGAAACAGAATAACAACCAGAACTGACAGAAAATTGAACTGTATGGAAGTCAGACAACCAAGAAGTTAAAATAGACCCATTCATCCAGGCCAGTAAAAGGGGTGGAGTCAGGCAGCTGGGCGCAGGTTGCGGCATGGAAAGTAGAGAGCGTTGGAACCGGGCACTTAAGGCATCCGGGGCGTGCAAGACCGCAGCAGGAGGACCCTGAGTGTGCAAGTGGCAGCTGGCAGACCCCGGGTGAGGGGTGGCAAATGGCAGACCCAGCAAGGTGGGAATTGTGAAGCAAGGCACTGCATGCAACCCAGGATCACAGCACTGGGAAACAGAACCTCAGGACATTGATTGAAAACACCTGTGTGGGTTGAGGTGCAGGGAGAGACTCCCAGCCTCACAGGAGAGGTCCTTGGAAGGTCCCACAGGGTGCACAAGACCACCCACAGGGGAATGGGCACCAGAGGGGCCCAGTTTGCTCGGGGGAAGTGGGAGAGGGGATTGGGGTCCCACGGAGAGCAGAGCAAGCACCAGTGTTCCCTCTCGGACCCCGTCCCCACATACAACGTCACAACCCAGCGACTGGGGAGCCCTGCACTGGTGAACACCTAAGGCTCCGCCCCTCATATATAACAGGCACAACCAGACCAAAGTGGGGAGGGGCAGAAGATGGCTCAAACAGAATTGAAAGCATCACAACTAGTACTTTTAAGCAACTGAGAGCCAACCTATCAGATGCACAGTTCAAAGCACTGGTGGTCAAGATGCTCACAGAATTGGTTGATTTTGGTCGCAAATTAGATGAACAAATGCAGGCTACGATAAGAGAAATGAAGGAAAATGTACAGGGAACCAATAGTGCTGGGAAGGAAACTGGGACTCAGAACAATAGAGTGGACCAGAAAATAGAAAGAAACAACCAAACAGGAGAGAATGGAGAAATAAGAATTCAAAAAAATGAGGAGAAGCTTAGGAACCTCCAGGACATCTTTAAATGCTCCAACATCCATCCGAATTACAGAGGTACCAGAAGGAGAAGAGGAAGAGCAACAAGTGGAAAAGTTATTTGAACAAATAATAAAGGAGAACTTCTCCATTCTGGCAAAGGAAATAGACTTCCAGGAAGTCCAGGAAGTTCAGAGAGTCCCAAAGAAGCTGTACCCAAGAAGGAACATAACAAGGCACATCATAATTACATTAGCCAAGGTAAAAATGAAGACAGGAATCCCAGAAGCAGCAAGAGATAAGGAGACAGTAACCTACAAAGGAGTTCCCATCAGACTGTCAGCTGATTTCTCAAAAGAGACCTTGCAGGCAAGAAGGGGCTGGAAAGTAGTATTTCAAGTCATGAAAGGCAAGGACCTACATCCAAGATTGCTCTATCCAGCAAAGCTTTCATTTAGAATGGAAGGGAAGATAAAGTACTTCTCAGATAAGGTCAAGTTAAAGGAGTTCATCATCACCAAGCCCTAATTATATGAAATGTTAAAGGGACTTATCTAAGAAAAAGAAGATTAGAAAAAAACACATATAGTAAAATGACAGCAAACTCACAGTTATTAACAACCACACCTAAAACAAAAACAAAAACAGCCCTGGCTGGCGTAGCTCAGTGGATTGAGCGCGGGTTGTGAACCAAAGCATCGCAGGTTTGATTCCCAGTCAGGGCACATGCCTGGGTTGCAGGGTTGTTTCTCTCTCTCTCTCTTTCTCCCTCCCTTCCCTCTTTAAAAATAAATAAATAAAATCTTTAAAAAAAAACAAAAACAAACTAAGCAAACA
Source organism: Tonatia bakeri (assembly GCA_004024845.1). Classification (NCBI taxonomy): domain Eukaryota; kingdom Metazoa; phylum Chordata; class Mammalia; order Chiroptera; family Phyllostomidae; genus Tonatia; species Tonatia bakeri. The sequence continues at coordinate 86,858 of PVIA01000370.1, read as the reverse complement.
ACTAGAACAGGAGCAGAACCACAGAAATGGAGAACACAAGGAGGGTTAGCAACAGGAGAGTGGGAGGAGGAGAGAGGGGGAAAAGGTACAGAGAATAAGTAGAATAGGTGGTAGGTAGAAAATAGACAGGGGAGGGCAAGAATAGTATGGGAAATGTAGAAGCTAAAGAACTTATGACACATGGACATGAACTAAAGGGGGGGAATGTGGGTGGGAGAGGGTGTGCAGGGTGGAGGGGGATGAAGGGGGGATAAATGGGACAACTGTAATAGCATAATCAATAAAATATATTTTAAAAATAATAGTTTTAACTCCCAAGAAACCAATATAATATTTAGATATTTTACTAAAATTACTAATATTTTTAGGGCTTGATAAATACTCAATTTGTAAGGAAAAAAGAACAGGATATGGAAAGTAAAATAGGAGGACCTGTGTTTTTAAACCTCTCAGGTAACCTATCCCCCTCAACTAATTCCCTTGATTTCTACCAAGGAAAAGGCAAGGATGTGGGGTCATGGAAGGAGGCAGTGGTAGAATCTGAGAGACTAGGAAAGGCAAAGCAGGACCATCTCCCCAAAATCTCACTTCCCAACAACAAGGCCATCACTAAGAGGAAGTTCATGATACAACAGGGCAAGAGGTGAAAAGAAGGAAGGAAAATGGAGGCGGGTCAGGACAGGAGCTGCACAGAACCTGCTCCCACTGAGAACTCCACAACCATGTCCCTTCACAACGGTGGTAGCTCACATACAACCTTCCCTCAACATGCCTCACTTTCTCCTACTGGCCGCTCTGTTCCACCTCCAATCAGCAGCAGGCTCACCTGTGCAGGCGCAGTTGTGCAGCAAGCCTCACTCTAAGCCTGTAGTCAGATAAAATGCTGAGGGCACCAATTATTAAGCAGCTTACAGGAATCTCTGTCCACTATACCAGAGGGTGGGGACAGTACACAGACTTTACTGGGGATTAATACATAATAAATTAATAGCGAGCATTTATTGGGAGCTTTCTGTGTGCCAGGTATTGCTCTGTTTTACATTTAATTGTACAAAGCAGGTGCTAGTGCTGTGCCTAGTTATTTTTTAGGTTTTTTTCCCCTTAATTCCTGCCAAGGACATATTCATTGAGAGAGAAAGAGAGAGAGAGAGACACCAATCAGTTTCCTTCCATATGCATCCCGACCAAGGATCAAATCCACAACCTAGGTATGTGCCCTGACCAAGAATTGAACCAGTGACCTTTTGCTGTACATGACGATGCTCCATCCAACTGAGCTACACTGACCAGGGCATGCTGTCCCTAGTTTTACAGATGATGATACTAAGTCACAAGAATCACACAGCTTGATTTCTAAAGCTCAATTCCATATTCAAATTTACTGGACTATGATTGTATTATACTTCTTTTATCCCTTTATAAGTATTAGACTATGAATAATCTCTACCCCTAAAATCCTCACCACCTGAAACACACACACACACACACACACACACACACCAGTTAACCTACTACCCACAACAGTCCGTACAGAAGCCTTGGTAAATGGCATCACAGGTTTTCACATTAATCAGCAGTTTCCCCGTGGGAACCACATACAGCCCCCACCACAAAAACTTCATTTGCATATTCTACACAGCCATTAGAATAATGGTCACCATTATTTAGTTGTTATTAACACTTAATTCAAACATGTTGTAATTGTGGGATAAAATTACCAATATTCAGATTTTTTACCTATTTGCAGCTATTCAAAATAACCGGTATTGCAGGTGAAATCATAGCAGAACAAATTTCTAAAAAAGAGAAATCTGGAACTTGTGAAGTCATTATCTTAAAAATATATAAATATAAAAAGAAAATAAAATCTAATATAAAGACTAATTTAAAAAAAAAAGATACTAATAATTGCATTTTTACCCTGCATGCCAGAACTAAGAAGGCAAAGGCACAAAGCGTGAAGAAACACAAACAAAAGTTGCTTCCAGACACATGAAGAATAAGCACTATCTAGGGAACATATTTCACAATCTTACCTACACTGCCAAGTGCCTGCTAGTGTGTCATGCTGGTTGATACGGACTTTAACTGAGGCTTGAGGGAAACAGGAGGCAAGCGTAAAGAACACAGTGAAGAGGAGCCAGCTAGGAGTTGGAAGGAACGACAGCCCCAGAAGGGACACTTATCTAATGGATTCCAAAACCTCAAAATCAATCCATCTTATAAAGTAAAAATCCCAATTGCCAGCCAAGTCCAAGCTTGTACTATTGCCTGGAGGTGCCCAAGATGCCACTTTATAGGTGCGATTAAAATTGTTCATGGTTCAAACCTCAAAGGAGGGATACGGCACAGAATTCGCACCACTTGCCCTCCTTCATCCCTCTACTCTCCGTAGGGAAGTGGAGTGAGAAACAGTTTGGGTTAAGCTGCTTCTGTTCTTCCATTAGTTCTGGTTCTTTTAAGCCAAAATTACATTCCGGGCAGATTGGATAGTCGCAGTCAGTGCCTGAAGGTAAAGAACAAAGAAAGGCCACCCTCTGCTCTCTGGACTCAGCTCTGAGAGAAGGAATGTACAGTGGTTTCAAAAGGGGGTGGGCGGGAACCCTGCTGCTCAGGTGTTTTAGACTCAGTGGGAGGACGAGAAAGGTGGGGAAGGAAAGGGCAGTATTAAAACTACTGTTTATCTAAAGCCTTTTAAAAAATTGAGCTCTGCCAATATTTAATAAGTTGATTGACCCTCACCTTCATTCAGGATGTCAGCAGGCCATGACCACATGTCACCTCTGGTGGGCGGTCACCTCCGTAGGTGGCATTCTCGCTGGCTCTTTTACTTTCAACAGATTGTGATGGGGAGGGGGGACAATTAAGTAAAGTCTTCTCATTCTAAAATCTGGTTTTAACTAAATTTGACAAAACAAACAAGTTGGTTTCAAAAGATTCCTGCACAGAATCCCAGATTGAAGATAATCCATCAACGAGAAAATGACAGAGCAGGCACTTTGATTGCAAGTACAAATTTTTCATCAGTTGTGACATGACTTGAGACCAAGGACACTCGAATCAGATTTGCCAAGACTCTGACCTCCCTCAGTTATAACAGAATTTATCAAGAGACTGAAATCTAAGTCTAAACCCACTATGGTCAACAATGAGCCTCCCTCCATTTACGTATCAAGCCTTGAGATATTAGCTAAGGAGAATCCAAAGCCGTCACAATTAGCAAAACATTAAAAATTATTATTAATCTCATTTTAATTCACTTTTTTGCATATGTTTTATAACTTGGATATTAATTTTATCACACATTTACATGATGTACATGTTTTAGAAAACATACCTTGAGAAGCACCCTCTGAAACTTTATTGATATGAGTACAGTGTAAATTTTGCGTATCAGCTGCCTTTGAGTATAGGGTCCCCTATGCTAGAATCACAACGTTCCTCAGGAAAGTCCTAGACAATTCACAGTGAATTTCAGATGTCTGGTCAAATTAATTATGTTTTAAACAACTAACATAAACCTTGACAGATATTTCTAGAAATTATCAGGCAACAGTGAGCAAAGTCCAGTGGGCATTCTCAGATCTGGGGGTCAGACTCTGGGCATATAACTAACTGGCATCCTCTTACATTTTAATTTAAAATTTACATTTTAAACAGAAACAAAGTCTTTGATGCTGTTGAACCCCTGAGATTCTGGACTAGTAGGAACTAAACTGAAAAATGCTTTATTTTGATGTTAGATTAAATGTTATAAATATAAATTCTGAGTGTACGGGAAATTCCAAATGAATGCCAGGAGGTTTCTGGCACCTAGTCTGTTGCAATGCATACAGAGGTTTATATCAAGAATAGTCAACAGCAATTTTCCATCTCCCCTGGGAAAAGAATAAGAGGAAATCACTAACGTGGAATGAAAACACTAATTTGCAATCATGCAGGCAGTCACTCTGTCCAAGGATGCCAAAATGCTTTTAAATACAAGTCATCCAGTTTAGTGGATGGAAAACCAGCAAGAAGTAAATTGCTTCTTCAGAGCCTCTCCTGGACTAAACACAAATGCTGTGGGTATTACGGTCAGCCTTCTGAAACCATCCTTCCTTCGTGACCATGGGCCCACCTTTAGTCATGCAGTGCTTTAGACTTACTCAGTACATGGATCTGGCTTTCTCCTGCAAGAGCCCGGCCCCATCTTCGGTACAGAGAAACAGATAAAGGTAGTGACCCTTTGGGGATGTTATATCTCTAACCTAGCTCTATCTACATAACACCAGGCTGGAATTTTCAGATGCTTGTTGAACACTTCAGCCTAAATGTCTCCAGTTATCTCAGACTCAAATCATCGAAAACTGAATTGATCTTTCTGCGTCTACCCAAGCTTTTCCACCTTTATTTCCGGTTTATGTTTTTGGCATCATTATACACATTCCTGTTAAGGCCAGGAACCCAACATACATATAGGACTTCTTCAACACTGCTTGCATCTAGTATGGCTAAATACAGCAATTCTCTCTCCAAATATCCCTTGTATATGGTGTCCTCCTTTACGTTTCTAGAGACACAGCCTTAGTTCTGGCTTTCATCATTCATCTCAGCAATTACAATCCCTTTCTAACAGATTTATCCACTTTCACACATTTGATGATCATCGCCCAGGTGCCAGGCACAGTACAAGGTGCTAGGGACACATCAGTGAGCAATCACCCTCTTGGAGAGTATATTCTGGAGATGAACATGAATGAGAATATATGTGGATGAGCAAATAAAATATTAAGTGCTCTATGGAATGGAAGAGAATTAACTTAGGATGACTTAAATTAGGGGGGATCTGGAAAGGCTTCTTTGAAGTGACATTTGAGCTGAAACCTAGCAAAGAAAAAGAGCTGGCTGTAAAGAGTGGGGTGGAAAAGTATTTTAAATAGAGCATACGGGCAGTGCTGTTCATTTAAAATGGGCTGTGACTTCAAAGACTCAGAGGAAGGAAAGAACATGTCCCTTTTAAGGAATGGAAGAGATTAGAAGGCAATGAGGGGAGAAGCAAGTGCAGCCAACTGCAGCAGGAGATGCAGCAGGAGAAACGAGCTGTGCCCAGAGCGTGGCACAGGCTTTGGAGGCCAGTCTTCTCCAGCCTGAAAGATATATCTGCCCTCCAAACCAGATCACAGCGCTGCCCGTCTTAAACTGTGTCTCCCTGTTACTGATGGGACAATGTCCACATCCTGTGTGATGAGACTCAGCCCCGCCTGTGCTGGATGCTGCTTGCCTTTCTAGCCCTGTGTCCTGAAGCAACACTCACACGTGATCTATCCGCTGGAGCTGTACCTCCTTTACACACGCCATCTTTCCACTGCAAGAGCTGCAGTGTGTGGTGAACCTCGTTTCACCCTCTAAGACGCATCTGAAGTTTTATAGGAGGAGACCAGATATTGCTTTGTTGTTTCTTAGGTGACTCTACTGTAATCTTGGGCTGCTTTTCACATCTCTCCCACCATCCTGTGAACTCTTGAGAATGTTGCACTCTGGATCTTATGTATTATGATCGCCATGGGGCCTGATACAGAGCTGGCCTTCAAAACATGTTTACTGAGGGAGGGAGGGAGGGGTGGAAGTTTTCTCCAAATGCACTAATGGAATATATGACATTCAGATTCCATCTAGTCTAAGGTTTACTTTACTTTTTAAATCAAATGAAATTTTAAAAAAACATTTATTGGATGACTTTTATGTATGATCCATCAGCCTGATTAGTTGTAAACAATGCTTAATTATCAGAGAAATTCTTAGCAAAGAAATGCAATATGGCATGACAGAATAGACACTGGTTCTCTACTTGCAGATTTAAGACCCTGAGATACACAGTCCCCAAATTTCACTTCTTGAATACACACTACAGGCAGTATCTAGTGGACAATGGAGAAGTGCCCACCCTACAAATGAAGAAAACAATGTCCCTTTTTAAGGGTTGAACCAGTAAAAACTGTTATCCAACCATGGAGGGTAACTGTGGGCTGAAATACCCCAAACTATTATCTAGGTGACCAACCTTTAATCTCAGCAACAGGGAAAATGGCATAAACAATATACAATGCCAAGCAGAGATAAGTGATACAGAGGTAATGATGAAAAGATACGATAAATATTTCCATCCTGACAAAGGAAACACACTGACTGTACAGTTTACACATATCTTCCTTGTAAGTCTGGAAAGTGAAAGTTACTGCATTTGTCTTTGCGAGGTGACAAAGATGAATATATGCCCAGAAGGCTGAAGAACAGTCTCTGAACTGTGGTCACTTCACCACGGTTGTCGTGCTGTGCGACCTTGCCTGGCTGCCAGCTGGCCTGCCCCAATCAGGGCTCACTACAGCCACACCCCCCACATGAAAACAAACGTTTTAGGCCAATGTCAGCACAGGGAATCCTTTCATCAGGACGACAACACAAGGCCAAGTGCATTCCATTCACGACCAGACATGGACTCAGAATGAAATGTAACTGACATAGCCCGGCTCCTAAGTGACCTTCAGATGCCAGTGTCAGTCAAATGATTCTAAAGAAAAATTAAGCTCAGGTTATACTGCCGCATTCATCTGGAATGCATTACTAAATGAAGACGTGAAGTGGAGCCTAGGAGCCAACTCTGGGGTGGATTGCAGAGGTTCCTGGAGCAGGAGAAAACTAACATGGCGCCCACGTCCTCCACGTCTGTAACACTGCAGCTGACATTTCCAGTGCTAACACGTAAGATCACTTCTGCTTCACACGTGCAGAGTAGACTACTGGAAACATCTCTTATTCAATTTACAATGAACATTTAATCCAGCAAGGCTGGAAATCCATGGGAAAGTTTATGGGCCTGACTTGGTATCTGGAATACTACACGGTGGGAATGACTCTTGTCCACATGGCTGTCTGATACACTATGGCAGGGCATGCCTGAAAAGAACTGAGTAAAGTCTAAGGTGCTGTTACCAGTGCGAAAACTCATATCCATAGTGCTATACATCATGGTGATGAAGCTGAGATGCCTGGTTTTTACTAGGCTTATGGAGAGTGCTGTGGTTTAGGACACAGCTCTGCCGCTGAATCTGAAGAACTGCTTTTAATGACTGCATCAAAAATGTCAGTCCCCTTGACATAAGGCTATAAACTTCCCTGCTGATATTTTTATTTTATATTTTTTATTTTATTTTATTTATTTTATTTTTCCTTTGTCTAGTATCATCAATTCCTGGTTTGAATTTACCCAAAACTCAATTCTTCTAGAAGACCTCACAGCTAAAGTTACTAAAGAATTCCTTTCTAATTTTGATAGCGGAACTTTTTAGTCATTTTCTGTCCGTAATTCAAATTAATTACTGTGACATTTTTGGAGGTTTAGCATTCATACTTATGTATTTAGTTCTACTATGAAGCTTAAATACTAAAAATAGCTTATTTGAATACTCTGTGACTCTCACCTACTTCAGGATATTTTTAGTTTTATGTGAAATTTTTACTGTTTGAAATAAAGCGAAATTTTAAGCCCTTAACAAAGCTCTTTTGAGAGGAAAAGTAGTGTGTGAAAGTACCGAAAGCATCTTTAAGTTCAGGACCTATGGGAGTCTTCTGCTGGGAATCAAAATAAAATAACGTTGAGGCAACGAAGACTGAAACCTGAAGGGCAGTGTGGTTTGAGAGCGTCGCCACCGTAAGCCCGCGCTCAGAGCTACTGAAAGTGCCTACGATGATAGTATTGCCACTCAGAAAATATGCAGAGACATGTTAAAATAAAGATTTACATTTAACTGACTTCTGAGAAAGGGTAGTATTATTTTCAATCAAGATACAGATTTCAAAAGATATGATGGTTTTTGGTCTTTTTTTTTTTAAAGACTAAGAAAAATATATGCAAGTAAAATTTCCCTCTTCAAATGTCTCATTTCAAACTGAGCCAAAGACAACCAAACTGAAATAGCGTTGTTCGGATAAAGGGAGGGACTAAGAAACAATGACGTAACAAGTGGATAAAGATAAGTGCTTCTCCATAATAGAACCCCGACTAATGAGGAAATGATGGAATACTTTTGACATCTTCTAATAAAATAATGAATCTAGGCAGAGATCACTGGTGCTCACTAACATCAGAGACAACCAGCCATTACGTACTTCTTGATAGAATATACAATAGCATCTACTATTGTTTTCCTCCCCGTCAGATCAAGTCTCTCGATCAAGCTAACAGTTTGCAGGAACCATGAGTGACAGAAAAAGTTAATAAATAAAAACATGGCAATACAACCAGCAAAATCTTGTAGGAAACTCCACAGGACAAGTGACATGGTTTCTTCAAAAAGGTAATTACAAAGGAAAAAAAGATGGATTAGAAGCCTCTAGTTAAAAGAAATCTGAGAGACACATCAAAGGCAAAGCATAAAATTTGTTTCTATCCTCAAATTAACTGTAAACAAAAGGGTGAATCAGTGAGTATACAAATAATCAGGGAAATTAGAACTGCTTCCTTGATGATATTGAGAAATCACTGTAAATGTTTTTAAGTGCATGATAATGGCACTTGAGTTGTGCTTGAAAATGTGTCTTTATCTTTTAGCCATGAACTTACATTTTTAACAGATCAATTACGTCTGAGTTTTTCTTCATAATAATCTAGTTGGTGCAGAAAGGGTGCTTCACATAAAATAAGAGGGAGCTGACTGTTTTGTATCTAAGTAGTGGGAACATGGGATTCACTATAGCATACTAATTTTTCACATGTTTGAAATCTTTCACAATAAAATGCTGAAAAAAGTAAAAGTTGTGTGTGTGTGTGTGTGGGGGAATAATGGAGAAGACTTACCCTGCTGGATATCCTTCATTTCTAAATGCAAACTAGATATCAAGATTCCCACAGTTTGAGATCGTTTTCCATCCAATAACTTGATGATCTGGAATTTAAACATAAAGTTAACACAAGCTGAAATGACCGTGCAATCTTTCAGAGGCATATCAAAAACATTAAGATTTTCAGATATTCTGATTGGTGAACTAAACTGATGCTACAGTCACTGTACTTTAATAACCCTTTCCTTTAAAAGTAACTTATCCACGACCATAAATATTTTAGAAAATAAAGAAAAATAACACCACCCCAAATTCCACCAGTTTAATACAAGCACTAAAATCTTTATATTTTACTCTATTATTTAAACACAGCTATGTTGTAATTGCAATATATGAGAATGCAATAAAAGTCCAACTTTTAAACTTATCACTGGCATATTTTTCATGCTTTTACTTTTTAAGTCACCTCATAGCTTCCATTCCTGGTGCTGTCATCTACTGAACGGTTTAGAGGACAGATCACTGTGACCCTCACTCAGCAGTTTATCAGTGATACGACCTTGGAAAAGTAACTATACTGCTAGGTATTCAACTTCTTTGTCATGAAGTAGGGCTGACTGACTTAGCTTATACAATTACTCTAGAAATAAATGACAATATATGTAAAGCACCTAGTATAGTTTTTGACATAGATTATTTAAATAAATTTTCCCTGTTTTAGAGAGTCAGGTTGCTTCATATTTGTGCCACTATTAATATAAGCAATATAATACTTTGTACAGAAAGCTTTAATTTTAAATGTTTTAGAATTGTTCTTTTGTAATAATATATATGTATACCAAAACTTGTACAACTTTTTAGATATTCCAAATACCTCACTGAAAGTTATTTCAATCTTTATTTTGTGTTCCTCTGAACCTACTAAGCTAAATAAGTTCCTAATAACTTACCACTCAGTGGTCAATAAGGGAAAAAAGTTACCTTTTCTCATGTGGCACAGTTACAAAAATCCATAAGACAAGCACTGAAAACATTACCAAATCTTGTGGTTCTTAATGCACTTTCCTGAGTAAAATACACCTATGCTTCCTCTCCCACCAAGGTACTTATCAAGTTACTGGAATATAGTGGAGATGAAATTAAATAGTAACAGACACTTACATGTATATTAGTACTAGACTAGCTGAGTTGTTTGCCAGTTGAATAATAAGATACCGTGAATTTGTTCAACCAAGATTGTCTAATTATGTATCAATCAATCAATCCTGAATCAATTACAGCCAGCCGTTGCCTTTCCTTTCTCTGTTCAAAATGACTACTTTCATGTAACTACCAGAACTAAGATATAGTAAATACCAAGCTTTCATCAAGATAAAAGGAAAACCTGATTTTTCAGTCTAATGTGTTTAATAATTTCACCAGTGGCCTTAGAGGAAGATTCTGGGAGATACTTTAAAAGAAATAAAGAAGGAACTTGGTATTTTTAAGTTATTTTTATGAAAGTAAAAGCAGAGGAGGAAGAGATTATATATAACAAATATCTTGTTTACAAATGCAAGTTCTGTTTTTTCTTAGATAAAGAACACAAATTTCAAGTGAAATAATTTTTATTTTATTTTTTATCCTCACCCAAGGACATTTTTTCATTGCTTTTTTCAGAAAGAGAGAGGAAGGAAGAGAAAGAAACACTGATGCATGAGAGAAATATTGATTGGTTGTTTCCCATATGCGCCTGGACTGGGGACTGAACCTGCAACACAGGCATGTGCCCTGACCAGGAATTGAACCCATGACCTTTCAGTTACGGGACCACACCCAACCGAGACACACTGGTCAGGGCTAAAGTGAAATAATTTTTTAAAGTCCAATGCAAAATTAAGAAAACACACATAAGTTTTAAGTAAACATTCAGTCATGGATTCACTCATTCCACAAATATCTGCTGGGGCACTGCTCTGCACTCTGGGGTTGGAAAGATGACAGGGTGATGAAGTCCTTACCTTCATGAACCATGCAGAGCTTAGTGATTTTTAAAAATTGCTGAAAAGAACCAAAAAAGCAAATAAAGCTGTCACCTGAATTAACTGCAAAGCAAATTAAAAAAAAAAAAAAAAGCTTTGGAAATTGACTAGATTTATCCTGGAATGACCAAGATAGTGACTGCTACACCCTTGGCCATGACATGCACATCCATGTCAAAGAAACAGGCACAGGAATCAAATTTATGATAAGATTACAACTGGGTGGCAAAGATTCCTGCAAACAAACATTCTCCAAGCTATCCAGATAGATTTCTGAAAACCATGGGGAATGCATTCTACCTAGAGGGAAGACAAATACTAGTTTTTCTAATAGCTAATTAAAAGAAGCAAGAAAGCAACCACAAGAGAACTGAGAGAGAGAGACAGAGACAGAGAGAGATTAGGATTGTCATTAGGAAAACCAAGCAAATCCATCCCCACCTCACTGTTAATCAGGCTGAACTGCGGAAAGGATGTCACCACACTCAGGCTTCCTTGCTATCTTGTCTAATGACTTCACACAGCAGGTCTTTAGAAAGAGAGGGTTTATTACCTTTAGCTGGACTGAAAACCTTAAGACTTTTCTGAAATGTGATGCTGTCTCCTAAAAAGGGGGTTAGCAGTGATAAATCAAAGCATTTGTATTAATTCTCTATTCATGTCAAACTCTGTCTAGTTCTAACTAGACCTTTTAAAAAATATACTTCTAAGTTATCATGTAGTCCTTCTTTGATTGTTAGATAATACCTGGTTTCTCAAAACCTGCTAAAATGTTAGGAACACAATGGACACTGAATGGATCTATGTCCTAAACCTTCTTAATCTCTCCCCCGCACCATGGGTTGAAAGAATAACATGAAATCTACTCAATTAACGAATTTTTAAGTGTACAGCACAGTATTGTTAACTATATTCACAATGCTCTGCAACACATTTCTAGAATTTTTTCAGCCTGCACAACAGACACTCTAGGTCCATTGTCTTCTCCCAGCCCCTGGCAGCTTTCTGCTTCCTTGAGTTTGACTACTTTAGACACCTCATATAAATGGAATTGCAGTATTTGTCCTTCTGTGACTGCCTGACTTCATTCAGCGTACTATCCATGAGGTTAATCCATGCTGTAGCATGTGACAGGATTTCTTTCTTAAGGCTGAATAATATTCTACCCTGTATGTGTCTGTGTGTGTGGGGGGGGAGATAATATATATCACATTGCCTTCACCCTTTCATCTGTCAATGGGCACTTAGGTTATTTCTACTTCTTGGCTATTATGAATAATGTCTCAACAAACATAGAAGTGCAAATATTTCTTTGAGATTCTGTTCGCAATTCTTTCGAATAAGTACCCAGAAGCAGGGGTTGCTGGATCATGTGGTACTTCTATTTTTAATTTTTTGAGGGACGTTCATACTATTTTTCCACAGTGGTTGCACCATTTACATTCCTACCAACAAAGCACAGGAGTTCCACTGTCTCCAGATCTCCACTTGTCTCCCTCTCGCTTCCTCTCCCTCTCACTCCGACACCCACCTAACGGGTGTGAGGTGATACCTCATTGTGGCTTTGATTTGCATTTTCCTGATAATTAGTGATGTTGAACATTTTTCCATATACCTGTTGGCCATTTGCATGGCCTCTTTGGAGAAAAATTTATTAAAATCCTTTCTACATTTTTAAATCAGGGTTTTTGTTTGTTTTTATTGTGTTAAGATTTCAGTACATATTTTGAGATATTAACACCTTATGAGATATAAGGTTTGCATAGGTTGCTTTTCCATTCCATTCCATTCCATAGGTTGCTTTTTTACTATAATCAAAGGTTGATTATCACCTTTGCTGTATAGGAGCTTTTAAGTATGACTCGAAGCGTGACTACCACTTGCTATTTTTGCTTTGTTGCCTATGCCTTGGTTCCACGCCCAGGGAATAATTGCCCAGACCAGTGTTATGAAGCTTTGCCCCTATGTTTTCTTCTAGACATTTTATAGTTCTAGACCTTATGTCTAAGTCTATGATCAATTTTGAGTTGATTTTCGTTTGTGCCGTGAGATAAGGATCCAATTTCATGCTTTTGCATGTGGCCATACAGTTATCCCAACATCATTTGTTGAAGAAACCATCCTTTCCTGAGACATTTTGAGGTCGTGGCTCCTTCGTTGAAAATCATTTGACCCTGTATGTGTGGATTTATGTCTGGGCTCTCTGTTCTGCTCTGTTCTGTTCCACTGGTCTGTAGTCTGTATTTATACCAGTACCATGCTACTTTGAACACTGTAGCTTGTAATATGTTTTAAAGTTAGAAAGTGGAGGACAATATGAAACAAATTATAATAAATTAGAAGTAAAGCAGGGGTTAACAACAAAGAGTAGAATATATACACACACATTGCACCTAAGCATGTGTGTGCACCCACATGTGTGCAGGGTTTTGTTTTCATAAAAATGGCAAGCAATATATTTTTTTCTGCAGCTTTTCCCATCATCCTGCATCTTCTATCTCTCATAAATGCATCACTGATATCTTCCACATCAGTACAGGCAGAGCCTCTTCTAAATATGACACAAAATTTAAGAATTTTTCAATTGATAGTCATTTAAAAATTTTCCACATTTGCCCTGGCTGGCGTAGCTCAGTGGATTGAGCGCAGGCTGCGAACCAAAGCATCGCAGGTTCGATTCCCAGTCAGGGCACATGCCTGGGTTGCAGGCCACGACCCCCAGCAACCGCACATTGATGTTTCTCTCTCTCTCTCTTTCTCCCTCCCTTCCCTCTCTAAAAAATAAATAAATAAAATCTTTAAAACAAATTTCCACATTTAAGTCAATTATTAACAAAGCTGCAATGACTGACCACAAAGATACATCGTCATGCACTCATATTTTGATAGATTTACAGAAGATATTCAAACAGTATGTCCATGTAAAATCTTAATAAATATTGCCAAATTCTTTCTAATAGGTGTATCAATTTACACTCCTACCAAGAATTTGAGAGACTGACTATTTATTTTCCTGTTCTCTCATCCATGCTGGGTATTATAAATTTTAAAACTTTGGCCAACATGACAGGTAAAATTTTTCACTATTCTGCATTCTAATCACTTAATAGTAAAATTAAATATTTGGTTACTGGTCACACATTCTTGTGAATTGTCTTGTATACTTTTTTCTGTTTTCCAATTACCTGGTCTCTTAAGCTGGTATAGTGCAAAGAAATTCAAATAAGAACATAGCTCATATGATTTCACTCATATGTGGAATATAAAACTGAAAACAGTAAAACAGTAAATAAGAAAAACAAATAAAGAAAAATTCAGACACAGACAACAGTATGGCAGTTACCATAGGGAAGTGGGGTAAGGTGTAGTAAGTAACAAGTAAAGGGGGTCAAATTTTGGGTGGGAGGCACACAATGCAATATATAGATTATGTACCATAGAAATGTACACCTGAAACCTATATGATCTTATTAGCCATTGTTATCCCAACACATTTTTTTTAAAGACAAAGAACATAGCTGAATTGCAAGAAGAAAGAGATATATACAGAGACAGTTGTAGATAAGGGGCATTTTTTAAAAAATTTTAGTCATTGTTCAAGTACAGTTTTCTGCCTTTTATTCCCATTCCAGCCCACCCGCCCATCCCTCCCCACCTCCCTCCCATTTCCACCCCCCCTAGTTTTTGTACATGTGTCCTTTATATTTGTTCTTGTAAACCCTTCCCATTCTCCCCTGAAATTCCCTCTTCTTTCCCCTCTGGTCACAGTCAGCCTGTCCTCTATTTCAGTGTCTTTGACTATATTTTGCTTGTTTCTTTGTTTTGTTGTTTAGGTTCCTGTTAAAGGTGAAATCATATGGTATTTGTTTTTCATTGCTTGGCTTATTTCACTTAGCTTAATGCTTTTCAGCTCCATCCATGCTGTTGCAAAGGGTAGGAGCTCCTTCTTTCTTTCTGCAGCATAGAATTCCATTGTGTAAATGTACCCCAGTTTTTTGATCCATTCGTTTACTGATGGGCACCTAGGTTGCTTCCAGCACTTAGCTATTGTAAATTGTGCTGCTATGAACATGGGGGTGCAAAGGTTCTTTTGGATTGGTGTTTCAGGGCTCTTAGGATATAGTCCCAGCAGTGGAATTGCTGGGTCAAAAGGCAGATCCATTTTTAGTTTTCTGAGGAAGTTCCATTCTGTTTTCCACAGTGGTTGTACCAGTCTGCAGTCCCACCAACAGTGCACTAGTGTCCCCTTTTCTCCACAACCTCTCCAACACTTATTGTTTGTTGCTTTGCTTATGATGGCCATTCTGACTGGCATGAAGTGGTACCTCATTGTGGTTTTAATTTGCATCTCTCTGATAGCTAGTGATATTGAACATCGTTTCATGTGTCTCTGGATCCTCTGTACGTCCTCCTTGGAGAAGTGTCTGTTCAAGTCCTTTGAGCATTTTTTAATTGGGTTGCTTGCCTTCTTAGAGTGGAGTTGTGTAAGTTCTTTATATATTTTGGAAATTAAAACCTTGTCTGAGATATCATTGGCAAATATCTTTTCCCAAATAGTTGGTTCTCTTTTTATTTTAATACTGTTTTCTTTAGCAGGGCTGAAGCTTTTTATTTTGATGAGATCCCATTTGTTTATTCTTTCCTTTATGTCCCTTGCTCTAGGGGACATGTCAGTAAAAATGTTTCTGCATAAAATATCTGAGATTTTCCTACCTGCTTTCTCCTCTAGGACTTTAATAGTATCATGGTTTATATTTAAGTCCCTTATCCACCTTGAATTTATTTTTGTGTAAGGTGTAAGTTGGTGCTCAAGTTTCATTTTTTTGCACATAGCTGTCCAGTTCTCCCAACACCATTTGTCGAAGAGGCTATTTTTACTCCATTTTATGTTGCTGCCCCCTTTGTCAAATATTAATTGACCATAGAGACTTGGGTTTATTTCTGGGCTCTCTGTTCTGTTCTATTGGTCCATGTGCCTGTTTTTATGCCAGTACCAGACTGTTTTGATTACAGTGGCCTTGTAATACAGTTTGGTATCAGGCATTGTGATCCCTCCTACTTTATTCTTCTTTCTCCAAAATTGGAGCAGCTATTCAGGGTCGTTTATGGTCCCATATAAACTTTTGAAGTGTTTGTTCTATGTCTGTGAAATATGCCATTGGCACTTTAACAGGTATTACATTGAATGTGTAAATTGCTTTGGGTAGTATGAACATTTTGATGATGTTAATTCTCCCAATCCATGAAGACGGTATATGTTTCCATTTGTTTGTGTCTTCCTTGATTTCTTTCCTCAGTGTTATGTAGTTTCCTGAATATAGGTCTTTTACTTCGTTGGTTAGGTTTATTCCTAGGTATTTTATTTTTCGTTTTGTTATATTGAATGTGATTTTTTTCTTGATTTCTGCTTCTGCTGTTTCATTGATGGTGTACATAAATGCCTTTGATTTCTGGATATTGACTTTGTATCCCGCTGTTTTAATAAGGGGCATTTTCTAAGGGAAGGAAAGGGAAGAGAACTACCCTGCACTGTACCCCCACTAAGTGCTAGGTAGTGTGTTCCCTGGTACATGAACTAACCCAAACGGATGGTTGTGAATTGGGGGCAGTGAGTACCACTGCACTGTAAACTTCTATTCCCTTAGTGTCCACCCCCCTGTGGATTTCTGAAGTGATGACAATCCTTCACGCTCAAGAGTCCTGGAAAGTGAGTGCAGTCACCTCACTCCTATAGCTTTAAAGCAAGGGGCACAGAAAGAAAAGGGCAATTGTTCTGCTAATTCAATACTCCTTTTTGATATCTGTGACCCAATCTCACAACTTGTTACCCAGATATATACTTATATCTAAGGCATTTACTTTCACAATGGAGTAGTTAGGAAGAAAACATTAAGAAGGGAGAAAAAAAACAAGAATGAAGAAAATTGAGAGAGAATGGACAAGGAAAAGAAAAAAGAAAGAATAGATTCAGAACATGACGGAACACTTTTAAAAAAATGTTCAATCAGTTCTTGATCAAGAATGATCACGTCATTTTTAAAATAATTGTTTAGAATCATGGTGAAGTTTCAAATAACCAGAGGTGATTTATGTAGAATCTTCTGTTAACTGAAAATCCCCTAATTTTCTTTGTATAGCATTGTATAAATACTTGGTATGCCAACTTTGAGAGAGACAAAATGAACTTCAAAAATTTCTCTCTGAAGAGAAAGAACATACAACAAGAAAATAAACTAATATTGTATATTTATTCTTCCCAAATCCACTATGTTTTCTAATATACTCTGGGCTTGAAAAAAATCAAGCCCAGTTGCCTGTATCTTCTATACTCATATTACTGAACAGTGTGGATTGGTGATCACAATGACTACCTGAAAAAGGTTTAGAGTCCTAAGTTTCCTGAGATTGTCTGATACTAAACAGTCTGCCCTTTTCATAGAATGAAATGTAACTAATACATTAAAAAATAACCAGAGTATTTTAAATATAAAAGATACATCAAACTATTTATTAATTCAAAAATTTAATTAATCAGCATCAGCCCATTCTTTCAGCATTCTCGTTGTTATTTCCAGTGCTGTTTTAACCATTTTTAGAAGTTGTCTGGCCCAAGTCAAAGGCTCCCAGCAATCTCACAAGAAATACAAATACAACTGAGAACTACAGCTATAAAAGAATGGGCCTTCCCTCTGGTTCCTAGCTTTAGCGTGCTGAGCTGCCAGGGCCCCTTGGCCAACGTTGGAAAGTGACTGGCATCATAGTCTGGTGACTGGTTATTAAAAGTCAGGAGATCAGCCTCTGACTTCTAATGCTGCCCTGACTCATCATCACTGTCAACACTGAAATGAGTCACTCCAATTCAACAGCATTCTCTCAATGCAGATTCCTATGTTAGTCTACTGTGAGGGATACAAAGATTAAAAACAATATATATGTATGTGTACATGTATATGAACACATATGAATATGCATACACCCTCATTCAATGGGAGCTCAAAGATTAGTTTCAAGGGAAACATATAAATAAGTCTGATACAAGGGAGTTATTTATAGAGATTAGTTAACACAAAAAGTTTCTAATTATTCTTAGGTACATGACCCCTAAAAATCCCAGAACTCATTGAAAGGTGGAATTATGATTAAGATGGCTGTTTCAGGCACCATATTCCCCTGATAATCTGAAAGCATTCCCCACAGTGCTATATTCAGTGCCTTTTTCCTGAAACAAAAGTCTAGGTCTCCCCTTCAGAAGGCCTCTGCATAAAGGAGAGTTGAGAGATAACCTCTGCAGATCACGAACCCCAAACAACTGTGTAACTCATATTCTGGTCATCCGCATATGAAGGGCTCTATTCATTCTGCATGGCCACCAGGGTAAAGGCTCTTCTAGGCACGGAGCCCAGCCAGCAGTAGGGGCTTTTCCACTGTGGAAGACCATGAGGCCAGTCCACCACAGTCGATTGCTGGATATGGATAGCAGTCCTGGCTTTACTGCTCCACAGGTTCATAATATGCATCTCAAACTAATGGTTTTCCTTGAAGCTCCCAACATGATTTCCTTCCATGTGGGTTCTTGGCCCCACTTCAGGCCATTCAAGGAAGATACTTCAGAAAACACTGTGAGAAAGTATGAGTACTTTCAAAAGTGCCTATCCAATGTGTACTCTGATTGAAGTGGATTTTGGTACCACTTAACCCTTAGCATTGAAGAAACCTGCAAATGTTGCCTAATTTATCCTTCTGCCCCTAGATTGGTCCAAAATCCCAGACATTTAAGGATGGATTTTACTTGAGAAGAATGTTCATGATTTTAGATTTAAAAATTACTATGGTGACATTTCATACAAGGTACACATATTCATAGCCATTTTCTATCTCACACACACACACACACACACACACACACACACCAGAATCCTACTTCAGCTAATTGTAAATATAACCTAAACTTATCATGCTATTCCTATTCAATAACTACGCCCGACGTCCATTTTTATTCTTCTTTGTCCTCATGTGCCTATTATTTGATTTTGTTTAATCCTCAAAATCATTTTCTAGTATTAACTAACCTCTGGCACCAAAGCATTTTATTTTGTCTGATTCAAATTCCTCCTGCTTGCATTTCAATCTTTTTCTGCTCCCAGGGAAGGCAGACAATAGCTGGTCTCACCATCTCTGTCACAAAGCTCCTTCACGAACCACAAGACCATCATTTTTTTTAAACAAGAGATGCTTTATATCAAATCCTTAAAAATTAGTTTTTCAGAAATGTTAGTGAGCTCTCAGTTTATCTTGGTCCTATCTGGAGTCAGCTGAACTTGGCAGCACATGGCCTTTTCTGAGGTATAATTACAGTCTGGAGCAGAATGCAATTTGTGCAGCATTCCACTGACCTACAAGATGACCTTGTGCAGGGGCAAATTCACAGGTTGCATTAAACCCTATTAGACATGCCTAGTTTAAGGCCAAGCCTTTCCAGACCCCCACCACATGCTAGGATTAGGGCATCACACATACGCACTATTACATCGCCCGAGGACCTCTCCCAATGCTTTCCAGAGGGGGAAAGGCAGGCCCACACCCCCTACTGTCTGAACCTGCACCTGAGCCAGTATACCCAAATTATTACTATTTCTTACATGTGTGGGTTTTTTTAAAAACCTGCCTCTTTGAATAAGAATTAAGACAGAAATGGGAAGAAAGATTTTCTACACTGGAAAAACCACACCCTGACTACTCAGCTAGAAGTCTTGCCAGTCAGACTGAGGAACAATTCCCGCCAGGTTCAGTGGGACTTTCACATCCACATAAAATCCATATATGTGTTCAGCTTTCTGCCTGGGCTTGGGAGACATGGCCAGAAGGAAAAATAAAAATAAGTGGTCTGAATATGCCATGAATGGTGGAAGTGTGCTCGGCTGAGTGAGTCAGGCATAGCTACAAAATTAAGATAATCATAGACGCCTTCTTCTTCTAGCAAGCCTTCCCCACCTGAAAGGAAAGATGATTTCTATATCTACACCTTCACCAGACACCAAATACATTAGAATCTATTCTGTTCTTTGGCTTAGTCCTTACGTGTGAATTTTCTCAGTTTCAGTCATAGGGTTTCCATCTCCAAAGAAGGTGGTTTTATCATACAGCCTGGAGACTAGGCACCAGGTCTAGTTAAATACAGCCACACTCATTATCAGCAATGAACTTCTGGGTACTGCAGGTAAAGAAGGGCACATTGATCCCTTTCCTGTCCCAATCACCCTCCCCCACCAAAAGCAAACAAATAAAGAGTTCACACACATGAGCAGATAATTATAGAGAACAAATGAGAAGATGGTTTTCCTCTCTCAGGGAGATTGTACCCCACAGTGGAAAATATAGAGAAAGTAAACAATCTGACCCTCCAAAGGAAAGTTCTAAAAAACGCTACTTCTATTTTTATACCTTCAGACTGGCACTGTCTTTTGCTTATGCTTCATATCAACACTCACTAAATGCCACTACTTGGCAAAACTGCAGACTTTAAGAGGCTGGATTAAAGCACATGCACTACTGATGACAAGCCTGCCTGTTTTATTAGCAGTAATCCTTTGCTTTTCTAAGTCACTGGCTTGCATAGGGATCAAGGTGCTTGCATGATGACTGCAGCATTTATCTTGAAGACATTCTGTGGACTAGGCTGGAAGGCAGGTAAAATCCTTTTAGAGATGTAGACATTGATGCACCTGTCCTAAGGACTACCAGCTCTGATGAACAAGATGATAATCTACTCTGGATACCTCTGAATCATAAATATAAATTAGTATGGGATCTGACTTTGGCTGGATGAGACAGCAGTATCTTCTGGGGATGAGACATGGTATATCAAGAAGGCATGTAGATTTAATTTTACTCTCATTTAATGTCACCCATTCATATACTACAAAATTGTAAATTCTTATTTTATAAGTAATAAAAGTCTAATTTGGGAAATAGAGTGAGAATTCCCCAATGGAAGGACATTCCAAGGAGAGACACAAGATGATACAAGGCTATGAGGCATGGTAGCCCTTAGATGTAGGCCTTATAAACAAAAATAAAAAATAAAAATTGAGAGGTAGCAATGGACACAATCTCACTTCAGAGCTGTGACTATTCCTGAGCCCTTCCTGACATTTCTAGTGTAGCAGTGACTGGAGATAAGCAATGATTGCCCCCAGCCAGTCCCAGGAGCAAAGGCCAGCTGGAGGCGATGGCAGGACTGGAGTTGGCAGTCACCTTGCTATCTCTCCTTGGAAACATGCAATTGCTTCTTGGCACATGCTCAGGAAAATCAATGCTGACTCAGCTTCCTTGTTCCCTTCTCCCGTGTTCTGTCCCCAGACACTCTTTGGCATCACACCCAGAGAAGCTGGCTGGCTGACTCCATGGTACCGTATTATGAGATGTCACCTGACTTGGTACAAACAAGTCCTCACTGCTGATGGCCATCGTGGCTGGGTGTGCTTCTGGGTAGTGGCCTCTGTTGACGGCCTGAATGATGCCATTAAAATAAGCTTTCCACATGCAGCCTGATTATCTGTCCCACTAAATGTGTCAAGGCAAACTAAGCTTCACTGTTCTGTCAAACTGCTAAGTCTGAATCCCTTCCATGGCCTTATTTTCGGGGACACATAAAATTGCTCATATGAAGTTTACTTTAAGGATTTAGGCTCTTCACCAAGAAATGTGAAAAGGCAAATTGTCACCCTGTCCTGGGTCTGAGAACATATTTGGCATCCCGTTCCCTTACAGATGAGACACAAAAACCCTTTTATTGGTTTTCAGGCTTGTGGATTCTGTACAGAAAGCAAATGGAGAGAAGGCAATAGCAGGTGAGGGCTGTGGCTGGGCACAGGGTAGAGGGTCCTGTGGGATGGAGGGGAGTGGGAAGGTGGGCAGCAGATAATTCTGATGGTTTTAGAGTTTTTGTGTTAGGCATGAAACAAACTCCAAAACAAAATCACATGTATTTTCTCACTGATTAGAGACCTAGGAGAGAATATGACCAATGCATCCATTGCCCTGTCTTCAGACAAGGCCAAAGTTGCCGTCACACAAAGGTTCAGATGAAAAATGTCATTGTATTATTTCTTGGAGCTCAAGGGACCTTAAAAAGTGCTTGCCTATAACAATCAGGAAACATTGCTAAACCACTGACAACTAACCTGGTGAGAAGCAACTGGATGGAGGATTACCTAGCAGAAAAAAATGAAAAGGGAAACAGAAGATGTATGAAAGATCCAACTTATAGTAAAACATAAAAACAAAACAAAACACAGGTCCAATTGTCCAAGGCTCTGCTTTTCAAACTGCAGGTGTGAATGCTAAGACAATGAGAGGAGCTAGGACCTCTCTGTGGGACAGAAATTAATAACATCAGGATAACCCAGAAAACTTCAATTCTGTACCTTCAGGTGGCCTCCGACTATCATGGTTCAACCGTAAGGCCAGAACTTATTCCATATATGCAATTCAACTTTTAAAAGCAGGGTACACAGTTTATTTATTCTCCGTTTCAGGAAGGATTAGAGTCCAGAGGTTCACCACTCAAGATATATCATAGGCATGATGCCACAGGACCTCTGGGTCATGTTTTGTTGTTTTTTGTTTCTTTGTTTGTTTTAAATTTCTATATTACAATTCCATTTCCACTCCTCCTGTCCCAACAATCCACCTGAATGGCTGCCGACGACTGGTAGAGCAAATATGCCTTCACTCCCCTTCTCACCCTCTGGACCTAGCATTGAGGAAGAAAGGGAAAGCTTTCTCTCAATCATTCCTAAGTTGCATAGAAACATCTTCATCCTACAGACATCTGCATATCATAGGCAAAGCCCTTAGAAAAGTTTGGTAGGGGCACTAGAACATTGTTTATAATAGTATAAAACAATCAAGAATTTGTGGGATGTCCTCTAGAAGTTTCATGTGCACATGAATTACAAGTGACATCATTAAAAATACAGGTTCTCATTCACTGAGAATGGGCTGGGACCTGTTTTGGATTGAATTGTATTTCCCCCAAAAAAGCTATGTTGAAGCTCTCACCTCCATCACCTCAGAATGTGACTTTATTTGGGAATAGGGTCATTGCAAATATAATTAGTTATGAAAAGGTCATACTGTCAGGGGGCCCCTCATCCAATATGACTAGTGTCCTTATAATAAGATGGCCACGTGAAGACAGAGACATAGAGGAAGAATGCCAAGTGATGATGAAGGCAGAGACTGGAGTCACGCAGCTGCATGTCAAGGAATGCCCGAGATGGCCGGCAAACCACGAGAAGATAGGAAGAGAAGGATTCCCCTACTGGTTTCAGAGGGGGCATGCTTCCACCAATAGCTTGGTTTCAGACTTTCAGCCTACAGCACTGTGAGGTAATACACTTCTGTTATTTTTATTTACCCAGTTTGTTGAGATGGTTCTCAAAGACTAATACAAGGTCTGAGATTCTTATATTTCTAATAAGCTGTCAGGTGGTATTTTTGCTTCTGGTCCATAGACTATACTTTGGGTGGCCAGTTGACCACCGACGAATATATTATTTTGTTTACTATCACTGGCAGTTAGCACAATGACTGGCACATATGTACATATGTTTATATAATCCCTGATTCCCAAAGCTTTTTTGGCTAACTAGCTGAAAATGTTTCCTTTTCTCTATCAGCCTCCACAGAGTCTTCCTCTTAAAGCTATATGCTCAGTTGAGGAGGTTGGCTTTCTCATATACGGCCAATCCCAGGTACACAGACAACCATTTGCATTACTAAGGATTCTAAATAACACAGTTTATAAGACCTTTGGACTTCTTGTCTTATTTATATAATTTCTCATGTACTATTAAGACACTGAACCCAGTTTCATATATATTCTTGGTGGCTCAAATAGGGCTTTTCTCTCCAAACTTTAGTGTTAGGCTTTTGAAAAGAACACATGCTAATAATTACCCCAAGCTGTTTAGAGATAATGGACAACAGAAAAGTTATTATCTTCAATGTCATCGCATGTCTTTGATATGATAATCATTGCATTCAAGATATCAGAAATGATGGATGGCCTTTGATTCAGAGCATATCATGATGCAAATTACCTAGCTCTTTCCCACTTCTGCTTAGAAGGTGAAGAGCTCCTGACAGTGGGCTCTCCTAGCTTCAGGCTTCAGGCCACTGGAGGCAAAGGCTGCGACAAAACTCATAGAGAAACACTCCCTTCTCTAAAGATACCTGAGGCTGCTTTACTGTTTCCTTTTATGGACATACTTCACCTAGAACAACCTCACACATAGTCTTACTTTGCAGCCATTGCTGTAACATGCACTATTTATAACCTGAGTCATTCTACCCTGTTAACTTTCTGGCTAACAACAGTTGACGTAAGTAACACATTGCTCTGGTAGACTCACTGAGTTCCTTCCATAAACATAAAACAACGATCCCAGGAAATGTTAGGAAGAAAGGAAAGATGAAAGAGCACTATACATACACATTTTTAAATTGCTACAAGATTCTGTTAGGGCTTACGGTACATAACTCAGCACACTTCCCCTATAATTAGTCTTTATCCTCCTCCTTGCTCTCACAGCACATCCATCGCAGAAAGTCAGCACACGCAATATTTTATATATAAGTCATCCATGTCAATGGAATAACAGCGGTCCCAAATGTTTACTCAGCATCACCCATGAAGAGTGAGCGAGCCCCTTCACCCATTCCGACTGCAGTCATGAGTAGGTGTACCCAGGGCTCTCCCATAACGATGAGTCACCTTCTGATAGTATGAGTGCCACTAACACACTGTAGGTAACTTGCCCAGAGTTACCCAGGTGTCTGACAACTAGTCCCATGTCCTTTCCCTTGAAATACATCTCATCCCAGCAAGGATGCACACACCTTATCAATTGTGTTACAAGTCAATAGCCTCTAAGATGCAAAAAGCAAAACACCTTTGGGTTTTAGGCTAGCAGAGGAAAGTCTTTTTCATTTCCTTTTCTCCTGTAAAATCAACCCAAATTGAGGATCAGAAACACACAATCTATTTTTAGTGAACTACTAGACTCGCTATATTTCAAAACAGAAAGTGTGACGGCAGAGTAGTTGGAAGGGCAGTACATTTCATGCAGCGATGAAAGGACAAACCTAATTGTCTGCAGAGGAAGGCAGGACCTTGGATGTGCACACATTAGAGGCCTCATGTGCTGGGAAAGGCGAGGGTGACGCGGTAGCTGAGTATACAGGGATTATTTAAAAGTTAGTCTATGCCGCAATTAGGTGTCAGATGTATTATCCTACCTATCATGATCAAGAAGTATAGGTTCTAGAGAAAATCAACCAGACTTGGGACTCACAGACATCAGGCACACAGCGGATGGACTTGAGGTCTTGTGCTGAAATGAAGTAATTATCAAAATTTCACATCCTTCTCGGCTTCTCTCTCAGAATGCTCCCAGGCAGGATGACGCCCCACTCCCCATCCCCCAGTCAGGTGCCTGAAGAAATTCCATCTGGAAAAATGGATCAGTTTAAGAGCAAAGACTAACAGGTCCTATCATTGGCAGGGGTGGGGTGTAAGTGAAATGGCTGGTCTGCCCCACCATGACATCCAACTCTAGGCAAGCCCTGTTCATTTACACTGGGCTTTCTATCCAGGTTTATCATACCCCAATCTTACACATAGAATAGCAGCCAAGGATCACCAACTATTTGAAGAAACCCTTTAACATAAAATACAGAGGTGAAAACCAAAACAAAAATTAAAAAAGGAACTTGGAAGAAGAAACAGAAAGTAGTAAGCAAAAGATAATGTAAAGAAACTATAATTTATAGACTCAGAAAAGTAAAATGAGCTTTTATAAATTAAAATATAATTTTGAAATACAAAAATCCTTGTCTACCAAAATGGGAATTCCATAGTAACTGTAGATGCAATATGTAGCAGAATACACAAAACAGAGACAGCTCAGAGTGTTGAGAGCTGGCGCCTCTGCAGGCTGAGGTGGGAGTAGGATGGGGGCAGCAGAGACCTTTATTTTTTACTTGTAAAAGCTGTGAAATATCAAAGTAATAGTATGTGTACATCTATGCATAGTTTAAAGGATATCAAAAATAAACCATGTACTTACACACCCCTTTAAGAAGGTAAGAACTAATCATGCCTTTGAAGGCTATCTTCCTTCACAATTTTCCTCCAAAGGAACCATTCTTCTGAATTTTTTGTTTATTATTCCCTTGCATTTTTTTAAAAAACAATAGTTACGTTACAAATGCATGATTCCATAAACTTATTTGGCTTTTCATGTTTTTGAACTTCTGACCAATTGTCTCATTCTATTCTGACCTTTTAAAACTGAGTATTAGGTCTATGAAGCATCAGTGGGAGTACATGTGGCCATAGCTGATTCTTTTTCAAAGCTGTGTAGCATCTATTTATTATGTGGCTTTACCTCAGTCCATTTATCTACTCAGATGATGATGGGCAAATTTCTGCTACTATAAACTAAGCTTTTCACAAACATTTTCATATGGGTCTTTTGTACAAATGTGCAAAAGTTTGAACAGACAATGTGCACATGTTCACATGAGGTAGATTGAGCTAAACTGCTTTCCAAGTACATGGAATAACTGACCTTCCCATCAGCATCCTACTGCTCGACATCCTCTTAGCATTTCAGTTATACTTTTTAATTTTTGCCAGACTGGTGGGTCTTGAATGGTATCTCTGCTTTTCCTACTTGCTGATTATTATATTTTCACATTTATTGACCATTCATTCCATGACAAGCTTGTTCATATCTTTTACCTATCTTCCTATGAGAAGGTGACCATTTTCTTACTGATGGGAAAGGATGCTACCTACATTTTGGATAGGAATTCTTTTTCAGTTATTTATGTTACAATTGTCTTCTCCAAGAGTGTGGCTTATCTCTTCATACTGTTGGTGTTATCTTTTGATGAGCAAAAGTATTTAAAAATTTTTAATGTAATTTTATTTTAATGTACATATTTCTTATTTTACTTACGCTTTGTGTGTCTTTTCCAAGTGAGGTTGAAAGATATGCTCCTATATTCTTTTGTAAAAACTACTAACTTTTTCCTTTCTCATTCATGTGCTTGATATACCTGGAATTAATTTTTATTTATTACATGAGGGAGGGATCTATTTTCTTTCCTTTTGGTCACACGTACATTGATTTTTAATAGTTGATTTTACCCACTGATCTGAGATAGTGTATTTGTCACATATCAGCCCCCATATGTGCATGGATCTGCTTCTGAACCCTCAATTCCTTCCACTGATATTTGTGTTTTTTTATTCTGTGCCAAGTATTACTATACTATAGCTACCTTACTATCCATTACTTAATTTTTATTGCTATGTGGTGGAATAAGTATCCTAGCTGGTTTTTCTTTTTCAGAGCTTTTAATTTTTCTGATTTTATGTTTATTATTCCCTTGCTTTAGAAAAATAGTCTTGCCACAAATGTAAGATTCCATAAAAATCTTTGGCGATCATGTTTTTAACTTCAGAGCAATAGAATCATTCTTTTGTGATTTGATTTTTTTTTACTAAACATCATATTTATGGCTGCTTTTGTAAGGTGGTTTTTGAAACCTGCTCTTCCATACATATTTTTAAAATAAGTTTGTCAAATTCCAAATAATCATACATACATTTTGATTGGAATTATTTTAAAACTAGAAATCAGTTTGGGCTTAACTCACATTTTTATAATACTGATTTTCCTATTCACGAGGCAAATATCTCTCTCCTTTTATTTAGATCTACTTTAATGTTTTCAATATAATATTTTTAAAAATATTTATGGATTCAGTCTGTTACTATACTGTTTTGGATCTTCCCATCTGTATGGGAGAAATGGCCTGTAATCTCCCTTTTATTTCCTGTCCTTGTCTGGTAGCATTTTCAAGACTACATACCAGCTTTCAGTGTAACATCATTTTCTAGTCTGTAAAGTATTTGTGTGAAAAGGAAAACAAAACCATCTAAGCCTGGTACTTTCTTTATGGGAAGATCTCAAATTACCGATACAATTTCCTTAATGTTTACAGGACATTCAGGTGTTCTGTGTCTTCCTGACTGTGTTTTGGTAATTTACCTTTTTCTAGGAAGTTATTTCATGCGATTTTCATTTCTTTGCAAAAGTTTGCTTATGGTGTTCATGACAGTCACATTCATCTGTATTTTCCTAATATTATTATGTTTGTTTTGCTCAGTCTCACTGAAAGTTTATAAATTTTATTATTGTTTTCAAAGAACAAACTTTTGACTTTGTTAATCTTCTCTACTATATTTGCATTTTAAAAAAATTCATTCCTATCTTTTAAAATGTATTAGGTCCAACCATATGGAAGTATAAGTAGTTGGTCACATTTAACCTACAGGAATGACTTTTCTTGTTGTGTAAACTACTAGGTCCTTTTAATTTCTTCGGTTTGTTTTTCTTTTTCTAGCTATTAATTTTGGAAGCTTAATTTATTATTGACCTTTTGCTCTTCTAGTATAATCACTTATAACCATACATTTTAGCTCTATGCTACGAGTCTTGAGAACCAGTGTTTTTTGAGTATTCATAACTGTTTTCCGAATCCCATCATAATTTCTTTCTTGATCCATGAGTTACTCACAGGTATAAATATAAATTTTAAAAGGCAAAGAGGTTTTTGTTACGGACATATTTATGTTGTATTTTTGTTATTATGATTTCTAACTTAATTTCATTTTGATCAGAGGATGTGGTCTGTATAAAAAATTCCTTGAAATTTGTTGAGATATGCAGAACCTTTGCTTTTTCTTAAGTCTTTTAATACTACTTGATTTTTAAATTATGCATTTGCATGCAATATTATATTGACAAAAACTAATAAAGTATAATAGTTAATTTGGTCTATTTCATTGTTAATATAGAAACCAACCTAATGGGTTTCATCATCACCTAAATCATCCACTCTAAATGTGTCTGTATTTACTTATTTACAGCCTCTTATGTTCTAACAGGACCTCGGAGGTCACCTGACGTATGTTGCCTGCTAAGAGCCAGTGCACTTAAAATTGTACCACACAGGTTACCATGGAAGCAAAATTTAAAAAGTACTAGAAAGTGGAAACAAATTGTATTCTCTTTCTGCTTTCTTGCCTGGTTTTCTCTTGGCACGCCTTGAGGACATTTACCTCTGAGCATAAATATTAAATTCATTTGCTTCACCTACATAGTCATGTCCGAGTAACACACTCAGAGAAATGACACGGCAAGACAAAGCGCAGGCAGCTCTCCTGGGCCCCAGGAGCCATTGCTGAATGAGAAATGAGGCTTCTGGTTGGAACCCAATCTCTGATCTCCTTGAAAGGTGACACGAGGATTCTCAGTCATATTCATTCCTGCTGCTGGTGGTACTAATGACGGTGGTGACAGTATGGTGGCAGCAGCAAGTGTCTGTGTCAGGCACAAAGCTAAACACTTCACACAGATCACTTTACCCCTCACAATCACCCTTTGAAGTGGGTACTGTTATTATTCTCACTTTGTAGATGATGGAACTGTACAAAGGAGTCTTAGAGGGATGAAGGGACTTGCCCCACCAATGAAGTGATGGCTCAGAAAGACAAGGATTGCATGGGTTCCCGAAACTGCTGTTGAACCACAGTACTACCACCTTCCTCGCTTAGACTCGCTGTGGCTCTCAGTGTGTGGGGCATGCTGGACAAAGCAGCTGGTCAGCCAGAGACCTGGAGCTCAGATCCCTACTGCAGCCTCATCACTGGATTCCTGGCTGTGAGGAACACACCACGACCTTAGTTGATGGGAATGAACTCCTTGTGCTAGTCTGAGTCCTATCTCTTTCTCTCTGTACCTTCAGCCTCGGCGGCTCATCACTCTCTTTGGTGGCAACTGAAAGGCTGTGCCCTAAAGGGCTGAATTGTTCAGATATCCCCACACCCTATACGTAACATGCAACAAAACCATCACATGGCCCAGTTTCTCCGATGTCTTACTAAATCATTCCAAACATCATATGCTTTAGGCATTTCGCTGCTACATTCTGAATCACATTCTTCTCTAATCAGCACTCTCACTGGCTCATTTTTTCCATTAGTAAGATGACTGTAGTACAGAGCGAACTATTTATAATGAGCCCCAGCTTAAGCAATGTGGCTTTCAGTTGGCTTCGTCTTAAATAAATCTTTCTTTGTTAATTAATGTACCTTATCCCAGTGTCGTAAGTAACATTTATGTTCCTGAATTGGACACGGAAGAAGAGAACCACACCCAGAGTGGAGGATCCAAAAATCTTCAGCATCAATATGAATGCAGTAACCATTGGAAAACAAAGTTTAAAAGTTTTTGTGCTTGTTGTAAACTAAGGGAGTTATATAAGAGAATCTACAAGAGAGTAAAAAGTGATGTGATAATTAGGTCATGAATTAACCCCCTGGTACTTGCAGCTCTATACTATTTTTAAAGACCCCTTCTCACCTCCTAGGATATTTTGCACATGCAAAATGCCTAATGTGACTAATAAGGTACCTAGCATAAAAGTTAATTAATGAAAATGAAAACACTAAAACTTGGGTTATTTAGTAACCAGGGCCTGGAGCCAGACCCCAATTAAACCACTCTTCTGGTGAAGGAAGGGATCAAAATGCCCAATAGGTTCCATCTGGCTGCTTTCTGTGGGTCAATCTAGAGCCTCATGTCCTTTTCAAACTAGCCTTTCCAACCTTTCCTTTCCATTGCAATGAGGAGCTAAGGACAATCCTCACCCTGGACTGGGAAACTAACTCCAGGACTCTCCTGCTCACGTGTAAGGGGCTTGGCAGCTCAGGAATCCAGCTGGAAGCAAGCAGGACTCACTAACTCTTCCCAGTCCAACTCCTTTTGTCATTCATTCCACTGGAGGGGCCCCTAACCCTCCAATCCCATTTGTACCCCACTGAGGAGATCTGATAATGGTCCTGGCAGAGCTGTGGCTTTTCATAACTTCTGGCAGGGGCCTCACTGACCCAGAACATGGCTGCACACATGATTTCTTCTCATACTGTCTCTGTAAATTGACCGTGGCTAACCTTGCTGCCCTAATCAGATCAATCAGAATAACATTTCTTTAGCTGCTGCATGCTGGCTGCCTCCTGGGCTGAGGCGTGACTCAGAGTCAGGCTCAGATACTGAAGGCGGATTTTTGAGTTTCCAGTGGTCTCAGGTTTCCTTTGCTTTTATCACAGTTGGTGAGCTTTGTACAGCCCGTGTTTACAGCCATGCAAATTAGCCTCAGCTGGAGAGAAATCAGGTCAGGCCCGAATGAAATCAAGTTCTGGGCCACAAGGTGTATTATCAAAAATTGAAAGTGTGGCCATAGTACTGCAGTCAAGCCAGACTGTCCTAAGAAACGCGTGGATAGCTTTGTCTAATGTAACCTGAACTCTTCTTGGCTTGGCCTCTGGACCCTGGAAATTGAGAGATGGAGGGGAAGATGGTAAAGGGCCACACAAGCCAGTGGGGGCTGGCCAGCTCAACCAATGGCTGCTGCCACTAAATGCGTTTCTGGTTAAGTAGAGACGAGTATGAGAAGGGAAATTTTGCATCTTTGAAAGAAGAAACACTATGGTTGTGAGGCTGGTTTGGAGTAAATCACATGCTGTTCACTAACAAAGCAAGGTCCCAACCTCACGGTTTCATTCCATTCACACATTTGTATACACTCAGTTTTAAAATGTATGTGTGAAGGTGTCCACATTCAGATGTGATCTGGTGTGTTGCATCTGGAAAGCATCTTTAAAAACATCCCTTTGAGATGCCATGGCAGTTAGGAAAACTAAGGCCAGAGAGGTTACATGACTGGACACACAACAACGGCTCACTACCAGTTACTTTCCAGACACGCTTCCTGGCGCCTTTCCATTGCAGTTCTTCCCATCATGTTTCCAGTTTTGCAGTACTGCAGCACACAAAGAAATGTGGTTTGCTTTCAAGTAAGTCTCCAGTACACTTATGTCTCTTAAAGACATGACTGAGGGGTTACTGAACCCTAACGATTACTCCCTGAGCTCCCACATACTTCAGACCCACACAGCATGGTACCAGAATGTGCCTGGATCTGCGTGTTGCAATGTTGGTTCACACATGAACCCCTTGTCCATCTGCCCTCTAATAAGTAAAACAAAAGCTGGTGGGTCTTAGGTGTCCCCATTTGCAAAGTGGAAGTAATGACCAGATA
Source organism: Tonatia bakeri (assembly GCA_004024845.1). NCBI lineage: Eukaryota > Metazoa > Chordata > Mammalia > Chiroptera > Phyllostomidae > Tonatia > Tonatia bakeri. Next base: position 54,774 of record PVIA01000370.1, on the reverse strand, counting down.
GTTGGGATTCATCTAATTAAGGTTCTTGTCTTTTGACAGATAAGAGACCCGAGACCCAGAAAATTTAAGGGACTTGCTCAAGACTCAATAGTTGGTTAAGGTCAGAGCCAGAAGTAGAAAGCAGGTCTCCTGACACCAAAGCCAGTGTGCTTCTGTCACTCAACAATGACCACAGAAGGAAATTCAGACTTCTCCAAGTGAATTTAAAGTCAGGACTTACAGTTAAATTCAAACCAAAATCCCACGTGTCGGGCAACTCAGAGCACAAGCTCTGGGGTTGCCGCTGGGTTCACTTCCTTGCCACTTAAGAGCTGTGTGAGGCTGGGCAGGTCACACAACCCTCTTAGCTCCAGCTTCCTTACCTACGAAATGGGAATAATAGTAACCATCTTACTGCACTCCTACAACGACTAAATAAGTTAATACATGCCAAGCACTTAACCAAAAACCACTTACTTAGCATTAACTATTATTATTACCACTGAAATCTTCACTGTCCACATTAAGCATGTACCTGTGAGAACATGTATATGTGCAGGGGCTGTTTTGACCTTTGTGTACACTTCACAAAGCATTTATGAATTCAGTTGGAAAAGCATCCATGTGACTTGGGTTTGTGACTTAAATATACAAGTAAGACCTTTGCCTAGTCCTGTTATTTTTTTAATCCTCACGTGAGGATGGATATATATGTGTGTATGTATATATATCTCAATATTTTATACACACACACAGAGAGTGATTTGAGAGAGAGAGAGAGAGAGAAACATTTCTGTGAGAGAGAAAACTCAACTGGTTGTCTTCCATACATGCCCTGACTGGGGATTGAACCTGCAACATTTTTTGGTGTACATGATGGTGCTCCAACCAACTGAGCCACCAGGCCAGGGCAAGATCTTTGCCTATTCTTGTTATCTTCTCACACACTCCTAAGCTTAGAGCAGGAGAGGAGGCAAGAGGAGTCACTGCCATGACCCGGGTGCCAGCATCGGCACTCACCCTTAAGCCACTGACCAGCACCAGCCTGTGTCCTAGTCTTAGAAAAGGGCCTGTATTAATCATCAATGAATGAGGTCCAAGAAAATACAGGAAAGACTTCAAATGGTTGCTCAACTAGAAGGAAAGAATAAATACTTAAAAAAAAATACAAATATTTAGAATGGTTCTCTCACAGACTATCTTGTAATATCCAATTATCCATCTTTGTTTTATAATTAGATAACCCCAAATCCATATCGAAATAAATCTTCAATCCCTTTCAATACGGAAGACTTAAAAAGCACTGTGTGTGTAGATGTGTGTGTGTGTGTGTGTGTGTGTTGGGGGTGATTCCAGAATTAGTCCCAAAGGGGCTAAGTCTAATACTTCATAAATTTTTATACTACAGTCATTCACTCTAAGCACTGGAACTATGTCTACCAATGATTTCTACTCTGCTATTACCTCCGAGCCTTCCTAATATGCACTTGGCTCCCAACACTTTGCGTGGATAATTTGCTGTGAAATTTGGCCTCATAGTCCACAATAAAGAGACTTAACAAGACTAAAGGGGGTGCAGAGGAGCAGTTACTCTCTTGTAGGTTCCGTCCCTCAGTGCTCTGGGAGAGAAGCTAACTTAGCTCTGTATCTCAGCATTGCAAGGTGCCCTCTTGTGGTTTGGGGCAGGTAATGAGCATCCCAGTGACACTGCAACTGGCTTGAGGTGCGAGTCCAGATTAAGTTACTGTGTAACAGCCAACAAGAGAAACACAGCTGAACTCCAAGAATAATATGCAGATTTGACATTCTGAAAGAATCATTGATATCCATACTTGACATGTTCTAACAGCCTCCTTTTTTTTCAATAGGTAAATAAAGTAAAAGTACAAGTTAACATTTTGGGCTACCTGATTTCCAAATAAAATTTACAAGGCAGAATTTTTGTAAACTGGTGCCTGTCTGGACGAAAAGCTCCCGTTTGCTTTTAGTAGATTTAGCCAGTGAGGGGCCTTTACGCTGAAGAACAGGAAGTCCCTGATCACTTCAGCTATCACTCAAGGAATCTGGACATAGCACTAATGACCTCAAGGTCATATACTGGTGCAATCAACACACAGACAAGTTATTTCACTCATTTCTATAGATGATAACCCCTACTGTTGCTGCTCATTTTTCAAATACATGAGGAATATAAAGGGCACTGCAAACTCATCCTCATTCCTGGGGGTAAAAATAATGCTCGTACCTTACGGAGGCAGCTGAGAAATTATCTTTGTACACAAAAGCTGAAATTATATAAACTTGGAGGGCAACAGGCTATGAAACCATATAAATTTATGTTCAGGCTTCCAAACAACGTTTTCCTTCCACCCTTCTCCTCTCCCCACTAAACTGAGACATCAAGTCTGGGATTGGAGCATTACAGCTATGATCTGCGCCAAAGTGACCAAATTACAACTGATGGCTTTTGGCTCCAGGATGTTTCAACAGACTGGTGTCTGCTGAGCCATCACCACCCCTCCCCACCTGACTCACCACCCCCACCACCCAGTGCTCAGGGAAAAGCCATTATTTCATTATTCTTGAGAAATATCTATCAAAAAGGTAGAGGGAGAGGAATGATTTTATATATCTTACAGAAGAGGGAACGAGAACAGGGATTATTTGTAATTCAAAGTGAGATTGTGCCATTTCAAGAGAAGAATATTGGCAAGTCACACTGACTTTTTGAAAGTTGTTGGGCAAGTTTAAAAAGCAACTGGAAAGTTTATCAGAGCAGCTACTTCCTTGACAGGCACCAGCAGAAAGCATCTCAGACAATGAGGGCAGATTTCTGGCTGGCTGTCAAGATGCTGACCTATCTTTCCCAGGAACAAATGTAACTGAGAGGCTGTGCAAATATGGGCGTATTGGCAGTGGAAACTCTTGTTTTACAGTGCAAGAAGACTATATAAGCCAACGTGAGATGAACTACTAGATGTCTGCATGTGTCATTAGAGAAAGTTGTGAAATTCTATAAATATTGAAAAAAACAGGAATGGTGTAGAGATTACCCTTTGCAAATACTTCCAGGAATGGACATACTAATGTCTTAAGACCTTCAACAACCTTGTGGGAATCAGTGACGTTCAAAAATTCCTTTGCAAAGCTTCCATATTAGTTCATAAACTAGAAGATTAATACATAGTTCTAGAGAATACTTAAAGTACTTTCATAACCGCGATTTCACTTTACTGTCATAACAACCCTGTAAAGAATTGTTATTTCCCATTTTACAGGGAAGGAACCAGCGTGGGAAAGGTAAAGACTTGCTCTGAAGGTTATCACAGAGCAAACAACAGGAGACAGCACTCAGTATTGGTGCCAATGGCAGCCGACGTTTTGAGCCCTGCTTCTCCATTTGGTTATTGCTACATTTGTCACGGCAGAGTGGTCTGGTGCCGTGAAGGAGATTGGCACAGGCCTGAGTATCCAATGCAAATCTGTCAGTTAGTATTTGTTTATAGCTAATATATAAACTATGGGTAGGGCCAAAGGGAAAGAGGTCCAAACCCACGTATTCAATGTTGGAGTAAAACGTAAAACATCCTTTTTATTCAAAGATTTGGCTTCCTGTTGGAAGACCCTGAAGAAAACTGGGTAATTTTACAATGAAGGAAATATTTTGGATTTGCACAAGTGTAGCTATATTTTTGGATGATTTTAATAATGGCTATTCTCATTCATAAACGTCAAATCAAAAATCCCAATACCTGTTCTTACCATCATCAGTGTGTCAAATTATGGCTCAAACAAAGGGGAGATGAACATGCTGAAGCTCTTGCACATCCTCTCGAGTCTTCGCCGTCACCAACGTCTTCCCAGTTAAAAGCGTGCAAACCCTAGAAGTCACTTCATCTTTCTAGGTCTTCGTGTCTCATGTGCCAGATCAAGGTACTGAATTAGGTGATTCGGAAGGTTCCTTCCAATTCCTAGACTATATGTTATTATAGAACAGGACGCCTGCCCAGTTTAATAATATATGTGCCTATTTCCTTTACACTGGTGCTGGTGGTAGGAACTTCAAATGCTAGTCTAGAAGATGAAACTAGAACTAGCATCTGAGTTCAGCAGAATCTTGAGAGTTATTTCTGCACCAGGAATGAGGTACCCGGAGAGAGATGAAGACCAGATCCATTTAAGAGATGTTCACATATATGTGTCAGTGCTGGCTAAGCCCCTACATCTGAGATTCAGAATGCTGGCTGTCTTAATCTCCGACATATACTACACATCAGCCATTATGAAAGGCCTATTTGGCAAGTGTCCGCCTGGTCATCTTGTATGGGAACCACTCTGTGCTTCAGCTGATGAAGTTGGCCTCCCATGCTGAAACTCCTCAGCTGCTCACAGCCTCTACAATTCACTTTCATTTTCATTTTCAGAGAAAAGAAAACAAACATCTGACTCTCGGAAGAGACCAAGGGATCCAACTTGATGCTGGAAATCTGACCACAGGCATGGAAGGAAGGCTTATAGGAGGCAGGCTTAGGGTTTTCTGGCATTGATTCAGCTTGTTATTTTCTTTAAAACTTAGAATCCCAGCCCTAAGGCAGGCCACAAAGCTCACTAAAACTCCAAGAAGCCTTGAGACCAGCAAGCCCAGCGGACCGACGTTCTTGGCCCCACTTAAAGAAAAAAGTGCAGACTACACACGTGCAGATGAGATGGGGTGCAGCAACCTCACTGGTCAGACAGATTAAAGAGTTCAAACGAAGGGAGTTTTCCTCCTCAGACAGGAAAGCAAAATAAACACATCAAGGACTAACCCCCTTGGTGAAAATCCTTTGTTGAATAGGCAAACAATTATGAGATAAGAAATGAGAATAAACAACCAAATGCTTTGATGTTTTAAAAATACTCACTCACCAAAACAGAAGTAATTAGTTTTATAAGTAAACAACATGTTACCAAGCATCCAGAGAAGGAAACAAAAGAAGTAATAGCAATCTGAGAAGCAGAGAACAAAACTCAGTTTAATATGATAATGCGTCAGAATGCATTTAGCAGAGTTCCTGGTTAGTCAGAGGAGGAGTCTAGGAGTGGCAAATTGAGGTAAGTGCATGAAATATGGAGATCCTTCTTTTGTGATTTGTAGAGAAACAAGTCTTCTGTTTCTGTAGATGGCATTTAAAAAGCCAGCCAGTCTTTAAAGCACACTTATTTCCATCTCATACCAACCTAACTGCATGGGAATACATTTTATAGCATTTCAGTTGACTTTTTGCCTGGAACTAATTGTTTTTTTTAATTTAATCTTTATTACATTTTTTTTCCATTACCATTTAGTCCCCTTATAGATCCCTCCCCCCAGCAATCCCCACACTGTTGTCTACGTCCATGAGTCCTTTTTCCTTTTTGTTCAATCCTTCCACCCCCTAACCTTGTACCCCTGCCGCCCCACTAGCTGTCATCCTGCTCTCTATCTATGAGCCTGTCTCCATTTTGTTGTTAGTTCAGTGTGTTCATTAAATACCACACACAGTGAAACCATATAGTATTTGTCTTTCTCTGACTGGCTTATTCACGTAGCATAATGTTTACCAAGTCCATCCACACTGTAGAACTAATTGTTTTAGTGGGAAAATTCAAACTGTCACATGCAACATGTCTTCTTAAAAGGTTTGTTATGAAATTTAGTTATTGTTAGGGTCACATTTTTCTCATGAAAACACAATTCCAATGGACTTAAGGGGTGAAAAACTTTCATTATGATTTTCACTCATAATTCAAGGCAGTGAGAAAGTCTGATTTCATTCACAGAAAACTGCATTTGGACTTTTGCTATTTTTCCCCTGTAAGGCACAGCTGATTCCATAGTCACAGTGTTACCCTGAGATATGAACCAGTGGATGAATCCACCTATATAATCTAAGAGTGAGGAGTTGATGATAGTATCATTCTATATCACACACTATTCAAAAAAGTTCCCCACACCCTTAGATTTGAATTTCACAACATCCTGGTAGGTCAGCTGGATTCAGATGTTGTTAATCCTCTTTTTATAGAAAAGGGGAAATATGATCTAAAGAAGGTAGACAATGTACCCAAGCTCGCACAGCAAATCAACAGCAGGACCAAGTACTTTACTTTTTCCTCCTCACCATCTAGGCTATTAGCAAATCACTTACGCAGAGAAGTAACAGTGGTGGCAGCTACAGTAGCAAACAGGAGCAGCCATCATTTGCTGAAGGCCGGCGGTGTGCCAGGCACAACGCTGAACATGATATAGATATATGATATATCATATATATTATAATTAGAATAATCATATAAGCAGGTGTTATCTCATGTCATGGTTAGGTGACCGAGGTGCAGAGTGGAAGAATTAGGCCTTAGGTCACATAGCCAGTGCATGGCACTGTTGTGAATCAACTTCACATTTATCTGACTGCTCGAGAATAAACTTTTTCTCTGATGGGATGACTGGGAGCATCAGATTTCAAGTCCTCAAATCTTTGCTCAGAAATCACCTTGCTTAATGAGGACTATCCTGAACACTCTATTTTAAACTGTAGCCACATCGCTGCCAGGCCAAAGTTCATCCTCCTTAAGTCATGATTGCCTGATTTAATTTTTGTTTCTAATGTTGATTGTTAATATACACTCCAAAGGACAAGAATCTTAGGGTTTTTGTTTTTTTTTTTTACCAACATTTCTCAGATACTTAGACTGTGCTATCCAATAGAACTTCGTGTAATGACAGAAATATTTTATACGTGTGCTATATGGTAGCCACTGGCCACAGAGCCAAACTGAAAAGTGGCTAGTGCCACTGAAAGGCTGACTTGTTTACTTTATCTAATTTTATTAATTAAATTTAAATAGCCATATTTTTTTCAATAGAATTAATGGCTAAAAAATAGGTCTAAATTAAATTGGAAAAATAGTTTGAAACTTCAGGTGCTATGAGCAAAATAGCTAGCATGCATTCTCAAACTATTGGCTCCTTTTCATCACATGTGACTCAGAGCCTTCCAAAACATTTTTCTGAAAACAGGGAAGGCAAACTAGCAGCACATAATGAACTCCCATGTGTGACAAATACATACATGTGTATGTATATATATATATATATATATGTTATTACAAGGATTACTATAACCACTCAGTACCTTTTTGACCTTGTTTTTTTTCTCATAGGTCTCTGAAAGAGGTTTTTTCTTCTGCTGAGTTGTGTCTTTGGAGAATAAATACTCAAATTCACTAGTATCCCGAATATCAGGTTCTTCTAAAGAATCCCACAAGGTTGGTGTAGCGCTTTGGCTTAAAAGAGAAAATGAGAAGTTAAACTTAACAACCAAAACATAAGAGAACAGAATACAATAAAATTTCTAATTCATTTTTTAACTCATTAAAGAATAATAAAAGTTTACAACCTGATATTTTCAGAAAAAGTCAACTAACTGAAAGCACCCGTTCATAAAAATCTTAATTAAAAAAAAAAAAACAACACGCACATATGCATGCACACATCCTTAGTACAGTTTGGAAAAACTTTTAGTATTACACAATTTTTTAAGTCAAATATGATATGCAGCATTAAAGCATATACACATTTCCAGAACAGAACGGACATTAGATAAAATCAGAGGGAGAGAGACAGAGACTAACTTCATGGGAGCAGAAATCCTGGGATTCAGACTGTTGCGGCCCTGTGAGCAGCTTCTCCCTCAGTCTGTGGCATCCCCACGATGGATAAACACTGGCATTAGTAAAGGCTGAAGGGATAACCGATCTTGAGACAATGATGGGATTTAATTCTTAAATACAGGGTCTGGCAGAAGTAACATCTGCTTGAATGTGTTTGGTAGGGTAATAATATGGGTGTAATAATTTATAGTTTTAACTTGAATGTTTCACCTAAATGTCATGTGGTGTGCTTCAGTGTGAAATTATGTTACAGAATTACACGATTATGATTTTGTACTAAAAGAGTTTGTAATAAAAAAGGGGCATTGTACACTGTAGCCTGAAAATGAAGTTTACCTCCCTTTGGATTTCTTCCACTGGTTTTAAATACAGTTTTTTGGTCAGCTCAGTCCAGGACCCGTAAGATGTGAGTGAGTTGTGCTCATTTAGAAAAACTTTATTTATAATACCCCAACAACAGTATTAATAATAAAAACAAACGAGAAAAACTCCACTGCACCATCCCTCACTGGGATTTCAACTAAAGCAGTCATGGGGAAATGGCTTTCTTTTGTCTTCAAAAAACAAGGTTACCCTAGTTTTGAAACAAAGACAGGGAAGAAGAAATGGAAAATCCAGTATAGGAGAGCTGGCTCGGAGTGTTGAAAGCCGCCCTGCCCGGTTTCAGGAACTGTAACCCACCCATGGCTAAGGCTGAGTGAGCAACCTTTGGACCATAAGCCACCAAGGAGACAAAAGCTTATCTCCCTGGCAAGAGTGCCGCTTCTGCTCCTTTTGCCATAACTGGCCCCCAATGCTTGATGAGTTAGCTAATGACAGGTGAGATTCCCCAAGGGGGGAACGACCTAAGACAGGCATGATCACATGGAGGACCCAGGAAAGGACTTGGGGGGCTACAGCAAAAAAAGGTGATGGACCCTTGCCCCTGGACTTTGATATAGCCTGAGTCTTCATTCTGTCTTCAAGAAGTCTCCTAATCTTTTGGCTGCCTTACTTCCCCTGCCTGACTTAAGCCTGAAACAATGACAGAGGGTGGTGCAGCCCTGTGCTGGAAAGGGCAGATTCCCCAAGTAATCAGGCCTGAGAAAGAATACATAAACTACTGCGAAACCTGCTTTTCTAAGAATGCTCTCAATTAAATGATAAGGGTCTGAGCATAAAATGAGTTTGTTCCTCCAAGTTTTATGGCTCTTTAGCTAACGGACCCTGACTCAGAATAGGCCCTCAGAGTTCTTTGTATGTTATCTATTGTTTGATCCTTACTGCCTGACAATGATTAATGAACTTTACCTGTATTCTTATGCAATTTAAAAGCCAATAAAAACCCTGTGAAGGCGAGGATCAGTGTGCTCTCCTCTTGAGAGAGTTGCCAGGCGACTCCGAGGCACCCTCCCTTTGAGAGGGTAGCCGTGCAGTTCCTTTACCTCCACAGGACTCGGTAGTCCATGTGAATGTCTCACGTCTCATCCATAATGCCGTGGACACTGCAAGCCAGTGTCTGCATCATCGGAGAGCCAATTTAGGTGAGTTGTCACTCAGGCTCCCTTTAGTCAGGACACATTTTTTCCCAAATGTCCACTTTCTTAACTTAGCTCCTAATCTAATTTTTAAACACTTTTAATGCAAACAGAGAAGAATAATGTCTTGTCTATACATTTAGTGCATTTCAAATATATTATGTTATAATCCATAATATCTATAAGCTCTTAACTGAAAATATGTACCTGTCAATGAAAACTTTTGCTCTAGTATTGTATGAACTGGTCCACAAAAGGGTTTGACACTAGAAGGTGATTTTCATATTCAAAACAGTTGGGACACTGGGTTTTCAGACGCGTGTTCACATTTCCTATGTGTCTGCCTCTTCCATGAAATATGCCATTTTGGTTCTGCCCCATTCTTCTCTCTCCATTTTTTGTTAAATCATCATTTTTCTAATATAATATTTGAGCCATTTAGGAATATTTATGTAACATACGTGAGTTATAACATATCACAGTATAATAAATACCTGTAAAATCATCACCCATGGGCTAGACCCTTTTCAGTGAAGTCCATCCATCTATGTGCTCCTTCCTCAGCCATCCACCTCTGCCACTCAACTTCAGTTTGAAACTCGAGCACCGGTAGTGTTAAGTGCTTATCTTGCCTGCACTCCGGAAGGGGATCTTGATGGGAGAAGGGAACCAGGGAATTTTGGAGCAGCAGCTGTTTAAGTGCTACTGGTTTGAGCCTCACGAAGGTTCTGGGAAGCTGAGGAGGGGATGCTCAAAAGGAGGTGATAAGGCAGACTGTTCAGGTTCATCCGCAGCATCTCCTGCACCTGCATGGCTTGGCCCAGCTCCAAGAACTCTGAGCTCAGGCCGGTATGACTAGCGCTGTAACTCATAGTCTGGGGCAAATTAGGTCTGGCAGGCAGGGTGAGCATTTTGTCACCATTTACAACACTGTTTCTATGGGAAAATATACTTCCAATAATAAAGGACTGAAATATACCTCTCAGTGAGTTGGGGGTACTTGGCATTTTGTGGGTCAGTAACAAGGACTCACTTACAATGGACCATCTGCACTCATGGTCAACTCTTTCCTGACCACTGAACATATAATTTTAGCTCAAAAGAAGGTGGCAAGAGGAAGAAGGAAAAAGCAGTGGGGAGGGGGCAGCTGGAGGAGGGGGAGGAAAAGAGGTGGGAAAAGAAGATGAGGAAGATAGATATTTATTAGGAAGAGGAAAAAGTAGAGAGATGATGATTTATTCTTCTTTAACTAAATGTCTCTTCCCTGTCTAGAAATCAGAAAACAGACCAAAAGAAGCAAAATGGCAGAAGTTAAATATCAGTTCATATTAGTAGTGAAAGCAATTTAGGTGGATGGGAGGCAGTGTGAATATAATGGGAAAAATTCACATTTTGCTCCCAGTTTCCCAGGAGACCAAGACCAAAATTTTTCATGTGTACAATATACAAAGTGCTTACCACATCCGGCTGTACAAGACATTAAAATACACTTCATCTGCTTTAAAAGAGCACATCCCAAATACCCTTATTTTTGTCCACAAATACATAATACATACGACACAGAATCTTCAGGCCATTTTAGCTTCAAACAAGCAGTCATGCCCTTAGGACAAAAGCACCAGGAGGGACCCACAGTAGGAGATGGGATGTGCGGTGCGGCAGGCAGGGCTCATACTGCAGTCTTCACACATTGCGGTGGGGGCCTCCCGGTCCCCCAAAGTCAGGCTTGAGGATGAAACATTCACCAAGCAGAACTCTCCTGATGTCCCAGGTCAGGAAAGTTCATACATTCATCTACTTCTCATTATGCTCAAAACTGAAGCCCTAAATTTATGGTAAAACTAATAAGAGCTTGAGCATTCAATTGTTTTCTTTCTCAAAATGGCCAACTACATGAGGAAGGAAAAACACAGACTCCAGCTTGACTTTGTCCCCCTTTGAACATTGGGCAAAGGGCCCGTATCTCCCAGAGGCACTGTAATACCCTTGGTATAGTCTGTGATACTGGCTGCTCACAGTCTTGTGCGGGAACAAGGTGGAGGCAGGTCAGTGAGACAGGTATGGACAGCAACGTGTGCTGCCCGAACAGGTGGGATTCATTACCCTGGGAGGGCTGCACCTTAATTTCAGGACACTAATGAGGGAAATGTCATCTGAGTCTTGATGGGAAAAGGGGAATCCTTGTGTTTTAGTTAATGGTAGGAGCTATTTCAGAGTCTCCTCATATTTTTCTAACCATTCTTTGGAAAATTATAAAGCATCAACATTTTTAAAATTATCAGGATTTTCCTCATATATAAACTCTTGATATCCCCTCTCTTTGTGTGTGTGTGTGGGGGGGGGGGAAGGGACCAATATGAAGTACAACTTAGTTCACAATATACATAGTTTTAATCCTTCTACACTGATTTCTAGTTACTTTATAATTGTGAATTGCATGTTATCTTGTTCAATTCCCTGACATCTCCAAGTAAAATGTTATCTAAACTGAAAAACTCATTACCGTATTTGGATTTGTGCATAAGTTCAAAAACTTAACTTTAAAAATGTGGTCTGTATCCTCTATTCTTTGCAAAGAAATGAACTTCAAACCTAGAGAGTAGTCAAGACACAACAGCATCTCCCGTTACCCTTTTGTCAGGCTCCAAAATAAGGCGGAAGAAATCCTATCCAAATTTGTTTGACTAAAGTTTCCAAACAATCATATATTCCTGCCTTACAGACCCAGCTTAAGAAGCTATGCAAACGGAAGGTGCCTTTTAGCTGTTCACACTCTAGCACTCTCTGATGGGCAATGGGGTATAAGATGTGAAGGCACTGGGCAGTGAGGGAAACCAGAGTTTAAGCAGAGTTTCTATTCTTAGATTCCCCTTGGACATGAAGAGCTAATGACTCAGCTACATCTTGCTCTTTTAACAAAAAATGAAAAATCACACATACCTGTTAGAAACCAGATCATAATGTTGATAATACTATCTAAAAACAAGATGGATATTCTAAAAATCTTCAGAGAACCTACAGTATAGAAGTCAGGCTTAATGTTTGTATGATCACTTGCTAATTGCAGAACTGTTGCAGAAGGCTTTAACTTAGACCTGGGCTCTTCTCTAGTCTATAAAATGACCGTTTATCTTAGAGAGTGGTCTGGCACCTAACATGTCATTTCTCCCAGAATCAATCCACAGAAAATACAGACAAGATGTGGCAGAGAGAGACCTTCTACCTAAAACACTCCAACTTTGTCTATCAAGGCATTCACTGTACCACATTTGAGAATGAGCACTACACTACACAGATAGATAATAAACTGGTAAGAATAAAATATCACCTGTGCAAAATTCTAGGAACTCACAAGCTGAAAATGAGCCAGGGGAGTTGAGCTTACCTCTTATCACTTATTTGTATTCTAGTCCAGTACAGAGGTTTCATGGGACAGCTGGGCTCAATGGCTGGCTTCCGAGGACATTGGCTAGAAGAAGGACCGACTCCAAAGAAGAGGCCAGGAGGAGGTGGGGGCACAAGTCCTGGGGGTGTTGGAGCAGGAGGAGGCCCCCCACTGTTGGGCAGAGCAAATGAGTTAGGAAGTGGGGGTGGGGGAGGAGGTGGGGGAGGCCCAGCACTTGGAGGCAGAGGAGGTGGTGGAGGTGGTGGTGGCCCAGCATTCAGAGGTGCTGGTGGCGAAGGTCCAAGTTCATGTGGGAGGGGAGGTGGGGGAGGGATGGTTGCTGATAGGGGTGGTACTGGAGGGAGAGGGGATGAATTCTCCTGACTTGATGAGATGCCTTCTACAGACTGAAGTGGCACATGGCCATCTTTGTTGTCATTTGTGGGAGACAGTTGGCTTAAAGAGGAGATATTCAGCTTTCTGGGTATTATTTGGTTGCTTCTGGTTGTCTTGCCTTCACCTTCGCAGGGTTTAAGGAAAGTCTCTCTGTCTGTCTGGATGCACACATTTCTGTAGGTCTTTGGAGGGCAGTCATCGTCGGTGGAGATACACACATCTTTCATCTCTCCACCTCCTCCCCGCCGTCGGTGTTCTAGCTCATGCTTGAGACTGTCGATGGTTTCTTCTAGTCTCGCTGTTATCACCGCATGCTCACCCCGGATATGAAAGGCCTGAAGTTCAAACTGAGCCTGTAGAGATATCAGTGGGGAAGAAAGTAAAGTGTTTATCAAAACAAATAGAAATAAAAATTCAATACCATCCCCGTGCCACCAGAGTATAGCTCACACCAATGCAGGCAAATACAGAGACATTCTGTTGAGACTCCAACAAGGTGTAAACTTCACTTTATGAATTTTCCAAGGACTAAACAGTTGGAATAGAGGCAGAATTTCATCAAATATGAACTCATGGAGGATAATTACCATGGATTAAGGCTTATAGTAAAACTGTCATCTAAGAACTTTCTCATGTGGTTTTAATATCAAATGTAAGACAAAATTTTTAATAAAGTTTGAATATGCTTGAATATATATTTTATTACTTTTGGATTTGGTTTGGAAAAACAAAATATTTTGAGAAAAAATTAGATTTGGAGATCCTTCTGGCTTGGAGCTGCTATTCTCACAGACCTCCTTAGAATGTCTCCTTTATGGGGTTTCCCAGTCAACCCGGCAGAAACAAAAGGTGCAAGGAGAAGCTATGATCTACGGGTATTTTTTTAAAAAGTTTCCATACCAAAATTCCCACGGTATTTGTGTCTTTAACAATCATTCATAATATAGTAATAATCAACATAATGCATCCAAAATGAGAATATCAAGATGGGCTCATTTTTCTCTCCTACGTATCCAGTACTTTAAACTCTATTTTATGACAGTCTTTTTAATACTTATATTTTCAGCTATTTCAATGCCCTGAGTCTATGGTTTTACACTTATTGGCAGAGCTGGCATGTTCCCAGTTATTATAGTCCATTTCCAGTCAGCCTATTGCAGTTAACTGGGAAGCAATCAAATGTACAATTTTATTAGAGTTCCCCAAATCCAATTAACAGTAATTAAATATTCCCAGTGAATTATTTAATTTCTGCCTACCCCATCAGATTGTAAACTCCACAAGACGACACAGGGACAGGGTCTGCCTTAATGTCTGTGTCCCAGAAGCCAGCACAGCAGGTACACAGTACTGAAGAGATGGATGGATAAATATCATCCACTGCAATAATTACATATTCAGTCACTGTGCAAAGAGTCTTCCTTATGGCTAACAAAGCTTTCTTTACTATAATCTCAGCCCACAGATATCTAGAACACCAACATGTATACCAAGTGCAGATCAACTTTGCATTGAAAAGGTAAAGAAATAATTTTAACAGCCTAGTCGAGAGAGGCAGAGAAGACATAGAAAGATTTTCTACTTTCATTAAGACACTTCTAATGATATTTTTCCTGGGTTTGCCTTTTCCTCTATGAATCAACCCCCAAATAACTATGGTCAGTAGAATCAGAGACAAGGGTTTTATAGAGCTGACTTTCTCATTTGTGGACACGGCAGCCCCAATTCAACCTGTGAAGAATTAGCAAGTTCAAGGCACCACCTGTTCTCATATAGCACAGAGGTGTTCAGCACCTGAATTCTGGATTCATGCTACCTGATTCACATCCTGGCCTAGCTATTTGCTAGCTCAATAATCTTGGGCAGGAAATTTTGTGTTTTCAAGCTCAAGTTTCCTCAAGTATAACATGAGGATAATAGAGAACCACCTCTAGGGTTTTTATAAAAATAAAATGAGACACTTCCTATAAAGCAGTAGGCATTATGCCTGACACAGTAAATTCTGAATAAATGTTACTGTTCGTTACTGTTGATCATGAAAAGATTACAGTAAGAGATTAACAGATCTCTAATTCTTAAAAATGTCCAGATAATGCCTCCTTTGTTGGGTGATGGGCACAAAACTAGGAAACTCTGAAGCAGCCAGCATAAACAATGTACCACAAATACAAACAATTGGCCAATCTTTCATGAGTTCTTCCACCAAATGCCTGAAAGTAATTTCAAGCTTCACTCAACTATGTGATCAAGATAATCTTTGTTTCAACATCCTACCCATCTCCCTTTCCCTCTCCTGGCCACCTCCACCCATATCCCAGCCCTGACTCCCACCCTGAACTACCTGCACCATTTCATTTTAGTGACTAGTTCCATTCTGTCACAGCTAACCAACTCTTCTTTTTAAATACTTTATTTTATTTTTGATCTTAGAGAGAGAGGAAGGGAGGGAGAAAGAGAGGGGGAGAAACATTGATGTGAAAGAGAAACATTGATTAGTTGCCTTTTGTATGCAGGCCGGGGGACCAAACCTGCAACCCAGGCAAGTGCCCTGACCGGGAATCCAACCGAAGATCTTTCTGTTCACAGGACGACACCCAAACAATTAAGCTACACTGGCTGGGACCACAGCTAATTAACTCTTGGTTGTTATTCCTAATAACTTCCTCCAACAAGGTTAAGTATCGAATAATACTGATAAGCCAAGAACTTTACTCGATCTTCAGCTTCTTAGTAATGTGAAAAAGTTGTACAGACATGCTCCACAGAGAAACTTCTCTTTGTGTCACAGCTGGCCCATGACTACATCAGTGGCCTGGCCCCACCTCTCCCGCTTTCCATGCAACCAACCATCTTCTGAACCCACTGAAGCTAAGGAGACACCTGAACACCATTCTGGTGGCTCTGTAATGCATATGCTTAGCGTAGAGGGTAGCTCACAAATTGGGAACATTATTATAATACTGTGTACCTCAATTTTCTCATAAGTAAAACGGGGTTGATAACAGAATTCATATCACAAGGCAGTTATGAGAAGCGGGATGAGTTCATATATGACTTTCTGGAAAAAGTCCAGCCATTGCTAATATAATAAGAACAGTTTGCGGGACATCGATATAACAGAGCAGCTAAGGAGAGTGGACTGGAACGTGCATGCATGAACAATGACAACTTCACTGTACTAGTCAGGGGAGTGGGTAGACACCACTGATTGAGCATGTGTACAGTTTGGCTGTCGCATTCAAAATGACTCAGTGAGTAGAGCAACAAATCTGCATCAAATTTTGTATTAAGCTTCAACATTCCTACATAGAAAGTATTCAACTGATTCAGAAGGCCGCAACTATGGTGATTGGCAGCTTCATCATGACAACATGCCTGCTCACGCATCATGTCTCATGCAGAGTTTTTTTGAGAAACATCAAATTACCCAGGTGACTCAGTCCCTCTTCAGCTCAGATTTGGTGCCCTGAGACTTCTGGCTTTTCCCAAAACTAAAATCACCTTTGAAAGGGAAGAGATTTCAGACCATTGATGAGATTCAGGAAAATATGATGGGGCAGCTGACCATGATCGGAAGAACTGTGTGAGGTCCCAAGGTGCTTACTTGGAAGGAAACTGAGGTCTCATTGTCCTGTGTACAATGTTTCTTGTATCTGTATCTTCAATAAATGCTTCTATTTTTCATATTACATGGCTGGATACCTTCTGGACAGACCTCGTATGTAAAATGACATCTAGAGGGCGCTACATAGGCTTGCTATCGTTATTATTACCCCTTTGCTATGGCACAGATCAGAGGCCCGTGGCCACATCAGCTTGCTTTGATTCTCTGCACATTCCCCAGCACCACATCCTCCTTGCCATTTTATCCCTTTCAAACCACAATCCTTCTGGGTCATCTTGTGTACTTATATGAAATGACACTTACTATAAACTGTCACTTCCAAACTGTTACCTTCAAACTGTGATGCCAGCTCTCCTCTAGACTGGTCTACCTGCATATTTACCCAGCCATCTCAGACTGAACACACCTGAAAACAAAGTCATCTTTGCCAAACCCCAGGTTGTCCCCTTGAAATCCCTTATTGCAGTTAATGGCACCATCATCCTCCCAATCGTCACACCTAGAAGTTTGGACACCATGTTGAGTCCCTTTTTCTCTCTCATTCCCAACATATTACTTATCAATGAATTACATTAATTTCCCTGATTCATCACTTTCCTTCCATTCCCATTGCCTCAGCTTTTCATGGAGTCCTCTTCACCTGGACAACGGCAAGAGCTATGCAATTTATTTCTCCCATTCCAGTTTGCCCACATTGGTTCTAGAAAGACTTTTTTTTATTATTAAAAAAGGTCTTTATTCCTTAAAATCCTTTCAATAATTGTCCATTAATTATAGACTGACACTGAAAACCTTTTAGTAAGAATACACTGAAAGCTCTTCCCATACATTTTTCTGCCAACTTTCTCCACTTTTGGCCCCTGCCCCTTCCTCAGATACATCCTGGACTCCAGTCTTACATAACATCTTGCCTTTCCTAGGACCATGCTCCTTTGTGCATCTGAGCCTTTGCAAATGGTGTCCTCTCTCAGTACCCCTCTGCCACAACCACCCAAGGTAGGGGGCAGATTACCAAGCACATATACCATGAATGGCTTCCTTACAAACTGTTTTCACTGATAGGAAGAATTACCAAACAAGAAGAAAATGTAGAATCTCCATGAATTCCTTATCAATATGCCGAGACTGTAGTTAGAAACCCTTCTGACTATTAAAAGTTAAATGGACCACATAAAGAAACACCTTACCTTTGCCCTTCCTTGTTTCAAAATCCCTTTGATCATTCTGATTTTGTCTTGATTGTGTTCAGAGCTCAGCATGACATAATAATTCAAAGTGATTAAAGTAATAAGCACCTCATTCATTCTGTATCTGTCCTTATCCTATCAATTATTGCAATTGTGCATGGCTCTGTTACAAATGAAGAATCTAGAGTCCACGCACACTGTGAATCGAGCCTTTGGGAAAGCTAATTTGTAAGTAACCCCATTTTTCACTCTACTTCCTGTTAAGTGCCATTTCTACATTGCACATGGAAACCATGTGCCATTTCCCATCCTGTGTCTAGAGCCATAGCAGGAAGGAGTGTTAATGATTTGGTGTATCAAACACAGAGCATAGAACTTTCTGTTGGATAAGCACGTACTGCTGGATAATGTTTGCCTGGGATCCTGGGAGTCTTCATAAAATGCCAAGTCCAGGTTCTTACAGCCAAAAGTGCAGCTAAGGCTGGGTCAAGGGAACACAATGCTTTTAAACCCTGCTGACTCTCTTCTCGGTGTCCTTGACTTTCACAGTGGACTTGGTGTTTGTACACAAGAGACAAACAGTTACAAACCTTCCATTCATTTTTAGATAAATTTTCTTTAGGACATATAAAGCATTGTGGGTTTCCCTCTCCCTGACCCCCTCTGCTAAATATCTGTTTTTCTGCATTTGTCCCAATACACAATTTGAAAGGAGATGGGTACTGAGGTTTTATGTCTTTCCAGTCTTTCCCAAGTGTTTACCCACCAGTTTTTACCCATCTGGGTTTCATCTACCTTCCTTTACTCTTAACTTGATTGCTTCTATTTCTTTCCTTTTTAATCACATCCTCTTCCCACCTACAATAGTCTGTTAATCTATAACCATCTCCTAGGCAAGATTCAAGTCCACAATCTTTTAGAGGGCAATCCCAATGAAACCATTCTGTTTCAATAATCCTTTTCCTTCACTGGCACTATTATTATCTATCTAATGTAGTGGCTCTTATTAGAGACACCAGGACAGCTTTGTAAAAAAAACAAAACAAAAAATTGATGGGAAGACCCTCCCCACATATCATCATTTCACTGGCCCTTGCACTAGTATTTGTAGAGCTCCCCAAGAAATTCCAAGGGGCAGCCAGAGTTGACACCAACAGTAACTGTTCTTATCTTTATTCTGCTCCAAACATGGCCAAGAGGGTATAACACCACAATATTGGTCGGCTATTTTTGGCAATGACTTTTACTTGGGTCATTTTGGAATCTCCAAAGTAACATGTGTTATTTGAAAAAGGCTCTTCCTAATTCTGATAGGTCCTCACTGGTGGAGGGGGGCAGGGAGGCGAGCCTGGCGCAGGGAGCATTCCTCCATCACCAATATTGAGAATAGTCATTCTCTATTGCATAGAAGCCTAAATGCTTTCCATGGCCCTTCAAAACCTGCCCTCTGCTGACTTTTCCAGATACTTCTCTATACATTTCCTATGTTGCACCATTATAGATCCAAACATACGATCAACTCCATCTTTATGCTTTTGTGCATGCCCTTTCCCCTACTTACAACACACTTTCTCTCCATTTTCACCTAGTGAGAACCCTGAAGGACAATTCAGTCAAGCTCAACTGAACTTTCTGGCTTAATTATTTTTTGTGTTGTTTTTTTTTTTAATTCTTCTTGACAAAAGTTTTCCTTTGACTATGTTGCCTAAGAACTTGTGAGGTTCACATTACATTAGAGTCATTTATGTTTATCTTCCTTGCAAATCTAAAAGCTCCAGGCAGTTGGGGACCATGGCTTATTCGTGTTTGAACTTCCAAAACATTGCACACTGCTTGGCTAGTTAGTGATCCATAAATGCTTATTGGATTGAATTATTTTTTAGCTTTCAATATTATGACTTTCTTGTGCCTTTGTATTACTCACTAGACTTGCAGCTATGGAAAATTTGTAAAAGAAACTGACCTGTTGGTCCCCCTCCCCACTGACAGCTACATGCGCAAGATAAACCACAAGATTCCATAGTTGTTACTGCCTAGAAAGTTCAAATAAAACATCTAGGCCTTTTTTTTTTTTTTAAGTTCAGGTATTTCTAAAAGTTGATATTTATCATATTTAATTTTAACAATTCAAAGTACTTCATGTAGATAAGTGTTCTCTTTACAGTAAACTTTAAGGTCATTCCCATAAATATAATAAACTAGTAGAATTAAACCACATTCATGATTCTAATCTGATTAGGAACTGGGCTCTAGATAATTTCCCCAGCCTCCATGGGGGCTGTCCTCCCTTCCCCTACTAAATCCTTATTATTTTTTAATATCCTCCACATTACCACTGCTCAGAGATATCATCAAAGGAACACACTGCATTGAAACCAAAGCAACAGAGGGAGACTTTTACTTGTCTGGTCCCACAAACATGTCTGTCAAGGAGAAAAGTGCCCACTGATGAAAGATACCAATGTGGTGCCAAGCACCATGGAAAATCATCCATTCGCATTCTGTTGTTACAAACATTCTCTCCCAAAGGGGCTGACTGGGCCAGCACCATTCGAGTTATCTGCTAACAACTTGAGTAAGTCAGTCTTTTCCAGGTGTTCTTCCAAGTTCCACATTCTTAGGTTGGAGAGAGCAAGACCACTCCCGGGAACTGTGCAGGAGCACAATGAACCCTCACCGCCTCAGAAAACCAGTGTGAGCCAAAACCATGAAGGGCAGGGATTCAGTTCTTGCCTGCTTCGTAGGTAACGAAAGAAGGAGGTGGCTCCACGGCTTTGGACGTGGGCATCCTGGCTTTTCTGTTCTGTTTATAGAGGTTGTACAGGCTGCAATAACTCCCCACTTAACTGACACTTCTTAATGCAAAAACCAAAGTCTCTATTAATGAAAAGAGTGGCATTAGGTTTGATGAAAATTCCCCAAGTTAACAATAGCTGGTTTTAATTAACTATGATCAATACCTTTTTTGTTCTTATCAGAAATAAATCATAATGTGATATAACTAAGAGGCCATCTCAGGGACACTCGGACACATGAGGCATATCTGATACATTGCTGTAATTGGAACTTGCTCGGAGGGATAAAGAACAGAGAAACAGAGCAGGAAAAGAAGGGGTAAAGAGCAATTAAAAGATAAAATAGCACTTGAGTTGACTCAGGAGTAAAACCCAATACATGCAGCACTCCAGAGTACAAAGTTACATTACACATGTGTAAAATGGTATTATCTCTAGTAATTTTCCACTATGCTGATGCTCAGTGAAGATAGCAAGAGAAAGGAAACCGGTGTGGAGAGAGTGTGTGGGGCACTGTGCTGGGTGACTTCATTTAATCCTTGCCTCTGAAAAGCAGATGTTCTGGACAAAGGGTTAACTTGTGTAAGACCATAACTTGTACAATGAGAAAGAAATCTGAATCCTGATCAGATAGTAAAATCCATGCTCTTTCCACTTCACCATTTTGAATTGATGTCAATTGATAGTAGCTAAAGTAATAATTCATAATTATTGACTAACAACATGATATACTATCTATGCCTCACAATGCATTCGTATTATAGCAATGCATATAATTATGGCATTCACCTATAAGAATGCTGGTATCGTAACTGTTTCCTAGATGTGGGAGGTTTTAAGTAAATTGCCAATGAGCTAGGCTCAAATTCAGATCTCTCAACCTAGTCCTGTGCTCTTTTCACTTTATCACAGATCCTCAGTGATTACTAATCCTTCCCCCTCAATACTGTTTAGAAAGTCAGAATGCCAACACAAAAATAGTGACACTTTTTAATTAAAGATGTTTTCTTTAGAATATTTGCTCTCCATCCTTCTGGAAAAAGACTGGAGTCACTGAGTAAATAGATTGAAAGGCTTTTTGGTTCCCAGGCAAGTGGGAGCACAGCCCTGACTGAGGGTCAGAAGGTCTGAATTCTGTTCCCAGTCATTCCAGTCAGTAGATACTTGCATTTAGCCAATTTTTTTACTTCCTGTAATCCTCATTTTATTAATATCTAAAATAAGAGGTTTAAAATACTTAATCACTAAGGTTTCTTCTAGTTATAAAATGCTATTTCTATACCAAAGACTTCATCATATCTCTTCCTATCGAAAGTTTCTAGAACACAGCTCTGCTCATGACAGTGTCATGAGGACTCACACAGCGCCCTCCAGAGTCCCAGCTCCCGCTCTGCATGCAAAAGCACACACAAGGCCAACAGACTCATTGAGGTGCTCTAAAAACACACCAGTAGTTCAGCATGCAGCACACATACAGTTGTAAATTATTTCTGAAATATGATAGCTGTTATAAGTATTCAGAGATAAATTTGAAAACAAATATAACTACAGATAGTCATTCAAGGAAGTAGTGGGGAGGTAAAACAAACAAAGAAATCTTTGAAATCTGGACTGAGGTTCCTACCTGGGACACAAAACAAAACATCACTATAGCCAGAGGGTTTTTGTGAAATAAAAAAAAAAATTGTTATTCATGGGAGGTTCTGGTAACAATTTATTTTTATGTTATTACTATCACTAAATACTATAGGAGTCACAGAATGGGTATACCTGGAGATATCCATGGAAATGACTTTCAGACTTCATTTTTCCACAAAGTAATTCTAAACCTAATAAGCAAATCTAAAACTGCACATTTCTGGGCAATGAACCAACAAACCAATTCTTTCTCTATTAAAAGAGAGGACTTGGAATTTTATGCTGTATCATTATTATTATCACTACTGAAGTTATAGGTAGTACAATGAGGTATATACAACCCATTCCAGAGTACATGTGATCTTAGAAGCAACAGGTGGTAAATCCTTGTCCTTAGCACTGATAAACTGAGGCTCTTTGAGTAATCACAACAATCACTAATATTTCTTTCTCGACTCACGAATTTCTATGAAGGTACATCACACTAAAGCCAATGCCCATCTGCCCAATAGTACCACTTTAGAAACTATGAAATAGATTCCTCAATTATGTTTGCTTAGCATACTCTCAACTTTTTTAAATTAAAAAATGGTAGGGAATTTAAAATGGTATTAGGTTGCTTAAATAGCACTGTCTTAAGGGAGTTAAGTAGGGAGGGACCACTTGTTGAGTTATTTCTGGTATTAAAGGTAAAAATGAAATTTCTACATAAGGCTCTATGATTGTTGATTAGAAAAACAGTTTCCATATCTCTACCAATTTTATAGCACTCCAGTAGCAAGAAGAGGATCAGGAGATTGACTGTGATAAATTGCCTACATATGGGCTTACTCTTCATAGCGATGCTGTGAAACCCAATAGACTATAAAGAAGTCTACATCATATCAAAGTGAAATGAGACTATGATCTCTCTACCATCACTCATATATGAAATATGAAACAAACAAAAAAAACAAATGAACAAACAAAACAAACACATAAACAACAACAAAGAAAACCCAAACCAATAGATACAGACAACAGAATGGTGACTACCACAGAAGAAGCGGGTGAAGGGAGGACAGACAGGGTAAAGGGGGTCAAATACTTGGTAATGGAAGGAGACTAGACTTTGGGTGGTAAGTATACAAGGGTGTGTACAGATGTCATACTATAAAGTTGCATGCCTGAAATTTATATAAGATTATTAATCAATATTATCCCTATAAATTTAATACAAATTAAAAAAAACATATTTTGGGAAGTTCATATTCTAGCTGGAAAGAAATATTTATGTGTGGAATCTAAGGGACAAATTGAGTAACATGCAAAATAGAGATAGACTCACAGATAGAGAGAAGGCTGACAGCTCTGGACAGGGCAGGTTTGAGGGGCAGAAGGATCAAGCAGAAAAGAAAAGAACTCGTGGCCACAAACAACACTATGGTGATTGTGGGGGGTGGAGAGAGTGGGTGGAGATGGAACAGGGTATTGGATAAGTGGTAATAGTAAAAATATAATTAAAAGGAACTATTAAAATTAATAAAACAAAAAAGAGATATCTGTGAGTGATTTCTAATTTTTAAGACAGCTGGCCTATGTAGGTTTTTATTATTATTATTATTATTATTATTATTATTATTATTATTATTCAAACATAACTTTGTCATTGATAAGAAGAAAACCAAGGACCATACAGGTTAATATGTCTGGCAAAGACATCTAAGGTTGTCTGTGTTGCTTTCCTCATCCAGTAATGAGACACGCCAGGTCCAAACACTCATAACTAACCTCCCTGAATATATTCTCATGAGTGAGCAAGGAATATTTGGCTTCCTACCTTAATATTTGAACAAATGACCAATGATGTGTGCCTAGGCCACAACCACCTTCTCTTTGCCACTTTGAGCCTTCCCAGGGATTAGTCACTTGATAAATCTGCCATTGAATGGGTTTTAAATTATAGGGTAATCGACAGGGAAAACAAACAAAAGGGTTTATGTGTTTTTTAATAAGATATGGGCTGTGGCCTAACATGCCTCCTCTAGAGGAAGCTAGGGCCCAAAAATTGCTCACCCCAGCCAAAAGGCACACTCATTACACAAGACATAAGGTGAAATGCCAGAAAAGGGCTCACAAAATTGAGCATAGTCTTCAACCTTTAAGTATTAGACCCAAGAAGAAATATTTTCTTCTCTGATTGGATAGGCTGGGTCCAGTAATGGGAAAACACTGAAACAGTGGTCAGGGTGCCTCGATTCAGTTCAGCATAAGACTGCTGTATGACCTTGAATCTGCCTCTTATCTCTGGTTATTTTCTTCATCTGCAAAACAAACAGGTCAGAAAAAGATTAGGAGGGTCACAAACCAGGTTTCTAGGGATCCATGCAGGTGTTTCAGCAGTTCTGCAAACACTTAGTTTTAATGTTATTTTAAAAGGGTATTTCATCTTTTGTCCCAAAAATATGTAAAAAATTACCCATGTCTTCCTTAAAGAGACACAAATGTCCCAACTCCCTAAGATAAAAGTTGAACCTTTCTCATCAAGTCTATGGCCCAATTTCCAGAGCTTTCTCCCTCTAGGTCAGGGCCAGGAAGCAGTTAGTTGTGAGCACCTAGGATGGTACTGCCCCATTCAGCACCATTCTAACACTGCAGCTCTGTGAGAACACGGCCAGGGAGTGAGAGACCACTGAGAGTTCATAGTACAGGCAGGATGTTATGTTGCCTTAACACTGTGATGTCTCATTTCTCCTTCCTTCTTGTGGTCTATTTCCTATCACATTATTTATAATGAGTCTGATTTTCTCAAAGTAGTTGATCAATAAGTGCTTTCAAGAATACAAGGTCCTCATTTTCGGCTCTTTAAAGAAAGACCTAACATCTTGTAGTCCCAGACCAACTGAAGGAGTTATTAGTGGTTTTCCTATGTCAGCCTCCAAATTAAGGATCAGACTATTCTGTTAAAAGTGTGCCTTGGGTTTGCAATTGATTGGTAATTTTTTTCTTAGTTAGACATACCACCTATAAGAACAGTCTGTTCTTCAGTGCAATTAAAAGTTTCCTTCTATACTTACAGGTCTCTAAAACACAGGGAGCCTATCATCTCACCAGTATTATAAGCTGTAAGTTCTCTCCATTCTGTAAAATGAGGATGCCATTACCTGTCTTGCTTCCTAATATATATTTCATACAAAGATGAAAGAAACTCAGAATAATGTAGTCAGAACAAATGAAGAAATACCTGCCTGAAAAATATTGCAGAATTTATATAGCACTGGATACAGCTAACAGCAAGTGGTTGAGTTTATTGTGCACTGTCAGTTGGAAGCTACTAGCACAATTCGTATGTTCCTTACGCATAGATTTTTATGTATGTTTTGATGGTGGCCTAAGAAAAAGGGGTGAAGACAATGTGATTTAAATAAAAGTTAACCTTTCTTCTAAATAAACTGCATTAACTAGGACCCATGTACCCTGAGAAGGAACATGAAAATAAACTAGCATTGTATCATAAAACAAAAGCTACGATATCTCTCATGAACAAGACACACTGACGCTTATGTCAAGATTCTTCTCAAGCAGTTTGTACCTAGTCATTAACAGGCACCTCTCTCACCTTTTTGCCCCTACCTAAAACGTGCTCAAGTCCTTTTTTCTTACGTCTGCCCACTGCTCACAAAAACCAGAATACTTGCCTAAGTTTGCCCCCCAAACCGGCCCGCCCCAAGGCACAATCTCCCCTTATGCACGTACAGGCATTACTCTAAAAGATTTTCAGTTACCTACTGTCTTTGCATCTTTTAACATTTAACAATTTTTTTTAAATTACAGTTTACATTTAATATTATTTTGTATTAGTTTCAGTTGTACAGCATAGTGGTTAGCCAATCATAGACTGTCTTTGCATTTTTACCATACCCTTTGTGAAGTTTCTCAAGAATCTGATTACGATCACCACCAGGATACTGAAAATGCTCACAAAAATCACTAATGGCTCCCTGAGTTACCCAATTTGGTGTATTTTTCCTCATTCTCCTTTGGGACTCTGCAACTGAACTTGAACATGGCCTCTTTTGCCTTCTCTGACAGTACAGAACTCTGATCCTCTTCCTGCTCTGGTGATTAATTATCCTGCCTACCGTGTGACCTTCACTCCCTCCTGCCATCTTCTCAACACATCACTTTTATGAGGACTCACCTTTTTGTCTCCCCTGTACCCTGATGCATTCCTAGAACCACGAGTAGTACCTGGCACAAAGCAGGCATTCAGATAGCAATGTTCCTAGCCAACTTCTAGAAGTCACTAAAGCTATTGTGTCTATGACTACTGCATTCAGTTAGCAAAAGGAAGGACAGGGGGAAGGAATTCAGAATAGTGCCCATGTAAGACCTGTTACATGTGTGATTAAAACCCCTCTGATCTGTATGATTACTTCTATTATCCCTCAGTGAGGTCCTAGCTGCTAAGTGCATAGCTGATGAAGACCATGCTGTTTCTTAGCCTCCTGACATTCTAGCACCCATGAGTCCAAAGACCCAGGTACACCTCCATTCAGGCCTTGTAAGTTCAGTCCACTCAGCAGACCTCCAGACTGAATTACTTTATAATACACACGGGGCCCAAATGAGAGATGACAAATGGATTGACCCCAAATTAGTCAAAATAAACATTCTACACCAAAGACAGTCATAATCTTTTATTGGCAAGAAGTTTTACAGTTCCAAATATATTTCCATTTCGAAATAATTGAGGAACCCACAGACATATTTTATTTCATGTACATCCAAGTGTTATGAGTTATCTTCCAATCTTCCTTTGCTGGGAGAAACACCAAAATGATTAGAATAGGGGTCATATAAATGCCTGGATCAACAAAAAGAACCTTCAAACTGCACCCGTGATAATGTGGGTGACAGGTCTATTCTTCAGAATGGCTAGGCTCTTTTTTGAGTTTCTGTATGGAAGCAATGAAGCTTATCAAACATCTCCAGTTATGCATCTATCTGAGAGGAGGCACGAATGTTTCCAGAGCTCTGCTTGATGCATTTGGAATATCTGCAGTCGAGGGTGTGTACGGTCTGACCGCATGCAAGTGGTAAAGTCCATCCACAGCACCTAAGCTCATATTCTTGAGAACAGAGGGAAGCAGAATAATCTTCCTTTTGAGCATGAAGAGGATTCTAAAACTTCCTGACCAAAAGGCATCGAAACCCATCTTTTTTAGAAACAGTTTTGGCAAAGTATCACACTGATTTATTTGAGTCTACAAAGATCTGAAGTGATATTTAAAAACAGATATCTTCTTTGTGTAAACATAGATTAAGAAAAATGTAAATCCCCCATCTAGGTTTATTTTTTAAATCAGGATTTTAATTATATATTTATAAATCTGGGGTGCTCAATGCCTTAAACAGTTAAGAAAATAAATGGAATTTGGCAGAACATTTGTTCTGATTACTAGATGTTTAATGATACTTGGAACATCAGGACCATGTGAAATTACACTCAAGTATGATGCACACAGAACGACTTGGAAAGGATCGGGTCTCATTTTGACTTAATTCTTTTCTCTTGGAATATAGACAAACCACATTCTTGTTTTCCTCCCGCACTTCCCTCGCCCCTTCAGTTAAACTAGTGTATTACTTTTGATTGATATTCATCACTATAATTTTTGCTTTTCAAAAGATAATTATTATAACAATTACATTTTTGTTTTCTTCCAGTAATTGAAAGATGAGTGTAAATCAGTATTCCTATTTCCCAACTTATCAAGCATGGAATACAATTCATGAAATATCTTCAAAATAAATGTTTAACTATCCTATGCAAAGTTTAAATGTCACTCCAAATTTAGTTTGATAGAGGGTTATAAATGGCTGTAATTTTTTTTCTCTGGCAATATTTCCATTTTAAATGTTATGGCTGCACATATTAATAATGTGAAAAGACAGGGGCTCTATTACCTGAAAACTTGTATGTAATTCCTTCAGAAGGCATTCAAAAGTCATTAACTAAGTATACAGGTTAATGAAATACAGGGCCAGCTATAAAATGTCCATATCACTATATAACTGCTGTAGCATTTCATATCATCAACGTGCTGCTTTCCCAGGCCTGTGACTGTCAGCCACGAGTGTCTAGGTGCCAGTTTTGTGCCATGCACCCGTCATGAAAAAATGAACTGACTCAAGTACCCACGCCAGTCGCCTACTCTAAATAATTACAAACTACTTGCACTTTAAATATTTAGATTACTAGGAATCTCAGTGTTGGACCATCACCTTTCTCTCACTGCATAGAGCAGAACGTGTTCTGACTACATGTCCTTGAATACAGTATTAATACACATACGAAATGCATTAGAATGGCTGAGGTGTCTGAAAGAAAGGAATTTTGATTTTTATAAAGATTGGCATGACGATCATTTTTCTTGGTCCAGATTTACTTTGTTAAACATACTCCGATCTCAATCATAGTTGCCAAATAGAAAAGCAAATGCCTAGTTTCTTCCAAGTCACTTTCTCTTTTATATTTTTTCTTTGATGTGTTTTCAGATTTTCGTATCAACATAGCACAGGTAAGAATAAAAGTGTAGAATTAAATCCAAACATGATGTACCTGTGAGGAAAACACTGAACAGTCTGGCCCTAAACATTGGGGCTTGCTTTTAAAAGTTGCTCGGGAGGGTGGGGAGTGATGCAAAATCCCGTAGTAGCATTCATAACCTCTCAGTAACGGTCCTTTGTTAACGGTGGTGCTTAGTTGCAGGTTTGTGGGGAGGATGTAAAATTGCTCCTAGGGGTATTTCTGACAGCTGGTGGCCTGCCTCTCTGTCTCTCATATATGTATACACACACACACACACATAAAAATAATTAGGCAATTAATTTGCTAATGAGCGAGGATGAGTGATGCCATTGGAATCCAACAGTGGAGTCTAGGCCATGACAGAACAGAGTCAGTCTGAACACTGATCTGTATCACACAGACCTAGAAACTTTCGTTTGAGAATCATAGCATAATCTCTCAAACTCTTATTTATAAACCCTGGAAGCAATTTTTAATCTTGCAGAGATAAAGAGTGAGGAAAGAAGAAAAACAAAACTATCATACAACCGTCTGACCCCAAAAAGCAACAAAGTTGAAAATGAATTAAGTATTTGGAAGAGGTAGCCCTGTTTTCCTCCAATTGATCTGTACATTCCTAAAAGAACCATGTTTAATTTTGTTCGTGTGGCTGAAGACTGTGGTTTTAAACATGTCATTTTAAACCTCGGATAACATATACTCAGTATTACCCGCCATTACGGGCTGTATGACAGTTTTTCTGCCCATCACTCAATTACTAGTAACACCTTCTCCATTTTGGGCAGCGCAACCTCCACACGGCTCCGGTGATGAAACACTGGCTTGGGACAAAGCCCGACCTCCAGTCACGGCACCTCCATCAGCTGCCCACGCATGCTTGGGCTCTATGATTGCTGATGTGGAGTAACCAGAGGTGACTCTCAATGGGTGGCCCCTGTCCTGTTGGGAGCATGTTGCTTCCCTTGGGAGCACTGAGGAAGGAACGTTTGAGAACCATTAAGCTTGATTGTAAGGTCAACTCTTTCAGCCTCCAATTCCCCACCTGTAGGATGAAAGGTTTTACAAATGACTACAAATTCAAATAAATCCATGTTGCCTTAACCTATATTAATACAAATGGTCCCTCACCATAAACTGTCTAAATAGGCAACATGTGATACATGTGCGTGTAAGGCGATGAGAAACAATAAACGCTCTTCTCCCAGGAGAAAAATATAAACTATAAAAAAAACCACTTTTAAAAACATTCTGGGAACATAGTTTTCTTAGTAGAGTTCTCCTAGAATTGGAAGAATACTACCTGTAAGATCACTTTGGTTTAAACCCAGGTTCCACTGCAGAGGAAGAAAAAGGGAAACCAACCAGTGGCTGAGTTATGCGTTAATGCCCACATTACTGTGATGGCAGACTTAACTGTTTGCTATTTATTGAAGATTTATGTGCCACTTGTGCTTGGCACTGGGGTGGAAGGAAGGGGTGACACCTCTGCTTTCCTGTTACGAGAGTCTGCTGTGGGCCTAAGTCAGGTATAAAGAGCTGAAAGGTCTCAGAAGACGGAGCCCCGGGAAATCAGAGATGGTTCCCCATATGACGAGGAGCCCTTGCCAGGCCACAGAGGACTGGAAAAAGGTAGAGTGGCGGACTGTGAGCAACCCAAGTGGAAGAGAGGAAGAGTGATGGGAAAGCATAGGCAAACGGTGGAAAACTAAAATTACACATTTGAATAGGATTTTAGAAGGTCCTAAGTACCATGCTAAAAACTTTGAACTTAACTTGGTAAGCAATAGTGAGCCACAAAAGGTGTTTAAGGGAGAGGAACAACAATCTCTAAGCAATTTTAACATGGCTTGAATACAGGGAAGCTATAACAAAGGCCTACATGAAAGCAGCAGGGTGCCAAGGGACAAGTGTATATAACTGACCATGCGGCTAAAATTAGCATAATTAGCAATCAACTGGAGGCAGAAGGTAAGGGTCCAGGAATTGCCAAAGATACATCTGAGATTTTTGGCCTGGACTTTTCACTTTCAGGAGAAAAGCATATCTGGGGCAACTAAGAAAAGAAACTCTTCATATTGTGTTTATATTGGGTACAGGAAAAGACAGAAGGAGACAAGCAGGCAAGTCCTTTCAACCCTGGGAATTACAATAATTTCTGATATTCTGGCTTTGGAAATTTTAAGTTTGTGATACTGAAAATATTTCCCAATGTAGGTTTTCCAGCAAAAACTAGAACTTTGCTGGAGCTGGAACTCAGGAAAATTTGAATCCAAATAATTAGGTCTGAAAAGCCTTTACACAGCAATAAATGAAATCTCTAAGAAACAAATGTATGGAAAGTCAGGGAACTAAAGGCCACCTTTTGGAGGGTCACATTTGGGGGTGCTGCAGAGTCAGAATTGAGGGACAGCAAAGAAGATGGAGACACAGAGGAGGAAACACAGGAGAATTCAAGTGTCTCAGATGTTGAGGGGAGATTTTAACGCTGACACGCTAGGATCAGTGCAGACTGACAGGGGACCGACAGCAGTTGATAATTAGTGCATCTGTGGTCTCAGCTGCCTTAGTGTAGTGGTAACAGAGAGCAAGTGGTGTGAAAATCATCTACATGTAACTAATGTTTGAGAACTTTACCAGTGAGAGAGAGAGAGAGAGAGAGAGATGGAAGCTCTAAGAAGCTGTGTGGTCAATGAAGGGCTTTTAAAGTAAAAATGTCTGAATTTATCATAAGAAATAGGGGAAGGCACCTGCCAAGAAGAGAACAAAGGACAAGAAACCGTGCAGAAGAGGTGGTAGGGGATGATATCAGAGAGCTCTGGTGCAAAAACATTAGCTGTCCAAGTTTCTTTTTCTGTTCAGTGGGGGCCAAAGTTAAAAATAAGGCAAAGAAATAAAGGTGTCAATAGTCTATAGACAAACTATATAATTTTATTAACCAATGCCACCCCCAAAAAATTCAACAAAATGAGTCTATAGACAAAGGTACTCATCTAAACATTTTTTCTTCTTATCTCAAAAGAAATGCACTCCTCCTCCCCCAGAGCTAACTCAGCCTCCAGGGTCCCTGTTCTCACCCTCCTCCACATTCGCAAGAACATTTTCTCAGCATTTGTTCCTGTGGGGTCAGCTCTCCCCTTTACCTACTCAGGCCTCCTGTTGACAGTGCAGAACCGGCCCAGGCAGGTTCCATGCCTAATCGATGCCTAGTGCATATCTGTTCTTATCGTTGGACAGTGGCTTCACGATATCACTCTATGTAATCTGCACAGCGCTGTGGTAAAGGTAGGACCCCCATGTTACAGTGTCAAAACCACAGTCACAAGAAGTGTCAGGGCAGCGACTCAAGACTGGGGCTGATGCTGGAGCCTCGTGTTTCTTTCTCATATGCAGAGCTCTCTCAAGAGGCTGGCAGTAGACTCTGTTTCTGTCTCAACATTACAAAGTACTGGCTGGCTGTCAGAGACCCAACTTTAAATGGCCGAAAGAGCTTGATAGATTGTGTGAAAATTTTATGGTCCTTCCATCAGACACAATAATTTATTATCACATAATACATAGTCAGAAGAACCAAAAGAAACCATCCCACAAGGGCAAACAATGTGGAGGCAGAGGCCCTTTGACACTCTGAGGCCACAGGCATTATATGGATCCAATAAGAAAGCCACTTCTACAAGCGAGAGAACCACCTCTTGATCTTGCAAAATGTTTTTGGACACCTAAAGGCTCTTTTATTGCTGTGGCTGATTAAAATGAAAAGCTTAAACGACTAAAATGTTCTTTTTGATGAGTTTTTGCCATGAACTATGGACCTTATAGTCCAGTGGGATTCGAGCCCTTTGATCCTGGGCACTCACATAAATTCCGAGTCATAAAACAACATTGGACTTGATTTTACTAGTGTGGCTGATGTGCCAGATTTGTAATGCAATCTTGTTTTCTCCCCTCCTCATTCTTGGGCCCGTCCACCATTGTTTTATAGCAAAAAGCAAAGGCGTTTCCGTTTGTTTTTGGAAATCAAGCTTCAAGATGGAGCAACTACTCTACAATGTAGGAATTCACACAAAAATAATGATACCGCATTATAGTCATCAACACTAGAGTCAATGTTATTTTATGTGCTGAAATAAAATATGAAAAAGAAAAACCTTTTTATGTGCAAAGATAATTATGGATTCACTGCATAAGAGGGTTAGAAGATCATGTGGTTGGGAACTATAAGTTTGAAGTACAAAAAATAAGATCAGAGGTAACATTCAGAAATTTCTAGTAGGACTAATTGAAAATAAACTTTAAATAATAAAAACAACCTCCCAGGTTGTTTAGTAATATCTTAGTTTTCAAATTTAATTCACCTAAAAAAAAAAGAACTAGTATCTGTGAGAGAAGTAAAGCTAATATTCGATGAGACATTTGTTTAACAAAAACACATGAAATAAATGTAACTTTGGTATTTAACTAACTTCCTTTCCTAATTTTCTAATGATTTTCCTGGGTATGTATCTGTACAATACAATAGTCCTATCACTTCTAATTCTAGAAGTGAAAGTTTAACTATTAAAGGCCTATGAAGGAACAGAAATGCAAACCACTTTCCAAAGACCTGTGTAAGTTACAGACACCACATTGATCTACAGACACCACATTGATCAGTAGTGGGTCACAGATATTTATTTTTTATGCAATAAAACAGTAGTTTGGGCTCAGAGAGATCAATGATATGTTTTGTCTGTTCACTAGACCAGGATATACTAATTTAAGTTGGATAATTAATTTTTAGCAATTTCAGTTTTCATAGATGACCTGAAGGCTAGAGAATTGCTCACTAAGGTTATTTTGTGAATGGCCTGGGGCACAAGGGTCATGAGAAGTCTCAACAGTTCTAATTTGAAAAGAGCTTCCATTAAATACGCCTACCTACGGGCAATGCGTCATGATGTTTTCAGCGACGACGGTCTCTCAAGCCCTGCTTGCAGACCCAGGGGACGTTTCAGAGAGAGTCCATGTGGAGAAACACCATTCCAGCACACATTCACCGCCTTGCCTTTAGGTGTGACTATAAGATTAAGCCACATGAAATTGCTCTTCTATGAGTTTAAAATAGGTCAAATATTAGCAATTTTATATGGTTCAACTTATAAACTCTGTAAAAACTTGAAAAAAGCATTCATCTGTTGTCTCAATTAATATTTTAAATTACGTTATTATATCTATGTATTTGCAACAGATATGGGTTGTAGAACGGGGGTGTCTTTTGAAAATGCAAATCTGTTCACGTCACATAGCCCTCCATTCAGAATTAGCCAGCAGGTTCTCATTGTTCTGAGAATAAAATTGGGAACCCTTAAAAAGACCAACACACCCTTCCAAAACGCATCCCCTTATCATCCTGCACTTCATTTTTTTTTTTTTTTGCAAACTGCAGCCCATGAGCCACACGTGCACTAGCAAACCAACTTGTGCTTTTTCACCAGCCTTTTTCAAAAGAGTTGAACATATCAGAGGAAATCAGAGTAAACAAATTCTGTTTAATAAAATTACTATTTCTCATACACAGACACACACATAATCTGGGTTTCAAATAAAATGTATTTTTTTATTCTTGGATGCAGCTTAACAAGTTTGAAATACACCACCCAGAGCTTCACGCCCCACCGTCCTCCTCTTTGTCACTTACTGCGCTCCAGGCACACGAGCCTCTCTGTCCTCAGACCAGCCACGCTCCTGTTCACCTCTCAGATCTCAGCTTAAATGTCACTTTCTAACATTATCCTTCCCTGTCCTTCCATCTAAATTATACCCTATCATAGCATCTCATACTACATGTTTCTCCATAACACTCACCTAATTATATTTACTGAATGATTGTTTTGTCAATATCTGGCTCTCTAACTGGACTACAAGCTCCAGGAAGTAAGGACCATGTTTGTTCTGTTCCCTGCAGTATCTGCTACAGTGCCTATCACCCAGTACTTAATATACAGTGAATCACTGCATGACACAGACCTCTAATTTCTGGTTGATGATTTCATTCTTAGATAAAATACAAATGACCAATTTCATAAAGCATTATTTTCAGATGACTCCTTCCCTTTTATCATAGAGAAAGTATGTGTATATATCCATAAATATATCATGTATTGCTTCTGAAAGTACATCAAGCATTATGCCTATAAGTACAGATTTATATAACCATAGCTATGAATGCTGTTCTGTGAAATGAGGTAAGAGCAGTTTTATTTTTCACATGTTTAAAGCAAAGCTCTGAACTGGAATATTGTTTCAACCATCCAAAGAAAATCTACTTGGAGTTTTGTTAAGAGAAAAAGGGCCAAGCTGACCTCCAGTGGTGAGATTGGGGAATGGCTTCTAAAATAATTGTAATATACCCAGGTATTATCACACAAACCCACGTACACATGCAATGTACCTATCACAATCAATACTTTAAATTACATGTCTTCTATATATTTGCAACAGATAAGGGTCATACCATACAGAGTATCAAAGAAAGTAAGCACAACTGTATTACAGAGACACGTATAGCAACTTCCAGAAACAGTAAAAGCTAGTGCCACTCATTATGGCAATCACAACATCTGACACGTGCAAATCTTAGTTGAAGGGTAAGATCTGGAATTTGCAAAATACATGAAAGTAGGTGCGTTCTAGATGCTAATAGTCATTAGCATGTGTTCTAATATTAGCTACTATTAAAAACCTAGTTTAAGCTGCCTTAGTGTCAGTTGTTATTTAGCCTTTATTCTATTTCCCTAACTAAATGGCAAGCCCTCTAAGTCCAGAATGCAGGGCGTGTGCCAGTGTAGTGTCTGGCATGTAGTGATAGGCAATGCATTTAGCTGATATTGTTATTGTCGTTGTTAAATGATGTTTCATTCCCTAGCATTTCTCTCATATTTGACAGGCGCTCAGTTTGCATTTGATTGCATAAAAGATGAACAATAAAGAACAGATTAAGGATATAAAATTATACTTTAGTAAATTAATCTTCATAGCAAAACCATTTTGAAGCAACACCTTACTTGGGGCTCCCAAATCCATGTTATAACTTCTGGGGTGTTTTTACATGTTTGGATGTTTCCTTTATAAAATCAGGCAGCAGTGGAAAGGAGAATACCACATTTTATAACAAAAATGTTAAAAACAATGCTCTTTGAAACATTAAGTACAATATTAACCACAGAATGTTTTTCTTTTATATAGGAACATGGTTTGTGTTGGAAGAACGTCACCACCATAAAGTACTCAACAGCCACTGGCTTACAGTAAACTGAGCCTGCTGCTCCTCCGAACACACACAGCGGTTCCGTGTACCGGTCATCTGCCACCTGTCACCGCACCTCCGGTCCCGCACCCCACTGCCACAACACTTGCGATCAGTGGCCTGTCAAGCAAGGTGTGATGTTATCATGACCACTCTTCAGATGAGAAACTGAAGCTCAGAAAGATTTAAATAATTTGCTCAAGACCACACATCCAGTGGGCAGTGGAAACAGAATTCAAACTCAAAGAAGACTTCCCACCTGTGGTTGTACTCACCTGACCTGCCTAGAGTGATGCTGCATTTCTTTCAATGAATGGTTCGTTGGCTTCAATATGTAGGTTCATTGTTCAAAATATTCTTCTCCTAAAGTCATTACTTTTAAGGACTGATATTCTACCCTGGGATGGATCAAAAACAAGGGTTGATCCCAAAACAAGGTCATGTCATGAATACTCTCTAGGCAAGGACCTTCATATATGAGAACTTCCAGAGCCAGTTCAGTATAGAAGTTAAGAGTGCCACCTGATAGGGTTGGTGTAATAACTCATTTAGTCCTTGTATATAAAGATTAGAACATAGTAAGTGAGCAATAAATACCAGCTATTATGATTGTTATTCCTCCTCTAGGATACAGAACAAGCTACAATTAGTCACAGTAAAATGGTCAAAGCATACACATGCATACATGTGTGCATATACAAGACACGATAAATTCACACTATGCATTTCAAAGCCCATATGAGATTGGACTTATCAAAAGGAAAGTAGGTGCCATTTATCACACATGGACAGGTCCTACAAATAGGGGATAGCATGGGGAATAACCATATCACCCCACGTGCTTAAGGAATCAGTAATGCTGGGAGCTCTGTTGGGGAAAATAAAATTTAAGAACAGCTGAGGAACCTCCATGTTTAAATTGAAGTAGTCAATGAAATAAGGAGCTGGCAAGGTGGATAGAAGCTTTGTTCCAGTATTTTCTTACTTAATTTATGGTCTCAGAAATTTATGTCTCTGAGATGCAGGTTTGAAATCTCTAAGATGAATATAGACAAATATCAAAATTACGGTGACAAATACTAGAGGCTCTTCCTCAGACTGGGCTCAGCACAAGTTCTCAGAAATGACGTTGAAGACAGCAATCTTCTCCCTTCTCCTTCAGGTAGGGAGAAGGGAAGAGGAGCTTGTCATTTCTGAAACCAGTGATAGAAGAGGATGTTGTTGCTATTTTTCTTTTTCCCAACACCACACGAATATCTCCACTGTTTTCATCACTTAAGGAGCTAACACAGGATAAGAACTGGGGAAACAGAGGCCTTTGCCATGGGATAAGGAGAAGAGGGTAAATCAAAAGTTAGAAAATGAATGTACTGAAGAAAGTGAATCAAGTCATTTGAAAGGTGACAGTGGAAATGGAGCAGATTTAATAACCAGACAGACCTGGTGAGTAAAGCTTTCACAGACCAGCTGTGAAAGCTCAGGATAGCGCTTCCCTTCTCTGAGTCTCAACTGATTAGAAATTATGACTCTGAAGCACCCAGCAACTGTGCCTGGCAGTGCTTGTCCTTCTTGTTCCCTGTATAACTATGTTTACAACCACCTGCAATTAAGTCAGATCACAAAGGGCACTCAGCATTTAAACCCTAAAAATAAAAAAATGTTCTTCCTATCCCTTCCTAAAAATGCCCTGTAACACAGACCATACCCAATGTTTTGCATTAAAAGCTTATTTTCCACTCACCCCTCCTGCAATGCAGCCCTCCCTATCGCATCAGCAGCCCTTTTAAGGACAGTAAAAAAAAAAGGTAAACAGGAAAGGAAAAGAAAGGCAAAAGTCCACAAAGGTCCAAAAGCTCAAGAGACTTTTGCCTGGTACGCATGATACCAGGGAAAATGTGGGAGAGAACATTCTGACTCAGCCTTCCCATGCTCCACA
Source organism: Tonatia bakeri (assembly GCA_004024845.1). Taxonomy (NCBI): domain Eukaryota; kingdom Metazoa; phylum Chordata; class Mammalia; order Chiroptera; family Phyllostomidae; genus Tonatia; species Tonatia bakeri. Next base: position 16,768 of record PVIA01000370.1, on the reverse strand, counting down.
CGGAAGTCATCAACTCAGGTGCCCATGGGGCCCCGCACTTCGCATAAACAAGCGAAGGGGCCTGGATCTAAGACAACAGGAAATGTGGGGGCATGTGGCAAGTTACAACATACACACATGCTAATTTAACATTATTCAAAGATGGCTTTTAAAATGACACTGTGCTCATCTAACAAACTTTCTGGGGTTGTGTTTGATGGCGTCACAAATTTAAGAACTCTGTTACTCTCCTAATACTCTCAAAAATATCCTTCTACCAAAATACTGTGAATCATGGAGGAGTTTCTTTCTAACAATAGCCACTCAGAACATTCAGCAATCATTCATTCTATTTTAGCTAGTTGCCTAGCTAGTACTGCTGCAGGTAATGTGAACAAGGGGACCTCAATGTATTTTGGACTGAGTTGAACCAGACACATGGAACCACTCTGCCCAGGTCAGAAGTAACAGAACTTCAGATTGAAAGGAAACTTAGACCACCTAGTCCTGCAATCTCACTTTACAACTGAAGAATCTATTATTTACCCAGTGGTACAGGATTACACAAAACTCACAGAATTCTTGGAGGAGGCAGAACAAGTCTGGAGAGAAGGAAGCACTCCCCACAGGCGCTAACATACCTCACTTCCTCCTATCTTATGAAAAGTCAAGAAAGCAAAGGAAACCATTCAAAAGCTCACCTGTTCTAATATCAGCCTATCATCTAAAGTCAAAAACTACTGAAAAAAGAGAAACTATCTTGGCTCACACGAGTGACTCATGTTTTGAGTTTCAGACTCAGTATGCATGATGGAGCTGATGGCACATGAGGAAGATGCACAAAACATGCACCGGCTGCCATGATATAAACGAGTAATGCACAGAGTCTTTGTTCTGCAACCAGCTTCCTTCCGTTAGCAAGCACAGCATGACAAGACACCTGAATCATGTGGAGCAAGACAGCACCCTGCAGGCTGAGACAAAGGGCTCTGGAGCTGCTAAGTCAGCTGGGGAATTAATTGCTTTGTGTTTTTCATCAACATTCAACTCCAAATATGTCTGCTGGCTTCTTGGTAGACAGTGGCCTAAAAGGCATCTCAACACCAGTAAACCAGCAATTCTACTAAACTCATAATGTTGTACTATAAATCCACAATGAAGCAATGAATTAAAACATTTCTCAACATTTAAAATTTTCTCTTCTTTTTGGCATCTCAGCAATGAATAATACTAAAATCAGAACGTAGGGGAATACCACAAGGGTTTAATGAAATCATATTTCATCTTTGTGAAAGTTTTGTTTATTAGTCTACAAAGTACTCCCTCTCTCTCACAGTAATCTCCAGGAATTAACAGATTTAAATGTATTGTGTTGATAACAAAGAACATAACAAGTGGAAAAGGCTCAGGATTTATGTGTCTTTATAAATTGAGCTGTATCAGCTCAAGTGTAGTCTGTGCTCAGTTTTGTTTCAACAACAGCCACGTGTAACTGTTAGGAGTGGGCCAGTGGAGTGGGCTGGAGATAGAAAGTAAGGACACCTACATTCCTCCTAACGGAGGCCAACATAGCATCTGCTTCTCTTGGGGACAACAAGGTAATGGTAAGTTAATTTCCAGTCTGGCATCCCTCACTGGATCATCTCACAGAGGGAGTGGCCATGTTAGAAATAGGATTGCATTGCACAATGAGCAGGGGCCTGCCAGAGGCCATCACTCAGCAAACTCTCCCTCGGTGCAGGGCTACGCATGTGATGAATGGGGCAGAAGGAAAAAGGTTCTTCTAAAGGAGATGTCACTGTTGGCTGGTTCTTTGTCTTCAACCCCACAACCCAAAGAACATTAGTTAAAAACAGATAAAAACAATCTGTCATTTCCATGGCACCTACTTCCAAACTTAAAGTACGGGTCAAAAACAATATTCTTAAAGCACCTCAAACTGCTCAACAGCCAGACAAGGGGCATGCAGTTTATTTTCCCCAACTTTCAAAATTGAGGAGGCGGAGAGCCAAATTAGTCCTACCCACCCTATGCTCGAGCTTCCCTCCTGTCATAAAGAAGAACTGGGCCTCCTATCGATGCTCCACTTACCTTCCTAACGCTGTACCCTTCACTGAGTCAGGCATCAGGAAAGGTACTGGGAGGCTCAAGTGCTCCCTTCACACTATTACTGAAAACCAGAACACACTGATCCACAGAACTGTGAGCAGAAGTGAGGGAAAAAACAAAAGCAAACAAACAAACAAAAAAAACCCAAACAAACCCTGGTTAGAAAGAAGAGCCTCTAGAGGAAACTACAAGAAAAAGTATAGGGTGTGTAAACAACAGGGATTTAGAATTCTTAGTTAAACAACCCTAAAGCTGAAAGTATAATAATGTGGTAGATGATAGAATTTTTTTGGATGCTGGGGCCAGTCGTAAAATTCAAAGGTGCTAGTAGAGATTATGTGGTCTGATCCCTCATGTTAGAAATTAGGAGACTATAAGCATACAATGGAGCAAAGATAGTCTCTTCAACAAATGGTGTTAAGAGAACTGGACTGTTACATGCAAAAAAATGAAACTAGACCACCCCACACACCATACTAACACCATACACCAAAATAAACTCAAAATGGATAAAAGATTTAAACATAAGTTGTGATACCATAAAAAATCCTAGCAGAACATCTATATTTTCTGCAGTAAAATTTCAGATATCTCACATGGCAATATTTTTCTGATATATCTCCTAAGGCAAGGAGAATAAAGGAAAAATAAACAAATGGGACTAGAGCAAGTTAAAAAGCTTCTGCATGGCTAAAGAAACCATCATCAAATGAAAAGGGAACCTACTGTATGGAAGAACATATTTGCCAATGATACACAGGACAAGAGTTTAATCTCCAAGAACTCATTCAAGTCAACACCAGGAAGACAAACAACCCAATAAAAAAATGGGCAAAGGACCTGAATAGACACTTCTCCAAGAAGGACATACAGATGGCCCACAGATATATGAAAAAATGTTCAATATCACTAGCCATCAGAGAGATGCAAATAAAAACCACAATGAGATATCACCTCATACTTGCCAAAATGGCCATCATTAATCAATCAACAAACAACAAGTGCTGGCGAGGATGCAAAGAAAAAGGGAACCCTAGTGCAGACTGTTATAGCCACTGTGGAAAACAGTATGGAATTTCGTCAAAAAATTAAAAATGGAACTACCTTTTGACTCAGCAATTCCACTGCTGGGATTATATACCCTAGGAATCCTGAAACAGCAATTCAAAAGAACCTATGCAGCCCTGTGTTCATAGCAGTGCTATTTAGCCAAGAGTTGGAAACAGCCTAAGTGCCCATCAGACGAGTTGATTAAAAAACTGTAGTATATTTATACAATGGAATACTACACAGCAGGAAACCAGAAGGTATTCCTACTTTTTGCAACAGCATGGATGGAACTAGAGACTGTTATGTTAAGTGAAATAAGCCAGGCAGTGAAAGACAAATACCATATGAACTCATTTATAAGAAGAATCTAATGAACAAGATAAACTAATGAGCAAAATGGAACCAGAGGCATAGAATCGTGGAACAGACTGACAGCTATGAGAGGGGAGGAGGGAGTGGAGGTTGCTTGAAAGAGGGTGAAGGCATTAGTCAAAGAACATATATGGAGGACCTATGGACATGAACAATAGTGTAGGGATTGACTGAGGAGGTGAGGGACAGGCTGGATGGAGTGGGGGCAAAGGGGGAAAAATTGGGACAACTGTAACAGCATAAACAATAATAAAAATAAGAGAGAAATTAGGAAACTAAGCCCAAAAGCATTGCTTGAAGTTCATGTTTATCACGCCAAACCTAAGACCTAAGAATTTACAACTTCTAACTCTAAATCTAATGTTCTTTTCATTAATACTACATTGATTATTGGAAGGAGGATAGGCTTCAAAGTTAGACAGAGCTAGGTGGGTTCAAACTCAGGTTCTCCTCTTGCCAGTCTAGGACTTCTGACAAGTCAAGTTGATCTCTGAGAGCCTCATGTGTTATCATCTTTAAAATGGACATGAATATACTACTTTGCTTAAAGTTCTACATTTACTCTTTGTAATACTGATGCTTGCTCTCTACCCCCCTTCTCCCTCTCTGACTCATTCCTTACTTCCTCCTTCTTCCCTCTTCCTTCTCCTTCTCCCTTCCTTCCTCTCTCATCTGATTCCCCCTACCATGTGAGAATACAGCTTCTGCCAACCCAGAAGAAGGCTCTCACCAAGAACCTAACCCTGCAGGCACCCTGACCTCAGAAGTCCAACCTTTAATCCAAAATTATGAAAAATAGATATTTGTTGTTTAAGCAAAAAGAAAAAAATACTGATGCTAAATGCCTGGAACAGGTTGGCACACGGTATGGATTGGATTAAAAGTTAGGTACTATGATTTTTCCATCGTAGGTTGTTATATAACGGCCTATATATTTTTGCATCATCTATTTGCCAAACACTTTGGCAGGTACTTTAAAAGCTGTAGAGACAAACATCCATGCTCCCGGCAGGCTGCCTACATCAGCAGATTACTAAGCAAGACCTCGGTGGACACCAATCAAGAATTTAATTTAAATTCAGGAAGTACAATGTACATTGAGATGGTAAGATTATTTGGGTCAATATAGAGCAATATTTTTTAAAAAATGAGTTACCCAGGGGAAAAAATTAATGTGGGAAGCAAATCATATAGTTTTCTCTCTTGTAGTTCTTCTCTGTATAGGGTAAAGTCCTAACAGGGGAACCAGACATTTCTCAAACTTCTTTACCATGAAGTGTTTTTGTCAAGAAGCATTTCAGAGGCTCACTGTTCAGGGGAATGAGCCTCGGGAAACCTGGTTTAGACTCCTCTGATGGGGAGCACAGAAGCAGAAGAACAGCTGAAAGATCATGGGAAAACCACCCTAAAAGAATAAGTCAAGTGTCTCAAGGAAGTCCTCAACCAAAAGAGCCCAAGGATCACTCTAAACCCAAGTTGCTCACTCACAAGGAGACTGGTGCAGACAAAAAGGAATGAGAAAGAACACTACGGAGCCATGTGCTACGTAACTGGCACCACTGCGCATACACTGCCCCCACCAACCCTAAGGGATGGAGCAGCAGCAGCAGGAGCACTGTTGGACAGATGTCACTGAGAGCTATGTCCCAGAGAAGCTGATTCACTTCTTAACGTCACAGCACGAGGAGTGGAATTGCATCCTGACTCAAAAACCCAAGGTCTTTCACATTCTCATCGTGCTTAAAATAATATCACATCCAATTCTTTGACTACACAATAAGGCAAAAGGTCAGCTTTACAGTCACACATCATGCACAACAGCTGTGATGGTAATTTTCAAATCTTGCTCCTAAGTAAGCTCACAGAAACAACTGTTTGTACCTGGGAGAACTGGTTTTATTGCATGCTTTAGGGCAAGACTGAACTATGTTTCTCATGAATGCACAGTAATGCCTACCACAGGCAAACATTTCTCAAATCAGTGAAAACCTGTAAAGGTAAGGCATTAACTTTTCAAAAATAAAGTCAGTCACATAGAATTATGTAAAAGTGAAAAATGGACCAGATGATGCTAAGTATCATGAAGTGATCATAAACCCTCAAGGCACAGTTTGCTAAATAAAAGGCACCCTTGGACAAAACTAAAGCATTTTACTCTGGTTATACTATAAATGACATGAACACTGAAGCCACAGACAGTGTTTGACCTGCCAACACACTCCCACTGGAGATTCAAATAGAAAACTCAGCCAAGTGCTTTGACTTTGTGTGGAAGGTATGCAAACATAAGGCACTGGGAATTGAGTCAAGTCATCGATAAATCTTTGGTTTTGAACTATAAAGGGGAATCTGTACATAAGTTCCCGCACACTTTGAAAGCTGGTCCTGATACCAAGCCCCGTGCCCTTTCCAGAGAACAGCACTCCACAAATGGCCAGCATGGCATTAAACACTCCGGACTCCCCCACTCATAAGCCTTGGGACTCGGGGCTGAAAACGTCAACCTCCCACCAAGTTATTTCAGGTGGTAAGGATCCCGTTTGCAGGTCAGGGAACTGAACACTTAAGGTTCTCCGAATTTAGGCTCTCTGTTTATTGAATCATGTCACATTTTAAACTCTATGAAAACATTCCAAAAAGCTACACATGACACAAATCAACTCTCATATGTGGTGACATAATTAATTACTTTTCCTGTATTCTTTAATCATGTAATCTTTCTAATTCTAGAAAAGCAGGTTGAAGGAGCCCTGAAACGCATCTGACTTGTCCATGACCTATACGTGGAGAAAGAAAATCTAAGAGGCCGTCGAAGTCTGCCAGCGGAAATTACATACAGAGAAACGAACACAGAAACAGTAGTCTCCCCATCCATCATCCTCCACTGGTTCAGTGGCAATAGTTGCAACTTTGTTACTTTGTAAAGTGAAGCAGGTAGAATTGATATTCAGTGAGTGCCCACAGCACAGCCAGGCTAGGTTATTGTCTGTTTTATGGGCAGCTGCTATTCTTACTGGTTGGTACTGCTGTCAATCTAGTTACTTTCTTTTCTACACCTTCCAGAGAATAGGGGTTAATTAAAGCATAAAGGAGCCAGGCAGGTGAAATGGCCCAGAGTTGACAGTGGCAAACTAGAGAACAAGTGTACCCATTGAAGTGGAGACTGGCCACTTCACCCCTATAGGTTGAAGTTACAAAGGAAAACAAGCCCACTGCTGCCAGAAAACCCTCTAGAATGAATTGCCGGTTTCCTACTGAGGGCCGCCTGCGGCTGCTGACATAGTTCTGAACTACAGCTAAGTGTGTGTAGATTGGTACCCTGCCCTGCCCTGACGGCAGGAGTGCTGTGGCAATTGATTTCAGCAATTAGGTATTAATCACAAGTACTGGGCAAAATTATTATTTTTTTTTTAAAGAACTTTTTTTTTTTAAGATTTTATTTATTTATTTCTAGAGAGGGAAGAAAGGGAGAAAGAGAGAGAGAGAAACATCAATGTGCGGCTGCTGGGGGCTGTGGCCTGCAACCCAGGCATGTGCCCTGACTGGGAATCAAACCTGCGACACTTTGGTTCGCAGCCCGCGCTCAATCCACTGAGCTACGCCAGCCAGGGCGCAAAATTATTTTTTATAGTTTACTGAAAAGAGCATTTGAAGAACAGATAATTCTTTCAGAATTTAAAGAACACTGAAGATATAATTAGAAGCATTTTTAACCTTTACTATTGTCACTCATACCTTGATCTGATTTTATTTTAAGTAGAGATCATGATCCCAATATACTTTTTTCCCTTTCCATCTACTGTGCTCTTTCCCTTCTCCAACCTTTCCATCTATCTCAAACTAAAGTTTCCTGGGTTTGGGGTGGAAGATCATAGGACTGTTATGAGATGACACAAAACAATATATGTAGTTGTCTAAAACAATATACCCAGCACAAAGTAGGAACTCAAAAGTTGTTAAGTACCTTCAGTTACTATGAATATCATTGAGTGCTTGAAGCCCAAAACAGGGCTATGATCTACAGCTTTGGGAAAGCTAGTGTTAACTCTTTCAAACGGAGCTGTTACATAAAATTTCTGCTCACGGAATCGCTCTGTACCTAACCTCGTTAGCAATCTGCTTCTTAAATTAATCCCGGGTTCAGTTCCTCTGAGACAGCTGAGGATCTTTTGCACGGCAGAACACAGATGAAGAAAGAGAGGTCTCTGTAGAGCAGTCTGCAACAAAGGAGACAAGGGCCTCCACCTCTCTTTTCCCCAGGAGACAGAGGTACTTTTCCACTTTTTTGTTTCTTTGTGAAACAGACTCAGTCCCCACTTAACCCCTGCTGGGTGGGGTGGCTTGAATTCATAGGCCATATGACTTAATGATCTTTTCCTATTTGTAATGGCTTCATGTATAATCTAACACGTGGTCCCAGTTGTTTTAAAAGTGCGTTATCACTTATTCAAAAGGCAAATATTTGATCCACTATTTTATTAAATTAGCAAGTAACCAGTTAAAACTAAGCACCAAGTTTCATGTTTAATTTATACCTCTCCTGAGGGATGGGGTCGAGCCAGCTATCAGTACACGAGAACCAGTGACTGATTCCGTATTTTCTTATTTGGAATTAAGACTCTGAAACTTCCTGTTTCAGGCAGAAATAAGGGGTTGACAAGGAGATGATGGGATAAAGGAAATGATGCCTCAGGCTCTCTGGGCGTCCCCAAAGGGGATCAAGTCAGCAATTTCCAGGCCCTCCCTGAGGACAGGGACAGAGGGCTCCACACCACTCTCCCTCCTTCTGGGGCCACTGCCTTAAGCGCCTGAACCTGCCTGGCATCTTAGTGCAGCCTGTGCTGACAGACAGGCAAATACAAACGCATGAATGGAAGAAAGCCAAACCAAAAAATTTTACACTGAGCATAGATTTAAACACTTCGGATAAACAGCAAAGGTCTAAGTGCTCTATCATCTTTCCTGCTTCGCGAATAAAACCATCATTTTTCCAGATCAGGTCATTTGCCCATTCTAATGCGTTTGTGGTGTTTTTTAAAAATAGAAAATGAATTCTGTTAAAAACAGAAACTGAATTCTGTTAAAAACCAGAGTCCAAGGCTTTCCTCCCCAGGGTGGACTTGGTGCTCCCTGGCAGGTGTGAGCTGCAGGTGCTGTCTAGGCAAATCTGCCTTCGGAAGGGAAATATTGACTTCGGCACAGGAGTAAACCAAGAATCAGCCTCACACAACCAGTTCGACAGAATCAAAGAGATGTACCTGCAGGTTTTCAATTTCTTCTTTGTGTTCTCTCTTCAAGTGTAAAATAGCAGCTTGGTATTCTGTAAGATCACAAAAGAAGCCAGTTACAAAGAAGCACAAAATTATAGACAAAATTCAAAGTGGGCATCTTCAAGATTCCAGAGGTGCTTGTGCAAGTAAGCTGAGTAAAAATAAACACCACAATTTGACATGAACTTGACAAGAGATGCTGAACACAGACAAGACAGGACAAGTGGCTCAGCACAGAAGGGAAATCTCTTTCCATTTAGCAAACTTTGAATTATAATAAGCCTCAAATTAGGTACATAGGACAGGGTTAAAAAATAAAAGCATGTTGAGTGTTCCAGATAAAGACGGGGCCAGGGTTTCGCTTCAAGGAGGAGTTGGAAGTTAAGGCCCCACAGAAAACAAACGCAGATGTGTTAAGAACAGACACATAAAAATAAAAGAAAACTTTCTTTATGAAGTCAGAGAATTTTATTTTTAATTCTCCCCACCCCTAAATAAATCTCCATTTGAATGCAAGGCTAAGCAAGCACCAGGGCTGATTTTAACCTTTAGATCACTTCAGAAAGTCAAGACCATTTGTCATATCGGTGAGAGAATGTAGTGTGAGTTGAAGTTGAAAGGAGGACAAAAATAAATTTCTGGCCCAATTTAGTCTGAGTCTAATAATGTTTATTCCAACAATAAGTCCCAAGTGTACACAGGAACTCTGGCCAACTGCTGAAACGACCACTCCCTGGCTGAGCATGAAGCAGCTATGACAACTTCATTTCCAGCAATACGGCGAAGGATGTGGGCTCACAGAACTACACAGGCTGCAGGGACGCACAAAGCAAAATGCTGTGAGAAAACGTTTTTTGTGGGATAAGCCAGCTTTTTACAAATGTGTTTAGGTTGTGAGTATGAATAAGAAAAATGTCAGCTGGATGTCATTTTAAAATGTATGAAAAGACAGGCTATTTCTTCAAGTGAATTTCAGAAGTCAGTCATGAAAGGCTAGGTTTCAATTCAAAAGTGGACGAGGGAAATCTTTGGTAAAGCCGTGACCGGGGAGAAGGGCTGCTGTTGATAATTATGACTAGTCATACTACTGCCCTCACGGGGAGTGTGGTCCAATGAGCTATGAATCCATCAGCAATTGCTGAGGTTTCTATCTCCAAACCATATCCTGAGTCAAAGCACTTCTCCCCATTTCACAGGCACCATGATGGTCCAAGCCACCACCACCTTTTCCTTGGAGCTGGAAAGGTCACCTGTTTTCACTCTCCCACCACCAAAACCCATTCTCCTCACACCAGACTGAAAGATCTGCGGAAGGCATGAACCAGGCCATGACTCTTCTCTGGCTTTCTGCTGCACTTGGAGTGAAATCAAAACTCCCTACCACAGCCCATGAGACCCTTCGTGACCTGGCTCCTTCACACCTCTCCCTGTCTTCCCCTTCCTCATCACGCTCCAGGCACACTGGCTTTCTTGCTATTCCTTGAATTTGTCAAGTTCTTTTCTACCTCAGAATCCTAACTAGTATTGGGGATGATGATAATGGGCTATATTTACTGAGCACTTACTATGCACCAGGTGTTATCTAAGCACTTCACATGTATGAACTCATTTCATCCCTGCAGTGATACTGCGGTGTAGGTAGATTTTCCTCATTAAAGATGAAGGAACTGATGCAAAGCTCAGTAAGTTGCTGAGCTAGAAAGATTATATATAATTCAATGATTAAACGTATAAATAAACTGTGGTATAGCCACAGAATGGAATACTACTCAGCGATAATAAGAAATGAATGAATCTCAAAGGCATTATGCAGAGTGAAGGAAGTCAGTCCCAGAAGGCTAACTGTTGTTTAATTCAACTTAGACAACATTCTAGAAAAGACAAAAAACCATAGGGATGAAGAACAGATCAGAGGAGTCATGGCTGGAGGTCAGAGATGAGGGAAGGTTTGACTACAAAGCATTGGCACAAACAGGGACCTTTAGGGTGATGTGACCATGTTTCTATCCTGATTGTGGTGGTGCTCAATGAATCTACACATGGGTTAAAAATTATAGAACTGGACACCAAAAAGAAAAAAAGTTAAGTCTATAGTATGTTAATTTTTAAAAACCTGCATCAAACATTACACTTTGAAATGTTTTCCCTGGGAGATTCAGCATAACATAAGAATGTGTGTTCCTACCACTTAATTCATCATTTTCCTAAGGGTGTCAGCAGATGTCAGGTAAGAACAAAAGGAAAGAAACACGTTTGTGCAAGTATCACACACACACACAATAAAGGGAAAATAAAGGTATTATTCACTATGATTGTATATTTAGAAAAATCCATGATTTTACACATAAAATATTAGAATTAATATATGAGTTTAGTAGAGTTGCTTGATATAAAATCAGTATACAAAAATCTCAGTATCAGGAAGGGTAAAAAAAAGAAAATTTAAGATAATGTTTACAGTACTCCTAACTGTACAAAGTACTTAAAAAGAACCTTAACAAAAAATATGTAAGACCTCATGAGAAGCCAGAAATGTTATGTTGGAATGTATTACAAAGAACAATATAGACAGATAGTGAGCAAGCCATGTTTTGGTAAGACTCAATACTCCAAAGATGTTAATTTTCTCAAATTGACCTCTAGATTCAAGGCAATCCCCTTCAACATTTCCAAGAGTTTTTGTTTGGTTTGAAATTAATCTCAATCTCAATATATATCAAAGCACAGAAGTACAGAAAAACAATGAGCCAAGAAATTCTTGAAAAAATAAATAAAAGGTAAGACCATCTAATAACAATTATTTTTATCACACATAATTAGAGTGGCGTGGTTCTCACACAGGGGTGACAAAGAGACTAAAAGACTAGACTAGAGAGCCCAGAAATAGACCTGAATTTATGGTCACTTGATATATGGCAGAAGTCGCATAGGAGACATTTGTTTATAGTAAGAATAGTGCTTTCAATAATGATAGATTGGAAAAAGTAGGTAAACATAAATCTGAACTCTAGCTCTATACCATATAACAATCTTTTCTAAGTTCATTTAAGAGCTAAATTATAAAAAAGATGTTTTATAAGACAATATAGCATAATTTTTTAAAACTTCAGGATAGGAAAGAATTAATGTTTCAAACTGCATTATATATAAAAACTGATTAAATTTCACTATATTAAAATTAAGCATTTTTTTCATAAAAATACATTATAAAGAGAAAGAAAAGACAAGCCACAGAGTGGGAGAACATGCTTGAAACTAATAATCAAAGATCTACTATGTGTGTATCTCAATAATTCCTACAAAATTATAGGAAATAAAAAATAGGCAACAGTGTCAATCAGTGCTCTAAAACAAGGACATACAAGCAACAGGCAAATAAATTAAAAGGTGCTCATTCTCGTTAGCAATTAGAAATATTTAAAATCCAGCAAAACCGAGTGTTGGTGAAGATGTGGAGTGACAGAAACTCACACGAGTGGTGGGAGTGCAAGTTGGTATAATCACTACAGAAAATGTTTGGAGCCCTGGCTGGCGTAGCTCAGTGGATTGAGTGCGGGCTGTGAACCAAAGCATCGCAGGTTCGATTCCCAGTCAGGGCACATGCCTGGGTTCCAGGCCACAGCCCCCAGCAACCGCACATTGATGTTTCTCTCTCTTTTTCTCCCTCCCTTCTCTCTCTAAAAATAAATAAATAAAATCTTAAAAAAAAAAGAAAAGAAAATGTTTGGCATTTTCTAATGAAGTGGAAAACATCAATACTCCCTATCTAACCATCCTAATCCTAGGTACACATAAATGAAAAAAAAAAAAAAAACTACAAAAGAAAAGCAAATAATGTTAACAAAAGTCAAAACAGTGGTACCCAGGAGAAGAAAAATTGAGTTGGGTTATGACTGAGCAGGGCAGCATCACATAGGTGTTCAGTGAAAAGTTATTCTTCATCCTCTGTGTTTTATGCCACTTTCTTTATGTATATCTAATACTGCAACATAAGGGGAAAGATTGCTCTGGCTATATTGCTTTTGTCATTGCTTATATATCAAATAAAGAATATTATATAGGTACAAGAGAGTTTCTAGATTAATAAAATAAGACAATTTAGCAAATGTGGGTCCTACAAATATTGAGTCCTAGATCAATAGCTAAATCTTAATCAACTCTCAGCCTCTACAAAGTAGACAAAGGATTAGCTAAACCAACCTTTTTGCAAAACTGATGTGCTTTGGGAATAACACCTACATTCTAAATAGAAATTATACAGAATAAATTTTTACATGATTCATTTTGTGTAAATTGTACCTGTAAGGGTGTGACAGATACAGTTATGACTAATAGACAAAGTGACAAAGGAGATCACTTCAACTCTAACACCCAGGAAATACTGATTCATCTCCTCCTTAAACAAATAGTTTTACCAGGAACCCCAGTGCGACAGCTGACAAGAAAACACAACCCCATTCCTAACGACAATGATGAAACAGAACGCCTGGGAAGCACCTAGAAGCAGGAAGTTAATGCCCTCACTTGAGGAATGCTCACTTTGAGGGTTCACGAGAACACGCTAGAAGAATATAAAGGTTACAAAACAATAAGTCAAAGTTGGGTTGGTGGTTTCCAAATGTGTCTTCTAGTGGCTCCCCCACCATGTTCAGGGGGTTGCAAATACCTTAGAGTAGACCAAGGCAAATCCTCCCTGTCTCTTGAGGATAAGGATTGTGAGAGAGTTCTCAATTCAAAACGAAGGATGTTTTGTTCAAGTCTTTTGTCCATTTTTTAATTGGGTTGTTTGTCTTCCTAGAGTGGAGTCGTGTGAGTTCTTTATATATTTCGGAGATCAAACCCTTGTCCAAGGTGTCATTGGCAAACATCTTTTCCCATACAGTTGGTTCTCTTTTCATTTTAATGCTGTTTTCTTTAGCCATGCAGAAGCTTTTTAATTTGATGAGGTCCCATTTGTTTATTCTTTCCTTTATGTCCCTTGCTCTAGGGGACATACCAGTGAAGATGTTGCTGTGTGGAATGTCTGAGATTTTCCTGCCGATGCTTTCCTCTAGGACTTTTATAGTGTCACAACTTACATTTAAGTCTTTTATCCACCTTGAATTTATTTTTGTGTATGTTTTTGTTTGGTCAAAAGAGAGCTTGACAGTGATATTCAGTAGCTCTGGGACTCTACAAATGTGTGAAAAGGAGGAATCAAGATTTTGAATGTTGGGGCTTGAAAAGGGCAGACCTCTTTGAAGCCACATTAGCCCCCAATGGAAATTAACATATAAATTCAAATAATCTAGCCTACAAAAAAAGAAGTGTGAAGAATGTCTTTTAGGAAAATAATACAACATATTAACGACAGAAAAGGAAAAAGGATCCTGACTAGCAGGATTTAACATTATGGGGGAAAACACATAAGAACTTCTCTTCATAAAAATAAAGTTCCTTCTAGTCAAGTACTTAGTTTAATTAGAAGGGACCAAACACTTTTGCTGCATAAACCTTCCTTTTTGATCATTTCACAACAAAACAGCCTTTCTGCCAAGTACAATTTTGCCTTCCAATTCAGTAACACACGAGCATGTAGTAACAACCACTTCTGCAGTTTTCACTGACTGACAAGTTTCTCTAAATTACACACAGGTGTTAGTATGAATGAGGGCTATTTCTTAGGAACTGTCCTAAATACTCTACACAGATTAACTTGGGCCATCCTCACATCACACTCACAAAGGAGATCCCATCACCTCAAGGCCCATTTTATAGGTGAAAAAACTGAGGTGCACAGGTTGAACCACTTTCCCCAAACTACATGCTAATAAGGGCCAAGGATGTCATTCAAGTTCCAAGAACCTGTGCTATTGACTATGCAGAGCTCATTTGCTTATTTTGTTTGTTTGCTACTATTGTTCATGTGGTTGGGTAAGCATTGCGTGTACCCCAAAATCAAAATCCCTAGGTATTTAAAGGTTGCTGGTCTTGTCTAGTCACTAGAATCACTTGTAAACTTGGTAAATCTTTTCTATAACTCTTTAAAGGAGACATGGAATATTTTTAAACACAAAAGGTTTAATAAACCTGGTGTCAACATGAAGAGAGTGAGCTGTAATGGCCGATCCCATCAATTCTGAGGTTATAATTCTTCTATCTTTGTGGGGCTTTCCAGGCCCGTAGTCACCAGTTGATGGTTAAATTTGGTTTTCATTTAAACTCTTCCACATAATTACAAACCCTTCCCCACTACATGCACACATAACTCTGGCAACACTGGACTATGAATACGGTAGAAAAATTAGAAAATTTCCGGTTTCCCAAATGATTGAGAACCATGGCACTCATCTGCAATGTCTATGCTTCTTGTTGGTTGTACCCACTGCCATAAATTGTTTGACATTGGCCTTTTACTGAGAGTGAAATGGGGAGCTGTTGGAGAATCTTGAGCAGAGGCACGATACATCTGTTCCTGTGTTTGGGAAAGCTCACTCTGGCTGCCATGTTTGACTAGAGATTTGGGGGTGGAGGGAGTTGGGCACTGTGGGACAGTTATTAGATCGTTGCAGTCAATACAGTTACTACATTGTTACAAACATGTTCCAGCACATACCTTTAGTCTTAAAAGGAAAGGATCCTTACTTTGCGAATTGTATTTGGAGAATACTCAGCATTCCCAAAGCTTCTTCACGCACAGCAGTGAGGTCATATATATTTTGGTAACAGACAGCTGGACTTTATTTTAACACATGAAAATTTATTGTAATGTTCATTAGGAAAAAAATCAAGCTAGCACATAAAATCCATGATTTCATGACTGTTACTATTATAAAATAGTGCTGATCAGAGTTTAGGCCCTAGGCTAGCAACCTCACCTGGAACATCTTAGAAATGCTAATTCTCAGGCCGGTCTGACCCCAGGCTGAGTAACAAACGCGGAGGATGTTTTAACAAGCCCTCCAAGGGATTATGACACATGCTTTAAGTCTCATTTTATTTAAACAAACATTTAAGAAAAACAAAAAAGTTAACTCATTTAAAGAATAAATTAAAAACCAGTAGAAGTAAGTATGACTACATGCCCCAGATCAGAGCTGGTATATAAGAGGCGACATCTGGGGAGACGTACTGACAGCTGACAGATGAGCACCCAGACGCAGCTGTCTATGAACAAACATGAGCACTTTCTCCAGCCCTCTCTGCCACTGGCGAAAATGGCGCTGGTCATAAAATCAAAGTCACAAGCAAACTGCTTCAGTACTGAAGAATAAAATCAAATTTGAGGTCTCATTTAACAAAAGCTTACGAAAGAAAAGTCTGTGGCCTGGTCTTAGGCACAGAAGGTCCTGTAGATTTATTTCCTCATCAGATGCCTGTACACAGTGCAGTCCACAGTAACTGTGCTGTTCCGTGCTTGTCAGAAATAGTCGAGGAAGGTTCAGAGTCAGTGAAGCCGAGAGAAAAATGTTGGGTGTAATCAAAGTCAACGGCCACCACAAGGGACATCACCTGTAATGTCAATACGACACCTTTTATCAGTGGGCCTTCAACGGTGACACACAGGGTGGGAAAAGTGTGATAAGAAGTGTAACTCCATTTTTTGCTGTTTCACTGTTGACAGCTTTTAAGCCTCACCCTTCCTCCTCCCCTACTGCCCCACATCTGGGCAGGCAATCTGATTAAAAAGCCTCTGATGCTGGCAGGAAATTCTAACCTCACAAACCACTGCCCACAAGTGGGAATCCTTAAGCCAGCCCACCAAACACCAGAAAACCCCAACCCTAACCCTCTTACCCTTCCTGTCTCAAGGTGCCTTCCTGCCCTGCACTCCCTAGAAGTCTCATTATGTCAGTAAAAAACTTTTTGTATGCGTGTGCGCACGCATTGTCTATGTACATCGATCTTGGCATCTGACAAATTCTGGGTAGGGAGGCCATCCTGCTTTTACAAAAAAGATGAGGCCAGGCAGAAATTACATGAATAATCAATGGACCTACCTATCATGT